>CM053503.1:86650589-86690648 GCA_028627145.1 Eidolon dupreanum | reverse complement strand
GAGAAGTGTCTGTTCAAGTCCTCTGCATATTTTTTGATTGGATTGTTTGTTTTTTTTGTTGTTATTGAGTTGTAAGAGTTCTTTGTATATTTGGATAGTAGGCCCTTATCGGAGGTGTTGCTTGCAAATATATTTTCCCATTTGGATGGATGTCTCTTTACCTTATTGATGGTTTCTTTTGCTGAGCAGAAGCTTTTTAGTTTGATGTAGTCCCATTCATTTATTTTTGCTTTTACTTGCCTTGCCTTTGAGGTCAAATTCATAAAATCCTTTTATAGTCCAAGGTCTGTGAGTTTAGTCCCTATGTTTTCTTCTATGCAATTTATTGTTTTAGGTCTTACATTCAGGTCCTTAATCCATTTTGAGTTAATTTTGGTGTGTGGTGATAGACAACAGTCTAGTTTTATTTATTGAAGGTGGCTATCCAGTTTTCCCAGCAACAATTATTTATGAAGCTTTCCTTTTTCCACTGTATGTTTTTGGCTTTTTTGTCAAAAATTATTTGCCCATATAAACATGGGTTTACTCCTGGACTCTCAATTCTGTTCCACTGGTCTATGTGTCTGTTTTTCTGTCAATACTATGCCGTTTAGATTACTGTCCTTTTGTAGTATAATTTCATGCCTCCAGCCTTTTTCTTTTTTCTCAGGATGGCTTTGGCAATTTGGGGACTTTTGTGTTTCTACACAAATCCGATTATTTTTTGTTCTATTTTTTTTTAAAAGCTGATGGGATTTAGATAGGGATTGTATTATATCTATATAATCTTTAGGTAATATGTTCATTTTAACTATGTTGATTCTTCAAATCTAAGAACATGACATATTGGACGTAGTTCCATAGTGTAGCAGTTAGCACATCTTCTTTACATGCAAAAGGTCCTGGGTTTGAACCTTAGTGGAGCCACAGTCCACGGTCTGTGGCCACGCCACCCTGAACAAAACCAATGTCTGATCTCGGAAACTAAGCAGGATCGAACCTATTTAGTACTTGGATGAGAGATTACCTAGAAAAGTCAGGTGCCATAAGCATGAAAGAAAAAATAAAAGAACACAGAATATCTTTTCATTTCTTCGTATCTTCTTCGATTTCTTTTAATAGGGTCTTATAGTTTTCATTATATAAGTCCTTCACATGTTTTGTTAGATTTATTCCTAGGTATTTTATTCTTTTTGTTGCAATTGCAAAAGTAATTACTTTTTCCACTTCTTTTTCTGACTCTTCATTATTAGAGTATAGGAACACTATGGAGTTTAGAACATTGATTTTGTATCCAGAAACTTTACTGTATCTGCTCATTATTTCTAGTAGTGTTCTTGTGGAGTCTTTAGGGTTTTCTATATAGAGAATCATGTCATCTGCAAATAGTGAGAGTTTGACTTCTTTTTTTCCTATTTGGAATACTTTTTATATCTTTCTCTTGCCTGATTGTACTCACTAGGACCTCCAATGTTATATTGAATAAGAGTAGTGATAGTGGACAGCCTTGCCTTGTTCCCGATCTTAGAGGGAAGGTTTTTAGTTTTTCACCATTAAGTAAAATGTTGGCTGAGAGTGTCATATGTGGCCTTTATTATGTTGATGTACTTTCCTTCTATACCAATTTTGTTAAGTGTTTTGATCATAAATGGATGCTGTAACTTGTCAAAAGCTTTTGCTGCATCTATTGACATGACAATATGATTCTTATTTTCTATTCATGTATGTGCTTCATCACCTTAATCGATTTGCTTATGTTGAACCATCCCTGTGCCTCTGGGATGAGATCCACTTGATCATGATGTATAATCTTTTTAATATGTTGCCGTATTTGGTTCACTGGTATCTTATTTAGGACTTTTGCATCTGTTCTTGGGAGATATCAGCCTGTAGTTTTATTGTGTGTGTGTGTGTGTGTGTGTGTGTATTATCTTTACCAGGTTTTAGTATCAGGGTAATATTGGCCTCATGAGATGAATTAGGAAGCATTATCTCCTCTTATATTTTTGGGAAGAGTTTGAAGAGAATTGGTATTAAATTTTCTTCGAATGTTTGGTAGAATTCACTGGTGAAGCCATCTTTTTGGTCCTGGACTTTTACTTTTGGGTAGGTTTTTGATGATTGTTTCCATTTCCATACTGCTGATTGGTCTATTTAGATTTCTAGTTCTTCTTGATTCAGTCTAGGAAGGTTGTATTTTCCTAAGTACTGGTCCATTTCTTCTAGGTTCTTAAATTTGGTATTATATACTTTTTCATAGTATTCTTGTATGATTCTTTGGATTTCTGCAGTGTCTGTAATAATTTCCCCCTTTTGTCACTGATTTTATTTGTGTCCTTTCTCTTTTTTCTTTAGTGAGTCTAGCCAGGGGCTTGTCAATTTCATTAACCTTCCCCGAAAAACATCTCTTCGTTGCATTTATTTTGTCTATTTTTGTTTTGTTTTGTTTTGTTTTCAATTTCATTTATTTCTGCTCTAATTTTGATTATTTCTTTCCTTCTGCTGACTTTAAGCTTCAGTTGTTCTTCTTTTTCCAGTTTTTTAAAATGAAGCATTAAGTTGTTTATTTGGACTCATTCTTGTTTTTGGAGATAGGCCTGTAATGATATGAACTTTCCTTTTATGACTGCTTTTGCCATGTCCCAAAAGTTCTGATATGTTGTACTATCATTATCATTTGTTTCTATGTATTTCTTGATCTCTCTTTTTATTTCTTCTCTGATGCAGTTATTCTTCAGTAGCGTACTGTTTAATCTCCATGTATTTGTGGTTCTTCCTGCTTTCTTTTTACAGTTGATCTAGTTTCAAGGCATTATGATCAGAGAATATGGTTGGTATTATTTCAATGCTCTTATACTTCTTGAGGCTATCTCTGTGTCCTAGTGTGTGGTCAGTCCTTGAGAACTGACCATGTGCCCTGGAGAAGAATGTATAAGTGCTGTTTTGGGATGAAAGGCTCTGTAAATGTCAATTATGTCTAGTTGGTCTAATGCGTCATTTAAGGATGTTATTTACTTATTGATTTTCTGTTTGGATGATTTGTCCATATTCGACAGTGGGCTATTTAATTCCCCTATTATGATAGTGTTTTGGTCTTTTTCTCCCTTTAGTTCTGTTAGTAATTGCTTTTCATATTTCAGGGCTCCCTGATTGGGAGCATAGATATTAAGAAGTGTTTTGTCCTCTTGGTGCATGATTCCCTTTATCAAGTCTCCCTCAAATCTTTCTTTACCTTTTAATTTTGAAGTCTATTTCATCTGAAAGGCTACTCTTGCCTTTCTCAGAATGCCATTTGCTTGAAATATCATTTTTCACCCTTTCACTTTGAGTCTATATTTGTCTTTGGAGCCGAGATGTGTCTCCTAGAGGCAGCATATAGTTGGGTTTTGTTTTTTCATCCAATCTGCAACTCCGTGTCTTTTATTGGTAAGTTCAGTCCATTTACATTTAGGGTGATTATTGAAATATGAGGTATTCTTATAGCCATTTTATCTTTTGCTTTCTGGTTGCTCAGTGTTTCCATTGCTTCTTTGTCCTTGTGTTTCTGTTTTCATTATTTTGGTTCACTTGTGTGGGTTTTTCATCTGGTCATTCTTGTTTTATATTATATAATTTAGTTCTGAATCTTTGGCATGTGGTTATCATTATGAATCTGTAAGATAGTTATACATACATACATACACACACATACATACACACACAACACAACACAACACACACACACACACACACACACACACACACACACACACACACACACACAGACACACACACACAGTCATCCATTTTTTTTCTGGGTGTCCCTTATATCCATGCCCATTTGTGAATTTGGATCTTTGAATCCTCCCTTTTTCAATTATTGTTGTCTCAATTTGTCCCTATGTATGCTTAACATTCATTGCTATCTTGTTATAAAAATTCATCTCTTATTGTTTAAGCTTATAATGCTCTGTTCTTAGAAAGGGTTGTACTCTTCTGCTTCTATTTGCCTGATAGTCGCCTTACTCCTAATTATTATTATTATTATTTGTGGTCATTTTGTTTTTTGTGAGCTGACCTCTTTTAGTAGTTCCTGTAATGCAAGCCTCATAGTGGAGAATTTCATTAATTTTTGTATGTCTGGAAAGATCTTTATTTCTCCTTTATATCTAAAATAGGGCTTGGCTGGATACATTATTTTTGTCTGGTAGTTCCTTTCACTTAATAGTTTAAATATTTGATTCCACTCCTTTCTGGCTTGTAAGGTTTGTGCTGAAAAGTCCGATGATAATCTAATGGATTTTCCTTTACAGGTTACCATCTTTCTTTCCCTGACTGCCCTGAGAATTCTGTCATTGATTTTTGATAATTTTAAAATGATATATCTTGTAGAAGTTCTTTTTGGGTTGCGATAATTGCATATTTTGTTAATCTCTTGAATTCCAAGCTTTAGCTCATTCCTTAGATTTGGGAAATTCTCATCAACTATTTGTCTGAAAATACTTTCTAATCCTTGCTCCTTTTCCTCCCCTTTGATAATGCCCATTGTTCTTATGTTTCCTCTCCTGATGGTATCAGCTAGTTCTTGTCTTTCTCTTTTATTATTTTTCATTCTTTGGTTCACTCTTCTTCCTTATTTAATAAATTCTTCTGATTTATTTCTAGATTTGTCTTCGATATCATTGATCCTTTCCTCCATTTGGTTGACTCTATTTCCCAAGCTTGTTATTTCATTTTTCATCTTTTGCAGTGTGTTTTTTAAAATCTCCAGAAGTTCAATTTGGTTATTTTGGAGGATTTCAGTATTCTTGCTAAAGAACTCATTCTGCTCAACTAATTGTATTTTCAGTTCCTGAAATTGTTGCTATGATTTGTTTTGGATCTCACTGAGTTTTTTCAGAAGTACTATCTTGAATTCTCTGTCATTTACGTCACATATTTCTATGTCCGTAAGCTTATTTTCTGGAGATTTTTCTCTTTCTTTCTCAGATGCCTTGTCACCTTTGTTGTTCATGGCATTAATGGAAGTGTATTTTGCTTTTTTCCAGAAAGAAGATTTATTATATAAATGTCTCTCTTTAGCCTGTTGCAAAGAAGGCATTTTTCTTTTGGTTTCCAGCAGGTGCCATCTAAGCCTCTTGGATTCCTGCTTTGTATAAAGCCTTAATAATTCTTTTTTATTTCTTATAGATGTTTAATCATGCTCACTATGCTCAGTTTCAGTCCCTGTCAGTGTAAGCGACAGTTTTGGTAGAGTTTGCTCAGATTCCCCTGAGCTCTGCAGTGTTTGGTCTCAGAGGATATGAAGGGAAGAGCCCACTGGGTTGGGGGTTGGAGGCTGCAGCTCAGCCTCCAACTGCTCCTGGTAAAAATCAGCTGTTGTTTTTCTGCTGTTCCTGCTTCTCTGCTTTCTGCCTTGATGACTGAGCCCTGCTGTTGGCGTGTGGAGCTCACAGCTCTCCCAGGTAGGGCTCTTCAAGGAACTTGCCACACCTTCTCCGTTACTCCTCCTTCTTCAGGGAGCTCCGGCTGAAAGAGGCAGCTTCTTTGTTTCTCCCAGGCCACCACCCAGCACCCGGGGTCCTGAGCTGTGGTAGCTCTCATGTGCAGATTCCATGCTCAGATGTGCTGGTGTGCATTTTGGGTATTTTTTTGTTGAGTCTTATATGTTCAGCTTATTGTTGTTTCAAGGGGAGAGATCTGGGAATGTCTCTCACTCTGTCATGTTTCTCCAAACTCCTCTCATTTAATTTTGACTGTTCCACAAAGCCAGAGGACTGGGGAGGATAAATACAATGGAAATGTTTTAATACTGACCAAATTTTGCATACCTGATGTAGAATTTGTCTTGTACAGTGCATTTCTTCGATCACTATGGAGCTCTATGGGGATTTTTCAAGCATGAAAAGTCCTTTCTCAAAGTATTTTAGTAACTGCTGAGGCTACAGCCCTTCAACACGGGAATGCTTCTACCCAATAAGAATACATACAAATCATCATTAGTTCATTTTTATCCCTGAAAAGTGAGTAATTTGATTAAAATCCACTTCTCAAACCTCATATAAGCTTAATTAGTTTGTTTCCACCTTTTATTAAAAAAAGATTCTCTTTAATTATTCATTTAATTGTGGTAACAATGAAAAACTTTACAAGCAATTACAGGAATGTAAATGGTTAGAAGCAAAATTTAGCTATTTTAATGTTATGAAGGTTTGGTTTACCTGAGCACTTTGTTTAACAAAACAAATGGAATCAGAGTTTTCAGGTAAACTTTTCAGCAAATAGTTTCTAAAATCTTTTGTAACTTGAAAACTGAGACTTTCGCTAAATTCAGTTAAATGATAAGTTGAATTTATTGAAAAATAAATAATCTATTAGCATTCTTTAGACTGGCAAATTTATTAATCTATTTCATAACCTCTAGAAACATAGGTTCTTTTACTGAAAATATCTTTCATAATTTTAGAAACATATGCTGTGAGTCACAGGCTTGGTGGGTTCCAGGTCTGGTTGTGCTCCAGGCTTGCGGCTAGGAAGAAGATCTAGATTTAGAATGTTACATTAATGTAGTAGGGTGCCTACGACTAAAATATGTAAATATAATTCAGCTTATTGTATCACGCATGTGTGGCTTAATACCACTATTGTACTCTGACATGTGTGGAGCCATGATGAGCAGAAGGGGAGCACAGAAAGGATAGTAAAAGAAGAGCAGAAGCAGAAGCCTGCTCTTCTCAATAGAACTGCACTCTCTGCAACAGAAGTGTGCCCCCACAATAAAGTTGGTGCCTGCTGTTTCATTCGCTTTTTGGCCTCTTGTGCATTCTTTCAACTGAGCATTTCACGATCGAACCTTCCCTTCTCTATCAGCTCAGTGCTAACATGCTTCCACAACAAAGCAAAAAAAAAAATTTAGTTGACAGATTCAATTTTATCTCTTAGTTTCTCTCTAATAACAAGTCAAAAGTAGATAAACATAGACTTATTTAACAGTTAATGTTTCACCATTTTATCTTATTTGGTAATGTTTAGCAATTAACCATTATCTTATTTTCTTGTTGACAAATTTCATAACAGAGAAAATATAAACTCATTTAACTATAAGCCCAGGTAAAATGAAAGCTGTATATATTCATTATTTTTCTTTTTTAAAGGCATGACCATTTTAATTAAATCAACATTAAGTTAGCTTTTATTTACTAGAGATTAATTCTAGATCATGTGCACTTGAAAAGCATTTGAGTTAGTTTCTGTTATTTCTCCAATTTGTATAAGCACTCAGTCATTTAAATCAATTAAATATGACTTATTTATAAAATAATTTTAAAATTACAAATTAATCTTAGTAACACTATCCAGTGGTAGAAATATGCCATATCTATAACTTAAATACATAGACATACATAAACACAGAGACAAACACAGACAGAGGTCTCATAACTTTGATTTTAAAATGCCAGCTTGTATGTCCCAGGCACAATACAAAACTCAGGGGAAAAACTGGATCCAAATTATATTTCTGGCAGATGGACTAAGTTAACGTTTTTCTCATATGGCCAAAGTTTTGCATCCTGTAAGAATTCCTTGAAAGCCATTCTAAAAATCAATTTATAATTGATCAAAGGATGTATTTCATTGGCTATGATAGGTATGAGATCCTCTCTTTTAAAGGCATCCTTTAAGGTGGACATACCTACAAACACAAACAAAAAGAAATAGAAAGCAAGTATTCACACGAAAGTTGGAAAACTCAGAAAGTAAAGAGCAGCTACAGATGACATGAATTTAAAAGAGGCGAATTTTCCTAGAGGAAGATGGTGCCAAGGTTGAATTTGAGCACAAGATTATGATTGCCACATGTCTGGAGGCAAAGAAGATGAGAGAAGAACCCTCAGATACCATAATAGCTGTAAATCACCTCAGGTGATTTTGTTCAGAGACCTAGCCAATTATAATGTTCACATGGGTTACTCATTTGTACTTACCTGATGAAAGTGTCCCCTTGAGTGCATCTTAAGCATGAGCATCCTCACAAACCTTTACAACAGGGCTGAGTCCAAGCCAATGGATGAGGTCCACCATTGTGTAGGCCTAGGTTTAAACTGGATGAAAGCTTCCTTTCTTCATCTTAAAAACCATGTGGACCAAGCCCTAATCCAGTTGAAGTGCTTTCCCTTCCCTGAGGTGCTCCATGTAGACAAACCTGAATCTCTGACTTGAAAACAAAAGGAGACAGAAATCCCGGATTTGAATCTTCCACTCAGAAGAAGCCAGCAAACAGAAAAAGAAAAAAAAAATGTTAAAAATAAAGGCCAGAACCTCAACCAAGGAGGGAATTTCAGGTCCAGGATGACTTTTTATCAATGGCCAGGACAGCCGGATGAGACAGTAGAGAACAATGATCTCTTGCTGATACTTTTTACGAATCCAAGATGCTGCCAGGGATCAATCAGAAAACAGTCACTCTGCAATCCCATTGCTGCCACCGTTACTGTATACCAAAATTGATTTTAGACTGTAATAAAGAATAAAAAGCATTTATTTGAGCAAAAAAGAGCTGCATCCCAGGAGACACAGGTTCAGGCAGCAATCTAAATTGTGTTCCACTGAGATAAATGGGAGGCTGCCTTTCAGAGCGAAAGTCCCCACCCAGGTTCTCAATTAGGCCCATTTTATGTAAATGAGGTACCAAATTGAGCAGTTCTGATTGTGCAGGGCAGGTCTCAGTTCTTTGGTAGAAAGATAAACCCAGAGTTTCTCTGCGGTGGTTGACTGTTTACAGTTTTCCTTTCCTTGGTGTAAACAGTTGGGCATATTGCAGGAAGACGAGACTTCATTCTGAGGTTCTTTCCAGTTTACAAAATATGTGAGAAGCTCCTGTCAGCAAATAGCCACTAGGTTTTTATTTATAAAATGTGGGCCCTCAGTTGACCATGAGAATTCCATCTCAGCAATTAAATTCCTTTTTGGGGTTCTCATTAAATGAATATTTTTCCGTGTGTTCCACACTAGTTCTCTGGAGATCTGTTTCTCCCTTACACAGGTACAGTTATTTATTATGTCACAGAGGTCTTTTATTAGACCTCCTCTTACTCAGAGAGTTATCTTACTAGATTGAGAGCACAAAAATCTCATCCTGTCTCATCTGAGTTTGACTTAGATGATTTCTACACTCTAGTAATAAATGTTTTGTATCCTTTCTTTACTGGAGACACTTATTTTGTACATTCTTAATTTATTTTTCAAAAAACTTAGGAGAGGCCTCCACACCATAATTTAGTGTTAATTAATCAAATTTAAGTGGCAAAATTTGGTCAGTGGTCTATTTTCTTGCCTTATTCCCAAGAGATGAATTTATAAGCATTAAACCTATTCATGAGCCATCTTTCATTTCTCTTCTTGCCTCTGCCTCCCAGCTGCTCACACTCACAGCCCCAGATGTCCCCACCTGCAGCTCCACCCACCCTGCCAGCTTCCTGGGTCAATTTCAGACAAAAAGAATGCACTTCTCAGTAGTTCAACCCAGCATGTTCAAAAAGATCTTGGCTAATTTCACCCATCTTCGATTTATACTACTTTCCCAATACTGTCTCTAATTACAAGATTGAAAATTTTGTTAACTGCCTTTACTTAACTAAAGAATTAAGTATGTTTTTTTTCTGTTCTTCATTCTGCTATATTTATAACCAATTCAGTTTATGAGTGCCTGTGTTGTCATCTATATCTAAACATTAAGTAAGTCCCTGTGTATTACAAATAACTATCAATATCCCAGATAAGACCTTCCTTCTATCCCAGGTTATAGATACTATTGATTTAGTCATTACTTTCTGAATTTCTCATTTTCTAGGCTTAATGATTTGCTTTGCCCAGCACTTGTGATAACTGTATTGCTGAATTTTAAATAGAGTCCTCAGTCAACCCTGTATCAATCCCTAGCAAGGAGTAAAAAGAACATTGTTTCCATTTTCCAGTGATCAACTTCTGTTTCAACTGAAAGAACATCATTAAGGGTCCTGTTTGTGGGTGACATTTGATCACTAATTCACTAATAGAGTGGGTGGAAAAGGTGCTATACATCTTACTCTCTCCATTTTAAAAATAGAAATTGCTTGAACCTATTGAAGCCAGCAGGGTTTTGGAAAGAGAGTGTAGAACTATTAGGTGTTTGAGCTTACTATATATTTACAGAAAACACAATTTCTAGTTAAAACCAGAAAAGAGAGAAAGCATCAACCCAGAAAACCAAGGTACAGGGACAGAGTACAGCAATTTTATATTGATAAGTCTAATATACAGGAAGGTGTTTTTTAAATGTTTGTTTAATATTTATTTGTTTTACAGGGAGGAGGCTGTTTTATTTTTCTTCCTCCCCATGCATGGTTCAGCAAGGACTTAGTTTACATATAATACCAAGTATAACCAAAATAATGACTCTTTTCTATAAACAGCACATACTGAAGAGTTCTAGGAATAATGTATTTCCCTTTGTCAGTGATACCATAGGAAAAAGATAGCAAACATCAGAGACTGACATAGGTACACATTCTCCTACTGACCAGTTTACAAACTAAGGCAAGTTACTCAGTTTCTCTGGGATTCAATTTGCTGTAATAAATTAGAAAAACTTGGGTTCTTTTCGGCCCCAGAATTTATCAGGTAAACCACAAATACATATTGTTTCTCTTAAAGTATTATTGATACTGAAATATATCAAAAGATCATTGTTCTGCAGGAACTACATGGAACTGAAACTTTATCAACCTAATTAAAGCCTCTTTTCCTGGAATAGTTAAGAGATACATGAGGAGAACCAAAGCAAGACATTCAGGTGATACTACTTGCCCTTTGAGAAGGGGAAGACACATTCTCACCTACTGCTATGTATGCTCTCAGTGGGAGCAAAAGAGTGTTAAATTTGACTGTGGCTATTTAACCAAAGCTCTCTTTCCAAATTGTAGAGAATTTTAATAATCACAAGAATAAGGTGGAGAACAATAGGACAGACTTTAGTGCCAGGCGAATTTGGATTTCAGTCTCGACTCCATTACTTTCTATGTCCTTGGGTATGTCATAGAAACTTTCTTTGTCTTATTTTTTCTCTAGAAAATGGGAGCAAATAATAGCAAATAGCTTATAAGGTTGTATGAAGATTAAGTACAATAGTAATTGTAAAGCACATAGCACAGTGTCTGTTACATAATGAAAATTCAACAAATATCAATTGCAATGACAATGACATTGTTGTTGTTGGTGGTGATGATTATGGTAATGATGACTCTATTTGAGACTAAATCTCATTGATGCTATTTATAATGTGGACTGACATGGCCAAGGAAGTATGAGTTGAGCTGTTCAACTTTCAGAGTATATACAAAAAGACATTTTATATTCTAGACTCCTTATTAGAAGATCTTAATAGATACTTCTTATCCCACTCTTGTCCCATACAAATCATGGTATCTCTACAAGAACTTGACATGACATATGCATGTTGCATGTGATCAGCCAACCATAAGAGTAACATGGGAGCAGAAGTAAGACTTCCATCCCAGACAGCATGAAAAATTGAGACCAAGGCCCTTCCACATAGTTTAACCATGTACTTAACCTTCCTTTTTTATCCTTGTGTTCAATTAGCAGGGTTTTGTTCATTTGTTGGCCTGGACTGCTATGAACTAAACATTATTATCTATTTCCTTCTTTATACTGAGTTTTATTGTGTTCTGCTTTGTAGAACTCATAGTGTAAACTCATAGCACCCCTTCCCTTTCTCTTCAGGACTAATATAAATTAGTGACACCTCATATTCAAACAGCAGTATGAGGAGTTGGGATTATATGTAAGAATAAAAAAGCCTAATAAAACAGATTGAAAATAATTAAAAGCATCTGAAATCCTGATGATCTTTGGTCACATACAGCTGTAGGCATTTAGATGTTTGTTAATGGCACATCCCTAGCTAACCCACGTCATAATCAGACATTTGCCTCTACTTTCTGGACTACAAGATAAGACAGAAGAGCTGCAATAGAAATAACACCAATGATTTATTGCTTTTATTGTTCTTACCCTCCAAAAACTATAATCTATAGTGTAGTAGTAGGTTTTGTTGATATAATATTTCAAAGGAAATTGCTAGCGTGTAGAGAAAATGAGGGGCCAGAAAATGCATACAATGTACAAATATTCTCTTATCAATTTCTTACAAATGGAAAACCAATGGTAACAGTAGACAGAAAAAAATGATACCTCCTCAGTGAAATTGGACATGGGTTCAAGAAGGTACAATTCTTAGTAATTTCTATGAATACTGAGTTGTCTTCTGCATACAGGAATTAATCCATATTACCCCTTGAGAATGACAAATCTAAATCCGTGTTCTCCAGAATTTTAGATTCCTTGAGAATTGACACTGAGTGGCTAATTTTGTTATGTGGTCACATACTATTAAAACCAAAAATCAAACCTATCATCCATTATCATCACAATTTCATAATAGAAATGATGACTTAGAACAAACATGGAAAAACATAATTTCAGAAAAATTGAAAGTCTTTTAAACTAAACAAATTTAACTACTCCCAAAACTCCTAATGTCCTTATGATTTTAATTTTGCTACAGACTCATATAAGTAGCTGCCAGACTCTCAGTGGTTCACAGGGCAGCATGTGAGAACCACATTGGCATTTGACTGTGTTGGTGCTTCAGGGCCTGCAGAGATTTACATTTTGTTCATCACTGGTTTCCACACCTGGTTTCTCAGGCTCACAAGGAACAGTGCAAATGCAGCAGAGATGCTTAGGTTGAAGTGTCCAAGCTCTCGGCTGGCAGGAAAACCCTTCCAGACCCCTGAGCACATAGCATGCTCCTGTGCAGAGGCTGCCCCTGAGGGGCAACAGCTCTTCCAGCCTCAAGTCAGGCCAATTAAGTGGCTACATTGTACCTGACAACTGGAGTCTCATTGTTGGCTTTGGCATTCATATTTCAGAGTGCACTAAAAATCAGCTTTTTATTTAGCAATTTTGGGGAGACTCCTTTCCTTTATTTTACAGCCACTCAGTGCCTGACATAGTACAAGCTCATACTATCATTTCTCAAGCCATTAAATGTTAACTTCATTTGCTTGTATGAATTATGCTTTGCTCTTTTAGTTTTGTAATGAAAAATAAGTACAGGTTATGCAAGCAATAACCCCTGTGCACGCAGCAGCTATCTTTCTAAACGGTTTATTATGCCACAGTCTGGTACTCCATTAAATATAGATTACAGACTGCTGAATAAATGAATATCAACTAAGCGTCCCCATCCTTCTGTATATATCAGTGCAAATAATGAATTGTGGCATCTCATGAAAATGGAAAACTAGGAAGAGTGGGTCAAGAAGTAATTACACATTTGTCTTATCTCATGCTTCTTGCCCTCAAAACAGCAGAATGTCTTATGGAGTGGAGGGGACAATGCAAAGATATTTCTGATCTGTTATTATTGGTAGAAACACTCTATTCTGGTTTTCTTTTTCTCTGCAAATTTTTATGTGGGAGAGACCACCTTGGGCCTATTTTTCACTTAAGTTTGCTTTTACTAAACTGTGTGAAGTGAAACCTTCTGAAAGCTCAATCATAGCTGAAGAGAGAAAATGTTGTCATGTGACCACCCCATGTTTCACTTGGTGCCTGGTGAACATTTGCCTCTTTTCACCATATTGAAACTGGAAACATTTAGCCTGAGAAAACAACACAGTGCCACAGTGAACTTGGACATGGATGGGAGTGCTATCGCCTCTTCATCATTGAGTTTAGACTGGCCACTCTAGCCAGGCTCTCTTCTGGGGCCTCTAGGCCCTTAATTCACTCAGACTTTAAATAAAAACAATTTTAAAGGAAGAAAAATGAGGAAGAATTTCCCACCTGGGAGTTAATACCTTAAGTAGTGAGGCAGCACTGAGGTGGTGTTTTAGTTGGATTTTGAGCAGTTATATCAATCAATTCTAATTTTCAAAGCAAGGATTACCTCCCTTGAAAAGTAAAACAGGAGATTTTGTTCCCTTTTGGTAGTTTGAATCACTCTGCCTCTTTACATGTCTGTCTTACATGGAGTCTCACCCCTTCCTACCCTTCCTAGGACTTCATTCCTTCAATTCCAGCTTTCATCTCTTCATCTGCATTTGCCCCTTTACCTTTGCTTTCAAGTGTTAGGTTTTCACATTGTTTGAGGGCAAAAAACATCTTTCTGGTGCTACCCTTTCTTTCTTGTCCTGCCAAACTCCTTAAAGGAACTTAAATGAGTGTTTTGTTTGCTTTCTGGCCACTCACTGCTCTAATCCACTTCAATCTAGCTTCTTGCTTCTTCCTTTACTAATAAACTTCCCCCTCAAAAGTCACCTATAGCTTTTCTCCTCCTCGATTCTCACCCAACTTGTCTTGTCTATGGCATTCAATATTATTTTTAACTCCCCTTACAGTCAGAAGCTTCTTTCTTCACTGGCTTTTGCACCATTGTGCTTTCTTATTTGAAGAGTCATCATTCCTATTTTTTTCTTTCTCTCCACTGGCTTCAGTTCTTTTTCAAATCTCTATAATGTTGGTGCCACCAGAGATTTTGTCTTTAAACTCCTTTCTTCTTTTTCTTTTGAGATTAAACATGTTGTTTGCATATCCTGAGAAGGAAGTTTTCTTCCTTCCTCTTTTTTCCAGAAGTAGTAGATTCCTTCCCTCCCTCTTAACACCAGAATTACCTGTCTCTCAAACTAAATGGTTGTAACTTCTTGCATTTTTTTAGCACTAGTGACTGGTGTGTGGCAGGTCTCAATAAACATTTGTGGAACAAATGAATGGGTAAAAGGGCACATTGAATTATTTTTTGTCAATAACAAAAATAAGTTCCAGAGTTTCATAAACATTTTTCCATATAGCCCTAATCTTCGTAACAATGAGGGCATTGTATGTAGTCAGGGAACATCTGGAAGTTGCACACCTCCTGAGATTTGCCTGTCAGAAATGGCAAGGAAGAATAAGGCTCCAGGAAAGAGTTGAAAGTATAAAAAAAATGTAACGGGATTTCAGGAGAGATTTTTCTTGTCTCAGAACTGCACCTAAGAACTAAATCTGAACATAAAAGGCACTAAATACTCCATGCTCTGAGTTTATAAATATACACACAGTTGGAGTCAGCTTCTGTGGAAACAGAAGCACCAGTGCATTCTTGTCTCAGAAAGGGCATCTTTCCCTACTCAAAGCTAAAGAATGGAATGCCAGAAGAATTACCCATACAATAATCTTGAGACTGATAATGCTTTGGATAGACATCTGTATAGTCATGGACTTGCTCATCTGTGCTATCCAGGCAAGGCAGATAGAACTGCTGAAAGATGGTAAGGCTAAGATGGAGAGTAGCAGTAGCATAGAATGTTGTTCTGCCCTTTGATATACAAACCGAGTTTTTCCAGGAGGTTAGTGAGCTCTGTAGAAGCTGGATGAGCATGTACCCCAATCAGCAGAGTTAGTTTCCAGCTTAAGGGAGGAGGGGAGGGGACAGGTTCAAGAAAGTTCATGATGGAATACTAGTGGGAACTTAGGAAGTGGTGAAAAAGATAAGTCTAGGACTAGATCTTGTTCCTTAAGGAACAGTCCAGTGCAGTGGGTCCCAAAAACATTTTCCAAAGGACCCTTATCTGGTTCCTATAGGGGGCTAGTTTGTTTCCCTGCTATCTAGTAAACTAGTGTCAACCAACATAAAGAGAATTATCACTTATTCAGATAAGCAGACACTCACCACATCATTTTCTGCTCTAATTATTCCTGCCCCAATACACCCAAGGAATTAACACCTAAGAGAGAAGAAGGAGAAGGAGGATAGAGAGCTCAACACACAATCCTTTCCCCAGCTAATCCAAGAGACTAGATTGTGAAACAGCTGAGCCTGAGCTGGGGCAGGGGAGAGAAATAAACAGATAAGGAAATTTGAATTGTGTTTGAGAATAAGGCTTCAAACAGAGAAATAATAAGTCTAAATATTGATCTGAGATATTCCAGAAGCTGAGAGTCACTGGGAAGCTATAGAACCTGGCCAAGATGTCATTAAAGTATCCTTACCTACCAAGAGACATCAGAGTATTATCTCTAAGACTGAGAGTCTGGCTCTCAGCTTCACAAATTTGGTCATTTTCATTTTTAATTTTATTTTACTTAATTAATTTTTTTAATGTCCCAGGAGAAATTAACATAAGGATCTCAATTCATGCCAACCTAACTCACAGAGCTAACCAAACTCATAAGAGTATGATACATGAAATGGAACACAAATTTATTCATTAACAATATACCATTATATCTCAGAAATTGTGACTCCGTTACCCAATCCTGTAGGGGGGTTAGTTATACAAGTGATCGTCATTGAAAGCTATTTGAAAGGTAATGGACTCTGAATACAGTGGGCTGGCTAAATGTTAGAGATACTTAATGATATCAGAATCTGAAATCCTGCCACATCCAGCGCTACAATAATATCTAGCCAGCTACCTGTTCTGTGGTCTATACAAGTCATGTTCCTGAGCCAGGGATTCCACCCTCCCATGATGGCCATGGGATGGGCACTCTAGGCTTGGGCTCTGTGACTCTTCCTAAATAAACTTCACAGAATAAGGAAAATTTTGGTAATGGAGACATATTGTTATTCATTCCACCATAATTCACTTGTAAGCATCTCCTATATCCCAGAAACTATGTTTAATACTGAGGTGTGTGATTTGATATGTGTCAATCCACACCATAAATAAAGAAATGCTCATCTGGTCCTATTTCTACTACTTTGGTCAAAAGGCAACCAAAGAACAGCTGGAAGGGGAGCTCCCTAAGTGAGGGATTCATTGGTAGGAGAGTCCATTCTTCAAGACCTTTAATGTTGAGTCCCTTTTCTGCCCATCTCTAGTGCTTGTAATAAAAGGGTCTGACTCAATCGCATTGTATCCCTCCTTGAAGAATTACAGTCCCTCTCTTTTTTCTTCTCTAGCCATTATTACCAGCAATTATCTTTTAAGGTGAAGATATATGTTCCAACAGTTAAAAGGACACACTTATACATAATTAGAGGAGAGAACCGTTTCAGTAAAAAAGTTAGTAAGAAGACTTGGCTTAAATATACACATACATGTAAAAATATAAGTGTATATTTGCTTCTTTATTTTACTCTGTATTCACAATAATGATAATCGTAGTAGTAGTAATAATAATAGCAAATTTTTATACAGTGCTTATTGTGTACCAAGCACCATTCTATGGGATTTATCTGAATTTATTCTTGCTTGTATCTTGGTACAAAGTTATTACTATTATTTAGCAGGTGGTAACTTAGGAAAAAGTTGTGAATTGTTCATACTCATATAGGTAGGAAGTGGCAGCATCAAGATTTTAAGTCAGGTGAACTCGCTCATAAGCGCGTGTTCTTAAACATTGGGCCATTAACCTCTAGTGAGGCTTCCACACGGAAGTTCGCTAGCCTAACTCCTCCTTTTCCTGCCATGATAAATGTACAGCCAACTGTGGGCTTACAGGAAGGGTATGCCTCCTGGGCCTCTCAGTTCTGCAATCCCCTCTGAAACCCAGTATAATGTAGATAATGAATCTAGCAGGGTCTCAGCTTAGGGTCATAGTTTAAGAAGTGCTCAGTTTATGGCTCACTCCTCCCCTAGATTCCCCAACAAAAGTGAGTTTTCCTAATAATTGATAAGAAAAAAGGTGCAGATAAATGCGGCATATAGGCTGAAATAGTCAGTGTGCAGAAAACCTCTGCCAGCTAGAGAACATCAATGGTTTTCTCATCATTTGCCATCATTCTTGTTTAACCCAGGAGAGAGGCAAAGCAGTATATTAATATTTGCAATAAGGCTCAGAATTTTAAAAAATGAGGTTAGAGTCTTACACGTGCATGTTTGATTTCCACAGAGGGGTAAAAGTAGTCATTCATGAGGAGTGGGGAAGTAGTCTTCTTCAATGTAGTCACCCCCTAATTTAGATGTCTTGGGCTTGGACTTAACTCTGTAATAATACTTCTGAGGCTGCACTGTTACTGTTTGTATTACCAATAACTTTTACTACACAGTGTAATTTTTAAATTAAATATTTGTTTTATGTATTATTCTGTCTTAAATATAAGCCCAATATCTGCCCACAGATATGTGAAAAAATGAAGGTGTGAATGAATAAATGAATGAATGAATATAAAAACATAACCCTTAACTTTTGGGAACTCTGTGTTTTGTACCAGCCAGATATTTTCTTCCTGATGGTTTTTAAAAATATGGAAGAAAAAAGACGAGGGAAAAAATTTAAATCATTTCTTCAATTAAAAAATAAATAAAATAAATAAAAAATTTAAAAAAAAAAAACAGCTTTTACTACTAACTAATGTCTTCACCCTGCTGTCAAGGTTTAGGATGCTGCTTCTCACCTTCACTCGGTCTATGTTCCACAATTTGCAAAGAGCTTCCACATATGGCATTTTCTTTCATTCATATTTACTACAAATTCACTCTTTTGAAATAAATTGATTCATGTTAAAATTTAGCAAATGGGTGTATCTCCCTATTTTCTATGAAATTTAGTGTAGTGTGGCATGTACAAAGGACCAAAATGATAGTTTTATAAAACAAAACCACTGAAAGAAAGTACTGCCATCCTTACCAGACTTTCCTCTAATTTCATAATGGTCACTTAGCCTCAGCTGGGGGATTTCTAGGATCAGAAGAAAGTCACAGGCCTCGCATTGGAATGTTAGTAGATCCAAAGTGAGGCCTAAACAGAACTTAAAACTGGATCTAGACCTGGGGGCACAATAGACAGAAATTCCTATGTACTTGACCCATTCTAGATAGTGAATGAAATCATGTGCACTGTGGAGTCAGACAGACCCAAGTGTGAAATGGAACTCTACCATGTGAGTTTCTAATAGTATTATCTTGGGCTCGATTCTTCCAAATTTCAATTTCTTTAGCTAGGGAAGGGAAACAATTAGCTATCTAGCTGGTAGTTTTTAAAAAGGAACTGAATGTGGTGATGACCCACGAAAAGCAATACAAGAAGGTACCAGATAGGTGTCCCACAAATATCATTGAACATTATTATAATTATTTTAAGTCCACTTTAAAATTAATCATAATATCTCTATAAACACATTTCTTTCTTAATTACCAATGTGCTTACTGAATATGCTCTTTCAATGGTAGTTAATTTCACCTTTCTGAAATATTTTATAATTGAGTTTGTGTAATCAGGTAGGTATGCTGCTAGGTAAGAGTGGTCACTCAATTGCTACTGAATCATGGTCAGTTGTAGAAGACCTGACTTTGCCTCTCTACAAAGTTGAAGAATAAAGGAGTCTACCTATTTTTAGATAAGCCTTTATCCAAATATAACTTTGGAATTAACCGTATGTATATCCAGCCACTTACTGTCTCTCAGAGACATCAAATAAAGAACAAAAGCAAATAAAAGAGCACAAAATCCCTTACTCATTTTGTTCTAGGTTTTCTCCTGGTAAAAACTAAACATATTTTTCACTAAAGACTCTGGTCCTACCAATCTCCAAGAGAATTTCTAGCAATGTTGCTTGTTTGGATACAAAGCTTCAACTAATTATAGTTTCTTCCTACCCTTCTGACTAAAGGCAATGTTTTAAAAAAATTCCACCTCCTAGCTATTTAAGGTTTTAAGTTGCAGACCTCCTAGTCTAGGCTTGCTTTTTTGAATCAAATGGGGACTGATGACCCCTGGCTTCCCACTGCTTGGTGCATCATTGTTATTGAGAAGAATAATCTTCAGATAGGAACCAAATGACCATAGCAGATTAGCAGATCAAAAAAGACAGGCACTACAGAGATGGTTGCTGGTTAAGTAAAGAATGACCAGAAGACTAGGATGTGCAGAGATGGACATGTACCCACCCCGTACTAAACAGAGAGAGGGAAAGGTCGGGCTGAGATTCATCTCAAGCCACGAGTACCAGCATTCTGCATCTCACGGTTCTTGCTTTTGAAGAACATCTGGGTCCTCCACATCCCCAGCTCGCCCGCCTCTAGGTTATTTCAGAGAGTCTCTGAGAGTTGTATCGTGTTTTCCTGAATATGTCCTCTCAGCTGACATATGGCACATGACACTTTTCTATCTCTACTGTTAAACAGTGACCTTTCTTTAATGTCACACATGAAGTCTTGTAGCTACTTCCTACTGAAGGGCGTGGTTGTTGCTGTGCTTCTACTGAACTTGGTTAAGGGTCAGTACACCTCATTGCTGCCTCATCTCACATCATATTCACACACACACATGTATACATAAGTATACACACAAATATATAGACATGTGTCTCACACAGACACACATAATCGTATACCACATACATGGAGACAAACATACACACAACCACTTTCCCCACACACAGACATATATATCACAGATATTCACAGAGAGATATACACTCACAACCACATATCACACACATATACACACAGACACACACACAACCACATACCTTTGGTCTTTGCTTTGTCAGTCACATTACCAACAATGCTGATGTGAATTTGCTTCTCATGAGTACACTTTTAATTTTTGCATAAAAATTACCTTGTTATTCTTAACTCTCTTCATCCAAGAATTATGGACAGGACTCTGTTGGTGTAGGAAAGAGGTGTAGATAAGATGAATCACCGTGACAACTCTCTGAAATCCTGCATACCTTTTGTACTACATGCCTTTGGCAGTAGTGTCCTTCTCTGGACACTTTATTATTTATGTACTGCTCCCAGGCCACCAATTGAATATTACAAGACAACTGGGTTGTGATCAGCAGTCATATTTGTACCACTATTTATTGGAACCACGTATGAAACTTCACTTGAATTGAGCTGGGAATTTGGAATCCACACCTAGAGGATCTAGTCTAAACCTGAGCTTCCCAAGCTTCTCTATCACATAAAGAAGACATGAAAAATCCTGGACAGAGAGCACAACACTCTCCTGCCTTGGGGTGAGAAGCAGAGAAGGCTGATTTGTAGAATGAGAGGAACGTGGAACATATACATAAAAAGCATCAAAGAGACATGATGAAAGAGCCTCGAGATTTGTGAGTTCTGGTGTTTGCTTTATGAGTCTGGCTTCCTTCCTGCACCTGCGTTGCAGAAGACGCACAACGCAGAGAAAAATCTTCTGTAAGATTAGATGAATGTTCTTAAGCTACAATCAAATCATTCAAAATCAGAAAAAGCAGGACTTGAAAAGATTCTCACAAAATTAAGCAAATTTCTCTAATAGAGAAATTTAAATCTATTGTGTATTTATGCCTATACTTTTATATGTTAGTGAAAATTTTTAAGCTCTTGAAGTTAAATATAGGTTAAATATCTAAATATTCTGTTCTTTATACTGACATTCTGTCTACTTTAAAATACCATTTTTCTTTAATTCTCTTTAACTGAAAATTAAAAATCTGGAAATTGTCATTGGTTCTACTTTTTTTTTTTTTTTGTCTTTTAACTGTAGTAGTAAAAGAAAACTTGAATTTAGGAATTTACTAATATTCTCTCTAGCACTTGTGTTACTTCTTCCAAATCACATTTACCTGAAAGTTCCATAATCAGTCTACAGGTACCAGGTTTGTGTAGCTTAAAAATTTCTACCTCCTTGGTAGCACACACATGCATGCTCACTCTCATGTAAGCATGCACTGTGCACACGTACACACACACACACACTTCTGGGGTTCACATTACCTTCCAAAATTGGTTTCTCCTAAGGATGTGAATTTCTCTACAGTCAAACTCTTTTAAAAACGAACTGTACAACTGCTGGCTTTCAATTCTCTTTCAATGGATTTCTGCTCAGCACTAGGGCTATGGACATAAGATTAAAGCTTAGTCCTTTGTTAGACAGAATTTACTTTTAATCTTCTGCTTTGACATGCCACTTTTGAATGAAGACATTTGCAGAGTTGTTCTTGTGCCCTAGACATACTGTATCAACAGCACATTTCCATCAGGACTCTTGGGCTATAAACACAACCTGAGCTCTTACCCACAGTGGGCCCTTTTGATCAAGTTGATCACACATATTAGACTATCAACAGCAACCTCTAGCCCCAGGAATGACCTCAAATGTTTGAGCTCCACCTGTCCTGGTCTATGTGACATCTATCATGTCAATTGTTGGCCTATTTAGATCACCTGCTCTCACTTGGCATGAACATAGAGCCTTTCACTTACAACTCACTTCTCTCATGGATATATGTATGCATCTAGGTTGCCAGGGCCCCACATTGCTCACTTATGGTCTGGTTCTTACCTTTGATATCTGCATTCCTTTCTCATTGGATGTCACTCTCATTTCCTTGATTCTGATAACTTCAGTTATAAGATAAACTTCCACTGTACTACAACTTCCCATGTCAATGAAACAGTGGATGAGAGAAAAACAATGTCTGAGCTTTAGAAGCCTGAAAATATATAAACAAACAAACAAACAAAAAACCAAAAACAGAAAACAATGTACATATTTACCCTGTCCTCTGTCCCTGATACCATGTCCCAGTCCTCCACAATGTCAGGTAACCTTACTGCTGTCTTGATGCTGCTCTTGTCTACTCAGCTACAGTTTTGTGCTTATCTGAGGCTCCCTCGTAGAGCCCTTTGCATTTCTCTCTGTTTCTCACCCTGTTGGTCGTCTTTAAATCATTTCCAAGTGCTCCTGGAAGTGTCTCAGCTGCTTAAGCTCTTTCTTCTCTCTGGCCTATGAACATGCGTCTGTCCAAGGCTGATGGCTTTTGTTAGGTCTTTTCTACTTTTTGACTCCTAGAACCAACTTGTCACTCTAGGTCTGAGAATTTTGGGAATGATATATAGGATTGCCACTTCCCTTCCCTATCTATAGGTTTTGCATTTTGGACACGAGTCTAGTGCTTTGTTTCGTGGAGTCCTCAGGATATGTGAAGAGTGTTCTTAGTGGGACCAACTCCAGGCACACGCGTATGCATCTATCAAAACAATTCTTCTTTTAAATTTATTTTTTATATGTTAGATTTTTTATATGTTTTGTCTGGAATTTAGGGAATACTTTTAAAAAATAAAATCCATGCTCTATGGGGAAAAAATTGGTTCTTTATGATATTCAGTTTAGGATCTTAGAGAACAATATGAGACCTCTTCAGATGCTATAGAATGAAGTACTACATGTGTATGTAATTAGAATGTTAAGGGATTTTCTTTTCATTAATATAGTTAGACTAATAAGAAATATAGAAATTAGGAAAATGAGACCTATTTTTTAAACTGGAGACTCAATGTTGTTTATAAATGTAGGAGTGAAGTACAAATAGCCTTCAATGTAGGTATTCAACATTCTGGTAAATGTCAGAGATCTCATTTGAATGTGAAGAAATAACACAAAATAAACAGTATCCTTTGCTTGGCATTCAAGATAAATGAAAATAAAATTCAGAGTTAAATGCAACTACAACTCATATGCAGGATTCACACAAAAATCAGGTTGCAATCTGTCTGAAAAAGTGGTTACTTTTAATCACAAAAAATATAATATTTATAATTAATCCAGATCAGATCTCTTAAAAGTCAAGTAATTATTTGTCTTTTTGTTTTTCACATTTTTATTTACTTCTAACTCATTCTTTAATAGTGATAAAACTCTGTCTTCCCTCTCATACAGTTTTATTATTGATTATTTACAAACACATGTACCACATGTTATGAATCAAAATAATTTGTGTCTAATCCTCACAATATTTCTGTAAATCTCTACTTTTGAATGGTTAACAATAAACAACATTATTGTTTGTATTTTTGTTTTTTTAAGTCAGAATACCATAAGTGCAAATATATTTGTTAATTATTTGAATGTACATAATGTATAAAAGTATTTACACAGATATTAAAATATGTCTATTTATAGGTATCACATGATTTTTGAAAGTTCACATTAAGCCACTTTGCTTTTATGAAAAATCTACATTAGTACCTGTTTTCTCTAACCAAAAGAAATCCAAAGAGGATTTTCACTTTTACAAAAAAGGCAGTAAGTGAAATTAGTGCTTAGCATTTGTTTTTCATGAGCCATAATAGAGGCAATGTGCACCTGAGCAGCCTGAGTGGCCCCACCAAGCTCCTTCCCCAGGAACCATACTCAGCATCTACCACTATTTTCATTCAATCCAATCAGTTATATATTCCAGGCATTTTGCTAACAGCTTAGTAAGATCTAATGTAATCTTTAAAGTAGAGCTTTGCCCATTGAGAGGGCAGTACAAGCAGATACATTACCTTTCAATCTGGGAGTGTTCTTGCAGAAATACTAAAGAGCACTACAGTTAATCTGGAGAGTTGGAGCATTTTTGCAAAGGAGCTAGCATTAAAACTTTGATTTGCTGGATGAGGGAACAGTTTTTTAGCAAAGATACTGGGCAGGAGTATGTCAGGCACTGGCTCTGGGGCAGACAGAGCAAATGGGGATAGGCTGTAGCAGGTGTGTATTGGATTCTGGTATGTGTGATAAGGGAGGGAGGATGAGAAGGAAAAGTTGAGGTCTGGTTGTAGAGTACCTTGTATGTCCGAGTGAAATATATATATCTGGCCTTGTTTGTAACAAAGAAACACTATAATAAATTTAAAACATGAAACTGGTGATATGTTTAAGTTTTTTTGAAAGATAAAATGTGCTGTATGATGATTGCACTGAGTGAGGAGAAATGGGTTACAGAATTGTTTATTTAACCAGTTTTTACATTGCTATTATGTGCCAACCCTGTTCAAGGAGCTGGGAATAAAAACTGAACAAAGCAGACAAAAATCCCTCCCTTCAGAGAGTGTAGCTTCTGGTGAGAGGGTAAACACCACATACAAGATAAATAAGTACTACATAGTACATTGGATGGTGATAGATAAAGCAAGGGAGGCAGGTGGAAAGTGTTTGAGGGAGTAATGATTTTAGCCTGGGTGCCAGGCAAGGACTTGCTGAGAAGGTGTTGTTTATGAAAAGAACTGAAGGAGGTGAGACAGAGAGCTATGTGGACATCTGTGGCAGGACTACGCAGGAAGAGAAGCAGGAAATGTACACGTCCTGAAGCAGGATCACACCCTAGACCCTGTGTCCAGACAGGAGCCCATGTGTGTGATCCAGAATGTGTGAGAGGAAATATATATGCAGGACTTCGTAGGTACTGAAAGGACTTTGGCATTTACTCTAAGGGTATGGAGAGCTATTGGGGCAGCAGGTAGAAAGTTCCTAAGACTGATCTAAATGAAAGAGGACATGACTCTGAACTAAGACATTGGCCAAAGAGATAACTAGGAGGCGAAGAGATATGTGAGGAGCTTCTGAAAAGAATGGCTGAACAAGCCACTGAGTTTTCCAGCCACACGAGGAGAATGTAGGAAATGCTGGAAGTGGACAAAAACTGAAAGCCCACAAGTAGAAAGAAATTACAGATAACAACTTGTCCCAGCTCTTGCCTTTAGTGGTGTGAAATGTTCTTATCCCTACTGAACACGAGGCCAGCCAGGTGCGTGTGGTTAAGTGACATGTAGCTCAAAGCACTTTGAAGTTCACTAGTAAGTGTCCTTTGTATGCTGTAATGTGAAACCTAATTATACGTGAAGGCCAAAAGCAATTTTAAAGCAACAAATTGTATTTAAGCAATTACTGAGATAACTGGGACTAATTCTGTAATCTTATTAAAAAATTTACAAGATATTTTTGAAAACCATGGGCCAATTCTATTTCCTCTTTCTGCTAGATTTGGTTATTACAGAACAATATGCATAAAGTTATAAAATAATTTTAGTTTTTTAAATTATTTTTTTATTTTTTGAAAATGTTTATTTTTCAATTAGAATTGACATTCAATATCATTTTCTATTAGTTTTGGTTGTACAGTATAGTTGTTAGAAATTTATACATTTACAAAGTGATCCCCTCGATTAGCCTAGTACCCACCTGGCAACATACATAGTTATTGCAATATTATTGACTATATTTTCTATGCTGTGCTTTACATCCCTGTGACCATTTTGTAACTACTAATTTGTACTTCTTATTCCCTTCACCTTATCACTCAGTCCCCCAATTCCCTTTCCATCTGACAATCACCAGTTTGTTCTCTGTATCTATGAGTCTGTTTTAATTTTGTTTGTTAGTTTATTTTGTTCCTTAGATTCTACATATAAGTGAAATCATATGATATTTGTCTTTCTCTGTCTTATTTCACTTAGCATAATACCCTCTAGGTCCATGCATTGTTGCAAATGGTAAAATTTCATTTTTTATGTCTGAGTAGCATTGAATCATATATATGTACCACTCCTTATTTATCCAACTGTCTATTGATTGGCATTGAGGTTGCTTCCATATCTTGGCTATTGTAAATAGTGCTGCAGTGAACATAGGGGTGCATATATCTTTTTGAATTAGTGTTTTGGTTTTCTTTGGATAAATACCCAAAAGTGGTGTTGCTGGGTCATATAGTAGTTCTATTCTTAGTTTTTGGAGGACCTTCCAAATTATTTTCCATAGCAGCTCTACCAATTTGCAATGACACCAACAATGCACAAGGGTTCTCATTTCTCCACCTCCTGGACAGCACTTGTTTTTTGATTTATTGATAATGTCCATTCTGACAGGTGTGAGGTGATATCTCATTGTGAATTTAATTTACATTTCTCTGATAATTAGTGACTGTGCATCTTTTCATGTGTCTATGGGCCATCTATATGTCCTCTTTGGAGAAATGCCTATTTAAGTACTTTGCCCAGTTTTTAATTAGACTTTTTTTTTATGCTGGGTTGTATAAGTTCTTTATAAATTTTGGATATTAACTCATTATCATATGTATCATTGGCAAATATCTTCTTCCATTCAGTTTCAGTAGGTTATCTTTTCATTTTGTTGATGGTTTCCTTTGCTGTTCAAAAACTTTTTAGTTTAATATAATCTCATTTGTTTATTTTTTCTTTGGTTTCTTTTGCCTGAAGGGATATATCAGAAAACAATATTACTAAAATCAATATCAGACAGTCTGCTGCCTATGTTTTCTTCTAGGAGTTGTATGGTTTTGAGTCTTACATTTTAGTCTTTAATCTATTTTGATTTATTCTTGTATATAGTGTAAGAAGGTAGTCTAGTTTATGGGGTTTTTTTGCATATATCTGTCCAATTTTCCCAACAGCATTTATTGAATAGACTGTCTTTACCTCGTAGTATATCCTTGCCTTCTTTATCATGGATTGAATGATCATACAGGTCTAGATTTATATCTGGGCTCTTTATTCTGTTCCATTGATCTATGTGTCTGTTTTTATGCTAGTACCATGCTGTTCTGATTACTGTAGCCTTGTAGTTGTTTGATATCATGTAATGTGATACCTCCAACATTGTTCTTCTTTCTCAGGATTACCATGGCTGTTACCAAGGGCTTTTATAGTTCCAAGCAAATTTTAGAATTATTTGTTCTAGTTCTGTGAAAAATGCCCTTGGTATTTTTATAAAAACGAAATTGAATCTATAGATTGCTTTGATTATTATGGACATTTTAACAATGTTAGTTCTTCCTACCCATGAGTATGGTATATGTTTCTATTTATTTGTTTTTTCAAGAATTTCTTTCTTCACTGACTTGCAATTTTCTGAGTACAGGTCTTTTACTGACTTGTTAAAAGAGGTATTTAAAAGAGGTTATTCCTAGGTATTTTATTTGTTTCTGATGCAGTTGTAAATGGTATCATTTTCTTAATTTCTCTTCATATTAGTTAATTACTGGCATATAGAAATGAACTGATTTCTAAATATTAATTTTGTATTCTACTACTTTACCGAATTCAGTTTTCTGTTTGAACAGTTCTTTGCTGGAACCATTAGCGTTCTCTATAAATATTATCATATCATCTGCATAAAAAAGATAGTTTTACGTCTTCATTTCCAGTTTGGATGTCTTTTATTTATTTATTTTTCTTGTCTGATTGTTGTGGCTAGTTCTTCTAATACTATGTTGAATAAAAGTGGTAAAAGTGGACATCTTTGTCTTATTTCTGATCTTAAAGAAAATGCTTTCGGCTTTTCTCCATTGAATATGATGTTAACTATGGATTTGTCGTATTTAGCCTTTATTGTGTTGAGATATGTTTCCTCTATTCCCACTTTGCTAAGAGTTTTTTATCATAAATGGATGCTGGATTTTGTCAAACACCTTTTCTGCATCTATTGATATGATCATATGATTTTTATTCTTCAATTCGTTAATGTGGTATATCACATTAATTGATTTGCAGATATTAAACCAACCTGCATCCTAGGAATAAATCCAACTTAGTCATTGTGTGTTATCTTTTTAATGTATTGCTGGATTTGGTTTGCTAATGATTTGTTGAGGATTTTGTATCTATGTTCATCAGGGATATCTACCTATAATTCTTTTTTTGCAATGTCTTTGTCCAGTTTTGGAATCAGGGTAATGGTGGCCTCATAGAATAAGCTTGGGAGCCTTCTCTCTCCTTGTATTTTTTGGAACAGTTTGAGAATGGGTGTTAAATCTTTTCTGAATGTTTGATAAAATTTACCTGTGAAGCCATCTCATCCATAACATTTTTTTATTGGGAATTTTTTGATTATTGATTTGATTTCATTAGTAGTAAAGTTCAGACTTTCTGTTTTTTTTTCTTGACTCAGTCTTAGAACATTGTACGTTTCTAGGAATATATCCATTTCTTTCAGATTGTCCAACTTGTTGGCATATAATTGCTCATAGTATTTTCTTATAATCTTTTGTATTTTTGTGGAGTTAGTTGTTACTTCTCTTTCATTTCTAATTTTATTTATTTATGTATCTTTTTTAAAAAATTAATTTTTAAGTAATTTTTTTTGGATTCAGGCCTTTCAGTGAATTATGTGGCCTTCCAGGCATTTAATGATTGCTGCTAAATCTCCTTATACAAGTGAATCAATGACCACTCAAGAAGCTGGATTTAATTAGAATGCATACCGTTCACATATGTATTATGTCTATCACATTTTTTTTTTAGTTACATATGTATTAATTTTCTCTTGCTGCTATAACATATCACCACAAACATGGTGGCTTAAAATAACACAATTTATTCTTTTACAATTCTGGAGGCCAGAAACCCAAACTCAGTTTCACTGCACTAAAGGCAAGATGTCTGCAGGGCTGTTTTTTTCTGTAGGCTCCAGGAGAGATCTGTTTCCTTGCTTTTTCCAGCTTCTATAGGCTGCCTGAATTTCTTGGCTCCTGATTCCTTCCTCATATTACTCCAACCTTTTACTTTTATCTCCACATCTCCTACTTCCTCTTCTGTGGTAAAACCTCCTTCTGCTTCCCTCTGTTAAGGACACTTGTGAGTATATTTAACTCCTCCATCCCATCCTCAGATATTCCAGGGTAATCTCTATAACCCCTAATCCTTGAAATAATCACACCTACAAAGTTCCTTTCCCATATAAATTAACATTCACAAGTTTTAGAATGAAGATATGGAAGTCTTTGGGAGGCCATATTCAGCCTACCACACATACTATTTACTACATATCACTTTATGTGTGAGAAAGGTAGTTTATTATAATGTAAAATATGTAATTAGAATCAGAAATAATTCATTTCTAATTTCAACTTGACCACTTAATAACCACTTGATCTTGTGTGGTCCTAGACTTCCTCAGCCTCCAAATTCCTCTCTGTAAATGGATATAATGCCTTGAAGAGTTGTTGAATACAAAGAAAGAATAATCATAGCAGTATCCACTAAGTAAGCACATAATATAGCCCTGTAACAGACCCTGGAGTTGGAAGAGTATGTAATTCAGACCTGTCTTCACCCTCAGCGAGAGCATAATTGAGCAGGGACATAGACATTGAAATAAGCAAAAATGCTGACCAGTGATGGGTGCCAGAACAGAAGACAGATGTGATCACAGTAGGGTAAATTATGTGGCATCAAAAAAAAATTCTTATGAAACTGGGAATGGCTTCTAAATGTGGTGACCACCAAACCAAGACCTGGGATACGAGAAGAACTTAGCAAGTAAGGAAAGTGAAAGCCTATCGGGAAGAAAGGTCCAGAGCATAGAGGAGAAGGAGGAGGAGGAGGAAGAAAATCAAAGAAAAAAGAAAAAGAAAATGAGAAACTAAAATTATAATTTCACTTCAGATGCTTCATAGAGTTGAGAAGACATAAAATAAAAGAGAAGTCTATAAAGTTAAACAGGATTAAGATCATGACAAGCTAGATAAGCTATGCTTGAGGTTTATCTCAGAACTATGGCAAGGACTAACGTTTGCACAACCAGGGTGAGAGTGCCAGATCTTTTCTTTACAAAAATCCTAGGATGGCACTTATGGGTGGCGAGTCCAAGTCTTCAGGCAGGAAGATCACGCAGAGTGAGCTCTCAGAGTCACAGAGCCTTGAATGTGGGAACTAGTGATTGGTTTATGGAAAAGTAGAGGGATTTTGTGTGTTAAGGAATTATAATGTGCAGGACTTGAAGAATATGAGGGAAAAGGGATAAAGAGTAGTCAAGATGAGGTCAAGTTTCCTTTAGGATGTCACCTCTGAGGTAGGCGACAAGGAATACAATAGATTGGGAGTGTCTATTTAGAAGGGAGAGAATAGTGGTGACACATCATTTTTAAATATTCTGAGATTGAGATGCTTATGAAACATCCAAGTAGGTTCTAGTACAGTGCTGCTCAAAGTAGCCAGCCATAAGCAGAGAGTCTATAAAAATGCCATTACCACATTTTGAAAAGGTGTGGATTGCATTGTCCAGAATGTATATGTGAAATAGAAGAGGTAGAGGGTTTTACAGGTAACTAACTGTACACCAGAAGAGGTGATGTGTGAACTGTGGCATAGCAGGGAGGCCAGGACAGACAGAGAAAATGGGAACAGCATTTCAATAAGAATGTACCACATGAGAACATAACAACAGACATTAAAGAGAGTCTGATTTCTTTTGTATAGTTTGTAAGCTAGAGAAGTCTCTGAGAAAAACTAAAAAACTAAAAGAAACCCTCCTAGTGTAAGGTTAATAAGTACCAGAGATGTGAAAAAAGGCATAGTCACTCTCAATATGAAATATAGCATATTCACATACCTCCAGAAGAACACTATCTTGTTATCTATCTAGACTTTTCATTGTATCTACACATACACACACACACACACACACACACACACACACACACACAACATGAAATACTAGTTATGAATGGACTTGGACTCCTCTGGAGTTCATGCTCCTTTTCTTTCCAAGAAGAGGCTCTCCCCTTGTTAGACAGATGCCTTCTGGGGGCTGCAGGAAGGGGAAGCTGAACAGGAGGGACAGAGCAGCACTGGACACTATGCTTGTGCAGCACTGAATCAAGTGCATCAAAGTGAACCTGATATAAACTTAGATTGAAAGAGAATGATGAATTGCCCTGCACTTGACTGTTATGACAGCTGTAAAACTTAAATCAGCTCCTAAATGGTCAATTACCGGAGGGGCATATAAACACTGGCAGTCAGGGAGCTGATGATTCAATTACCTTGAGCTCTGCTGCCTGCTTTTCATTAGGCCTATTCTAATTTATTTGGGGCCCTGGGCTTGAGTACTTGGTTCTTCCTGATTGTCATGCCTAAATGACATTTTCCTAGTTCCCACCTCACCTTCCTTTCTTTGTCAGTTCCTAATGGGCTCTGCTCAGACTGTGCACAGCCTAAGGTACTGATGTGAGCTGTAGACTGCTGAATGTATTCAGCTTGGTTAATTCCCATAAATCTATTTTAAGTAATTTTCTAAGGAAGAAATGCCAGCATCTACCATGGGGACTGACCACTAGGCATATGAAAATCAGTAGCTCAATAATGTCAGAGTCTGGTCAAACTTGATCAAGAATACCGGGCTCTCTTCCTCTCATGAAGCCAAACAGTGTGTGCTAGTGAAACATTTGCCACTGTATTACAGAATAAGTAGGTAAAAATTACTCCTCAAATTATCTCTTCTCTTTGTTATCAACAAAGGCAGCTGCTGTCACATCCTTCCAGGCTTCTTTGGTTACAAATAACATATCAAGAGTCTAATCAATTTTATTATACCAAAAGAAATGACTACTAAGCGACTGACCTGATCAAGGATTTCAGGAAGAATGCATAGTTAAAACACAGAATGGAACACTGCACCCCTGCCTCACCTATCAGCTATGTCAAGGCCAGATGTATTTGTAATAAGAAGAAAAACATGAGAGCTAAAATTTATTGTCTAATTATTATGGATTATTTTACATAAAAATCTTATTTTTAATTTTCAAGCTGAAGGTTTCAAGATAAAATAAAAATAAATTACCCAAGACCATGCATCACAGCCAGACTTTGCAAATAGGTCTAAGTGCAGTGTCTGCACACTCAGGCAAGTTCTCAACCTTTGAGTAGAACATTTGGCAGAACCAACCTATGGGTTCCTACACTGTTGTCTTTCTTGCTGTTAAATCATGATTGTGTCCTATGCTCTTGGGACACTGAGCATAGAGGGAAATATGTTAATTTTGTGATCAGTGATATTTGATTTCATACCTAGATCTTGCCACTTTCTCTAGCCTCAGTTTCTTCATCAGTATAATAGGATAAAATCACATATTTACAAAGGTCTATAAGGCACAGAGCCTATTTAGCTGCATCTTGATTCCCAAGCAAGAGAAAGGGATTTATATCTCTGGCTTGCTATCCTCTTTCCTCTGAATCCCATGGTGTCCTTGCACCGTACAATAGTCTCTTATCCATCTCTCCCTCCTTCCCAACGTGGTACACTTTTACAAAATTATCTGACATCAGCAACTTAGTATCCATAATTGAGTTGATAATAAGGAGCTCATTATCTTATTCCTCAGATTATTCTATTTTTGAATATTTCTATTAAAAGTAGAATCACCTTATTTAGCTGAAAAAATTCTTTTTAAAAACTTTTATTTGGCCAATTTTCTCTCTCTTTATGTGACCTCATTACCTGTTTGAAAATACTTTGAATGTCACTCTGTGTACGAACTACTCTAGGTTAATTGAAGCAAGTTGCTTCAGCTACTGCACCTCAGGTGATGTGAGTATTAAAATTTCTTCCTTCCTTCCTTCCTTCCTTCCTTCCTTCCTTCCTTCCTTCCTTCCTTCCTTCCTTCCTTCCTTCCTTCCTCTCTTTCTTTCTTTTTTTTCTTTCTTCCTTTTTAAATTAAGGAGCCTTAAATATAGCATGAATAATATAATAAATACCTATGATAGCCATCACTCATGTTCAACAGTTATCAACATTTTATTAAAGAAGTGTCAGTAAGTCATATAATCTTCCTGACTCTACTTCTCTGAATTCATTTCTATTTGTCTATATCTGTTAAAAATTATGGTGCCTAATCCAAACATGTGCTGATGAGAGAGTAAATAAACTTCCTCCCTTCCAGATATCATGTACTTACAGCAATGCCCAATAAAATAAAATTAACTCTCTCCTTGAAGATGTCACGATTTTAATTATAATATAATTTCCTCTAAAAAAACTGTTCAAATACTTAGGAACAATTTTTTCTGAGCACACTACTACTGCTAAACCATTTATTTCTATTCACCACTTGTTTCTATTGGATGATGGAATTAAATGCATGCCCTTAGATTCAAGACATGATTTCTATTCCAGAAACCAGGTTTTATACATAAGGCATTTTGGACTCAGCAAAATAAAGTAATTTCCTTAACATTAACCAGTGGCAAAAAGAAGCTAGAATATGGAAATTTTGATTCCCAATCCAGCGGCATTATTTATTAATGCAGACAGAGTTAACAGATTTTAAAATGATTAAGTAAAGGATTATAAACCACACACCAAACTTGAGCCAAATGGCAGGAGATAGGGAATATGCATGTATGTATGTGCAAAGAAATCTATAGGACTGTCATAAATTAAAGATGTTTGCAAATTCTTTATTTCTATTTCCATTGAAAAGGAGATTCTAGTCATACTCTCTTTGAATCTATGTTGAAATGAGAGATGATGTTCTTTTTTTTAATTAATATTTTTTGGGGATTGACATTTATTAACATAATACAATGTTTCAAGTGTACAATTCAACAGTATGTTATATATGTATATATAACATATACTGCATTGTGTGTTCACCACCCATAGTTTTCTTTCTGTCACCACATATTTGATCTCTTTTACCCCTATCTACCTTCCCACCCCTCTTCTCTCTGGTAACCACTAGTACACTGTCCATGTCCATGAGTCTCTGTTCGTTTATAACATTTGTTTGTTGCTTTTAGATTTTTATCCCATGCACATGTAATATGTGATTTTCAACTTTTTCTGTCTGGCTTATTTCACTTAGCATGATTATCTCAAGGTCCATCCATGTTGTTGCAAGGGGCAGTATTTCATCTCTTATTGCTGAGTAATATTCCATCATATATACGTACCACAGCTTCTTTAGCCAATCATCCATCGTAGGACGCTTTGGTTGCTTCCATGTCCTGGCAAATATCTTTTTGGATATATGTTTTCAAATCTTTGGGGTAAATACCCAGTAGAGGGATAGAGAAATAATATGATAGATTAATTCTTATTTTTTAGATGAACCTCCAAGTTGTACCAACTTGCAGTCCCACCAGCAGTGTATAAAGATTCCTTTTTCTCCACATCCTCTCTGAAATTTATTACTTACCCTGTTGATAATAGCCATTTTAATGAGTGTGAGGTGGTATCTCATTGTGGTTTTGATTTGTATTTCCCTAATAGTTAGTGAAGTTGAGTATCCTTTCATATGTTTGTTGAATATTTGTATGTCTTCTTGGGGGAAATGTCTGTTCAGGTCCTCTGCCCATTTTTTAATTAGATTGTTTGTTTGTTTGTTTTGTTATTGAGTTGTATGAATTCTTCATATATTTTGGATATTGGGCCCTTATTGGAGACATTGCTTGCAAATATGTTTTCCTATTCAGATGATTGTCTCTTTGCCTTGTTGACGGTTTTTTCTGCTATGCAGAAGCTTTTTAGTTTATTATAGTCCACTCATTATTTTTGTTTTTACTTCTCTTGCCTTTGAGGTCAAATTCATAAAATCTTTAAGCCCAAGGTTGACGAGTTTATTACCTATGTTTTCTTCTATGTAATTTACTGTTTCAGGTCTTATAGTCAGGTTCTTAATCCATTTTGAGTTAATTTTGATGTGTGGTGATAGACAACAGTATAGCTTCATTCTTTTGCAGGTGACTTTCCACTTTTCCCAGCATCATTTATTGAAGAGGCTTTTATTTATCCACTGTATGTTTTTGGCTCCTTTGTTAAAAAATTATTTGACTGTATAAACAGGGGTTTTCTTCTGAACTCTCAATTCTTTTCTGCTGGTCTGTTTGTCTGTTTTTCTGCCACTACTATGTCGTTTTGATTATTGTTGCTTTATAGTATAATTTGAAGTTGGGCAGAGTGATACCTCCAGCCGTGTTATTTTTCTCTCAGGATGGCTTTATTAATTTGAGATCTTTTATGCCTCCATACAAATCTGATAAACTTTTGTTCTATTTCTTTAAAAATGCTGATGAGATTTTGATGGGGATTGCCTTACATCTGTACAAAGCTGTAGGTCAGTGGTCCCCAGTTTTTGGCACCGGGCACTGATGCTTCTATGAGAATCTAATGCCTAATGATCTGAGGTGGAGCTGAGGTGGTGATGATAGTGGTGGGGAGTGGCTGCACATACAAATAAATCTTGACTTGCTTGTCTGCCGCTGCTCACCTCCTGTTTTACAGCCCAGTTTCTAACAAGCCATGGACCAGTACCGATCCATGGCAAAGAGGTTGGGGCCTACTGCTTTATGTAATAATGTCATTTTAACTATGTTGATTCTTTCAATCCAAGAGCATGGAATTCATTCCATTTCTTTGCTGCTTCTTCAATTTCTTTTAATAGAATCTTATAGTTTTCATTATATAGGTCCTTCACATGTTTCATTAGAATTATTCCTAGGTACTTTATTCTTTTTGTTGCAATTGCAAAAGGATTTTTTAAATTTCCTTTACTTCTAATTTATTATTAGAGTATAGGAATGCTATGGGTTTTTGAACATTGATTTTTCACCCTGAAACAACTGTATTTTAAAAGTTATTTCTAGTAGTGTTCTTGTGGAGTCTTTGGGGTTTTCTATATAGAAAATCATGTAATCTGCAAATAGTGACAGTTGACTTCTCCACTTCCTATTTGAATGCCTTTTATTTCTTTCTCTTGATTGATCACAGTGGCTAGGACCTCCAATATTATATTGAATAACAGTGGTGATATTGGACAGACTTGTCTTGTTCCTGATCTCAGAGGAACAGTTTTGTTTTTCACCATTAAGTATGATGTTACCTGAGGGTTTCTCTTGTATGGACTTTATTATGTTGAGGTACTTTCCTTCTATACTTATTTTATTAAGTGTTTTGATCATAAATGGATGGTGTATCTTGTCAAAGGTTTTTTCTGCATTTATTAATACAATCATATGATTCTTATTCTTTATTTTGTTTATGTAGTGTATCACATTAATCGATTTGTGTATGTCAAACCATCCTTGTGCCCCTAGAAAGAAGCCCACTTGATCGAGGTGTATAATCTTTTTAATATGTTGCTGTATTCGGTTTGCTAGTATCTAATTAAGAATTTTTATATATGTTTTCATGAGAGATATTGGCCTGTAGTTTTCTTTTTTGTGTGTTATCTTTATAAGGTTTTGGTATCAGGGTAATATTGGCCTCATAAAATGAGTTAGGAAAGATTGCTTCTTCTTTGATTTTTTGGAAGGGTTTGAGGAGAATAGGTATTAAATTTTCTTTGAATGTTTGGTAGAATTCACTGGTGAAGCCATCTTTTTGGTCCTGGACTTTTACTTTCTGGTAGGTTTTTGATGATTGTTTCAATTTCCATACTGCTAATTGGTCTATTTAGATTTTCTAATTCTTGATTCAGTCTAGGAAGGTTGTATCTAAGTACTGGTCCCTTTCTTCTAGGTTATTTAATTTGGTGTCACATAATTTTTCATCATAATCTTTTACAATCCTTTGGATTTCTGTGGTATCTGTCGAAATATCTCCTTTCATCCCTGACTTTATTTATTTGTATCTTTTTTCTTTTTCTTTGGTGAGTCTAGCCAGGGGTTTGTCAATTTTATTAACCTTCTCAAAGAACCAGCTCTTAGTTGTATTTATTTTTTCTATATTTTTAAAATTTCATTTATTTCTGCTCTAATGTTGATTATTTACTCCCTTCTGCTGATTTTACACTTCAGTTGTTCTTCTTTTTCTAATTTTTTTAAGACAAAGCGTTAGGTTGTTTATTTGGGCTCATTCTTGTTTTTGGAGATAGGCCAGCAATGATATGAACTTTCCTCTTATGACCACTTTTGCAATGTCCCAAAAGTTTTGAAATGTTGTACTATCATTATCATTCGTTTCTATATATCTTTTGATCTCTCTTTTTATTTCTTCTCTGACTCAGTTATTCTTCAGTACCATGTTGTTTAATCTTCATATATTTGTGGTTCTTCCCACTTTCTTTTTATGCTTGATCTCCAGCCTCAAAGTGTTATGATTAGATTATATGGTTGGTGTGATTTCAATCCTCTTAGACTTATTGAGACTAGTTTTGTGTCCCAGTATTTGGTCAATCCTTGAGAATTGACCATGTGCACTGGAGAAGAAAGTATAAGTGCTGTTTTGGAATGAAAGACTCTGTAAATGTAGATTATGTCCAGGTGGTCTAATGTGTCATTTAAGGATGTTATTTCCTCATTGATTTTCTGTTTGGATGATCTGTCCATATCTGACTGTGGGTATTTTGGTCCCCTACTATGATAGTGTTTTGTTTTACCCTTTAGTTTTGTTACCCTTTACATATTTTGGGGTTCCTTGATTGGAAGCATAGATATTAATAAGTGTTATATCTTCTTTGTGTATGATTCCTTTTATCATTATGAAGTGTGTGTCTCATGAAGTCTCTTTTACCTTTTTTATCTTGAAGTCTATTTCATCCGATATTAGTACTGCTATTCCCACTTTTCTCTGAATGCCATTTGCTTGGATTATTATCATTTTCCACTCATTTACTTTGAGTTGACTTTTGTCTTTGGAACTGAGATGTGTCTCCTGAAGGCAGCATATGGTTGAGTATTGTTTTTTGATCCAATCTCTGAAACTCTCTGCCTTTTTATTGCTGAGTTCCATCCATTTACATTTAGGGTGATTATTAAAATATGAGATTTTCTGATAGCCATTTGATCTCTTGTTTTCTAGTAGCTCTGTGTTTCCATTTTTTCCTTGTCCTTGCATTTCTGTCTGTTATTTTAAGCTGGTGCAGTTTTGTGGATTTTCCCTCTGTTCATGTTTTATGCTATGCACCTCGGTTCTGGATATTTGTTGTGTGGTTACATTAAGAATATATAAAAGATATAAAAGATATATATATATATATATATATATATATATATATATATATATATATATATATAGTAGTCTATTTTCTTCTGTGTGTGCCTTATATTCATTCTCCTTTGCAAATCTGGATCTTTGATTCCTCCACATTTTTATTATTGTTGTCTCAAATTGTCCTTGTGTATGCTCAATGTCCATTTCTAACTTTCAATAGCAATCTTCTTCTTATTGCTTAAGCTTGTAATACCCTGTTCCTAATTAGGGTTGCCCTCTCCTGTTTCTGTCTGCCTGCTAGTCATCTTACTAACAATTATGTATTTTTTTTTTTTTTGTCATTTGTTTCAGGAGAATTGACCCCTTTCAGTGTTCCCTGTAATACAGATCTCACAGTGGCTAATTCCCTCAACTTTTGTATGTCTTAAAAAGTCTTTATTTCTCCTTCATATCTAAAGGAGAGCTTTGCTGGATACATTATCCTTGGCTGGTAATTCCTTTCATTTAATAGTTTGAATATTTAGTTCCACTCCTTGCTTGTAAGGTATGTGCTGAGAAGTCTGAAGATAGTGTAATGGGTTTCCCTTTATAGGTTATTGTCTTTTTACCCTGGCTGCCTTGAGTATTCTTTCTTGCTCATTAATTTTTGATAATTTTAATATAATATGTCTTGGAGAAGGCTTTTTTGGGTTGAGATAATTAGGTGTTCTGTTAGCTTCTTGGATTTGAAGCTCCAGCTCATTCCTTAGATTTGAGAAATTCTCCTTGACTATTTGTCTGAATACACCCTCTGATCCCTTCTCCCTCTCTTCTCCTTTTGGTATACACATTATTTTTATATTGCCTTTCCTGATGGTGTCAGCCAGTACTTCTATTTCTCTTTCTTTATTTTCCATTTTTTGGTTTCTCTCTTCTTTATTCTGAATTATTTCTAGATTCCTGTCTTTGATATCACTGATTCTTTCCTCCATTTGTTCAGCACTATTTCCTCAGCTTGCTATTTCAGTCTTCATCTCTTTTATTGTGTTCTTCATTTCCAGAGGTTCTATTTGGTTCTTTAATAGGTTTTCCTTGTAAAAACACTCATTTTTTCTGTTTTTTTTTTTTTTCGCCCTCTAAGTTATTGGAATTGTTGATCTGAATTATTTTGCATCTCATTGAGTTTTTTCAGAAGTGTAATCCTGAATTTTCTGTCTTTCAAACCTTATATTTCTATATCTTTAAGCTTATTTTCTAGAGATTTTTCTCTTTCTTTTTGAGCTGCCTTGTCACCCCAGTTGTTAATGGAGTTTGATGAACTATTTTTCGACTGGGGCATTGATGGGAGTGTATTCTGCTTTTTTCAGAAATAAATTTTATTACATAGAGGTCTCCCTTTAGCCTGTTGACAAGAAGGTGTATTTCTTTTGATTTCCAGTAGGTGGTATCCAAGCCTCTTGGATCTCTGCTTTGAGGCTGATAATGTCTTTTTTCTCTCTGGTGTATTAAATATTCAAGTCATGCCGGAGCCAGCCGGGCAGAGTTGAACAGTCCTGAGTGGGGGAGCTAGGGTTAGGAAAAAAAGACAGAGAAGAGAGAAAGATCTCGGGAGGGCATACAGTCAAAGCTGCAGCCTCGAGTTTATTT
>CM053503.1:86609061-86650089 GCA_028627145.1 Eidolon dupreanum | reverse complement strand
GCTTGTGTGCAGTTTAGGTGTATTTGTTGAGATTTGGACGATCAGCTTATTGTTATTTCAAAGACAGAGATCTGGGGACATCCCTCACTCCGCCATGCTTCTCACATAGATGGTGTTCTTCTTTTTAAGTTAATGTTTTAATAGACTTTTTGGTTTACAATTCTATACATTTTAACACATGTACATATTTGTGCAACCACCACTAATATCAGATTACAGATTGATCCATTGCTCCAAAAACTCCCTCATGCTTGCCATTTAAAGTCACACCACACCATTCCCCATCCTTAACCCATGGCATTCATGGATATGTTCTTCATCACTATAGTTTTGTCCTTTCAAAGCTATGTAAGTGGATTCACAGTATGTAACCCTTCTTTTACTTCATAAAATGCCTTTGAAAATCATCCAAGTTGCTGTGTGTGGCAACAGTTTATTCCAATGTATGAAATGTACCACTGTTTATTTAGCCATTCAGTGATTGAAATACATTGGTTTTTTGTGTGAATTTGTGTGTATGTGTGATTTACACAAAATTTCTGTAAACATTAATGCATAAGTTTTGGTGTTTTTGTTTCTCTAGGTTGAGGTTTGAGAAACTACAACCTTCATGCCAAATCTTGTCCATGGACTATTGTTTTTTTTTTTTTAATAAAATTTTATAGGAATACAGCCGTGCCCATTTTTTAAATGTTGTCTGTGGCTTCCTTTATATGACAAAGATAGAAATAAGTAGTTGCAGCAGATACTGTTAGGCTCACAAAGCCAAAAATATTTATTATCTAGTCCTTTACAGTAAAAGTTTGTAAATTCATGATCTAAGATAAATATCAAGTATGATCCTTCTGAGTCATATGGTAATAGTATGTTTACTTTTATAAGAAACAATCATATTAAAGTCTTAATGAGATACCTACATACTTAATAGAATGCCTAAAATATTTAATATTGGCAATATCAAATGCTGGCAATGATGCCAAGTAAATGCAACTCCCATATATTACCGGTAGAAATTCAAAACAGTACAGCCACGACCAAAAATAACTGACTTGCTTTTATATAAAGTGTAGATGAAAGAAATAAAAAAAACACATGAATAAATGGAGAGACATAAATTTTCATTAACTGAAAGACAATAAAGTTATCAATCCTCCCCAAATTGGCCGATAGATTTAATGTGATTTCTGTCAAAACTCTAACAGGACTCTTTTTTAAATGCAGACAAGTTGATTTTAAAACGTACATGGAAATTCAAGGGAAATTGAATAGCTAAAACAATTTTAAAAAAAGAATAATAATGTTAAATTAGTTATGCTACTCAATTTTATAATTTATAAATTATAAAAGCTAAGGTAATCAAGACATTTAGGTATTATTAAAAGAATAGATATGTCAATGGAACAGAAATGAAAGTCCAGAAAGAAACCAACAAAAATGTATCTGGTTGATCTTTAATAAAGATACAAAAAAAATTCAATAGAGAAATAAAAATGTTTTAACAAATACTTTTGGAATAATTGAACATCTATATTTTAAAAAAATCTTTATTTTTGAAAAATTTTAATGGTGCTGTGTTTTAAATTTTGGTTTTCAATTATATATTTCTAAACTATAGAAATATCAGTTTACAAAAATTTATAAGTTGACCTAATACTCTGTGGCTTTGCTAAGCTCCCTAAACTCACTGAATAGATTTAGAAGGTTCATTTTTTTAATTTTGCTTGGAGACCTTGGTATTTTCTCTATATATAATCATATTATTGTAAATAAGGGAATATTTACATCTCCATTTGCCTTTTATTAATTTTTCTTATGATTTGCACTGATACAGACTTTCAGAGCAATGTTAAATAGGAGTACTAAGAGGGATTATTTTTGTCTATTCTGTCACTTAAGTGTGATGCCAGTTGTATATATTTTGTTGACACTTTTTCTTGGTTTGAGAAAGCAATATCTTATTTGCAAACATATTATATAATAATGTCTTATTATGATGTCTGTGTAACATGAACTTATTAACATGTCTATATAATAAGTCTAAAACTTATTTGAAGAAACAATACAATCTTATGGAAGTAAATTGACAGGAAATAAACAAGTAGTATTTTTGTTTCTGGACAAAAAGAAGTATTACCATTAATATAAATTATCTCACAATTAACATATCCATCTAATGCAATTCCAATTAGAATTTTTTAGTAGTTGTTATTAATTGGACAAAATTATTTTAAAGTTTACAGAGATGAATCTATGCTGCTAACACTGTCAAGAAAAATTTGAAAATATGTTGAAGGGGAAATTGTTTTATTTAATAATGTACATATTATAATGTCACTATATTAAATTAATAAAGTATTGTTATAAAAATTGAAAATAAGATCAAGTGTTATGAATTGAATTACTTTCATCCAAAATTCATATTTTGAGGCCCTAATAACTATACCTTAAAACGTGACTGTTTTGGTTGATAGGACCTTTAAAAAGGTGATTAAGTTAAAATGAGGCCTTTAGAGTAGGCCCTAATTTAATGATTGGTGTCCTTATGAAAAGAAGAAATTTGGACACACAAAAAGAGACATCATGGGTGGCTGCAAATAGGAAATATCATGTGAGGACACAGCAAGAAAGTAAGTATCTGAAGACAAAAGAGAGAGGCTTTAGGAGAAACCGAACCTACTAACAAACTTGATCTCTGGCTTCTAGGACTCCAGAATTGTGAAAAAATAAATTTCTGTCATTTAAGTCAACCCGTCCATGCTATTTTGTTATGGCAGCCCTAGCAAACTAATACACCAGTGAAAGATGAAAGTGTATGTATAGTTTCCAGCATATAGTAGAATTATTATATAATAAAGGTAAGTTTTCAATTCAGTAAAATACATATATAAACAATGTCAGTGCAACTGACTATGCAGCTAGAAGAGAATTAAAAAAATCTTTACCTTGTATTAATTACTAAAATAAATTTCAGATGGATCAAAAACAAATGTGATCAAGGAAATCCAGGAGACTACATGTACAACCTGGGATGGGGAGAACTTTTGAACTAAGACAGGATACCTAGCACCTATAAAAGAAAAGGGTACACATGACTGTGTATAAATGAATAAATAATACATAGCAAAATTATAATAAACACACAATATATAATATGAAAAGGGTATTTAAAATAAACTATGTGATAGATTGTAAAAATAGCCATAATTTTCTTCATTTTCCATGTGACTTTTATGCTTTCTTATTATTAGAGTCTGGACTGCTTTTGTGACTTATTCTGGTCAAACAAATGCAGAAAGAGTCACCTTGTGGGGAACCTGAGCCAACACAAAAAGATTCTTAAAGCATTCAACTTCATTTTTTTTTGGTAAATAAAAGCTGTAATTTATTACATGTATTATATTTGATAACCTGAAAGACTAGATAAAAACACTAAACAATACTGGATATAATATTAAAATATCTCTTGAACTCATAGCTTAGCTAGAAAGAAGGTGACAAAAGTCCATAGATGTCAAATACAACAAAAAAATTTTAGGTTTGGAAATTTACTAATTGCTGATATCAACACCAGCACTGAGAGCCTTTATTTATTTATTTATTTTGCTTGTTTGTTTGCACTTTTTTTTCTCCTCAGCTTTCCTGAGGTATAATTGACAAGAAAATAATTGCACAGATCTAATTAAATTATACCATTTAGTGTATCTGTCTTGATGAATTTGGACATTTGCATACAACAATGATACTATCAGCACAAACAAGGCACTAAACATATTCTTCACCTTGTACATTTTTTTATGTTCTTTTGTTTTGTTTGTTTGTTTGTTTGTTTGTTTGTTTGTTTTTTAGCTTTGTATCCTCTGACTACCTTGTGGAGCAGCCCAGGCTAGCCTCCTTGTAAATGAGGGGCCAACTACATCAACCAACAGACACATGACTGATGCCATATAAGAATATTTAGTCCCATTTGAGCTATTTGAAGACCATGAGTAATCCCAGAACTACTGGGTGAGTTCACCCCAAATAGCAGACCCTCAGAATCATAAGTAAGTTTTTTTAAAAAATGAGAGCCTGCTTTGTTTTGCAGCAATAAGTATCTTTTATAGAAATTTATATTAAATATAGTAAACAAAAGTCTATACTATGTAGCTTCAATTTTGAGACAAGATACTAGATACAGTTCAGAAAAGTAGTGATCAAACTGCTCTAGGAGGAGGGACAATGAGTGACCAATGCTATATCACAGAACAATCGGAAAAATCATCATTTAGTCTAACTTAGACAATAGAAAACATTTAATTAACTTGTAAATATGGCTAAGAAGATCTTCAAGCTGAATGTTGAACTTCTCAGTTGAGTTCTTTTAGCTGGGTAGAATAAGGTAGTGCAAGAAAGAGATGAGTTAAAGAAAAGAACTCTTTATTTCCCAGGTAGAATGTAGAGACAGTATAGAGAGCCTGAAGACTTGATGGATTTGAAAACATAAAACTGTTATTTTCATTTTATCCATCTGGCAAAAAGAATCCCAAAGTAAGAAATAGCCATAAAGAAAATATCAAATAAAAAATGCGACCCTTTGCTGAAATCTCAGGAAGATATAAGGGGGTGATGAGTAGATGCACTAGTTCTCTGAATCTTAAGGGTAATGCCTTCATAGCACCTGACATGCCTAAAGCACAGAAGATAATCAAGAAAGAATTGTGGGTGTAACTTGTCTAAAGGGATGGAACATAATCTGATATGTAGAGGTCTTCAAACTTTTTAAGAGAATTGTACAAATTTGAACTAAAGGGAATGGAAACTGTTCAAAGTAAGCCTCTGGCCTCCAACCTTCCAAGAAATAGACTAAGAAAGCTACTCAGCAGAAAACATGGCCTATTTCTTATCCAAAAGAAGACTTTTCAGAGGATGAGGGTTAGTATGGAGAATGATAACTAGGAGACCACTTTCTCAAGGAGTATAACTGGATCTTAATCAAGGAACAGTCCTTGTGCCTGGACTACAGTGACATGTGAGTCTTGATTTCAGATTTACCATGAAGTAGTGACTACTTGCATGACCAGTTGCTCAGATTTTAGAACAGGAGAGCCTCACTATGGTTATTCTGTTTCTGTCTTACCCTTTCTGTTTTTGTTCATGTAGGAAAAAAATAGCATGTTTTTTTATTTCACAGATCTCTTGGGAGTCACTCTGGAGGTCTTCTCATAAGAACCATCATCCACACTCAAACCAGAATAATGGTTGCAGTTTAAGCCACTTAGTTTTGGGGTGATTTGTTACACAGCAAGGGGTACTGGTACACAATGTGCATTACAAAACCACAAGATTAATATGCATAAAATTTAACAAACTTTTTCTAAATTATGAAGACTAGACAATCAATTCAATAAAAAATTAGGGAAAGTCTATGACTTGGCATATAGAGCAAATTCAAATAGCCAGTACAATAGTGAAAAGACACTTAGATTCAGTATAAATCAGGAAAATGCAAACTAAAGAGTAGGCTATCACTTTTAATCTATCACAGTGGAAAAAAATGATAAGAGCTATCTATTGATGATAGGTGAATTATTACAACACTTCTGGGAAGTTTTTTAGGAAAAAATCTATTAGCATTGAAATTATGTGTGAATATTTTTGATCACCCAATTTCTAAAGATCTCTCTTATGGAAATAATGTGCCTTTATATTAGGATATATCAACATATAGCTACTTTATTATAGCATTATTTGTAGTATCAAATTACTGGTAATAAACTCAATGTCCATTAAATAGTTAACTAAATTTTGGATATCTCTACCAAAGCATATTATTCAGCTCCTATTCTATGTAACCAGTTGACTTGGAGCAATTTTCATGATGTATGATTGAGTAATAAGTATAATATATGGAGAAGTAATTTATAATAAAATTCTATTTAGTAAAACATATACTGACCAAAATTGCAAGAAGAGCCCTTATATGTGTATTATTATAGATATTATATGTGTTGTCTATATAGTTATAAAAACATGGAGAAAGTATAGACTGTTAACATGTATTAAAATGTAAAGTGGATGAGGGTAGGAGCAGTACAGGTACATGTGGGAGGAAGAAAGTAATGGATGCAAAAGAAGAAACTATTTCACTGAAGACAGAGTAATGCCTAACAGGGGTATGTGAACACATGCTTAAGTGGAAAATGTAAGATAGAGAACAATGTGTGAAATACAATTCTCTTAATGTAAAGCTCACTTATGTATAAATATAGTTTTATACGTTTATATGAGCAAAAAATAGTTTGTGAATTTACTCCTGCTTATTTGCTGATTACCTCAAGGAGGTGAGATGGAGATAGGTAAATATGAGTAGCTTTGCCTGTGTATGTATATTTTTATTGCGATATTTCACTTCTTAAAATAAGCATGTAGGTGTTACTTTGGTAATTTCAAAAACAGTTATAAGAATTTTTGTTCGTTCACTTTTTTTAAACTAACAAAGTCCTAACTTCATTCAGGTTTCCTTAGTTTTTACCTAATGTGTTTTTTCTTTCCCAGGATCTTATCCAGAATACCATATTACATTTAGCTTTTGTGTCTCCTTAAGCTCTTCTTGGCTATAACAGTTATTCAGAATTTTCTTTGTTGTTGATGAGTTTGCAATTTGAAAATTATTGATCAGATATTTTGTAGACTATCCCTCAATTAGTTTAGTGATTTTGATAATTTTTCAAAGGGATAAAATAAGATTATGGGTTTGGGGAAGACCACAGAGGTAGTACCATTCTCATTAGATCATATTAGGGATACACACTGATTATCAACTTGACTTACCATTGTTGACGTTGACCTTGACCATCTGCTTGAGTAGTGTTTGCAGTTTTCTCCACTGTAGAGTTACTCTTTTCCTGTCTTTCCATATGTACTCTTTGGAAAGAAGATCCTTTCCATAGCCCACAGTTAAGTGGTGGGGAATTATTTTTATTTTTATTTTTAAATGACTACAGCACCTGATATTCCTAGGTGGTCTCCCATTCAAGTACTAACCAGGCTGACCTTTCTTAGCTCCTGCAATCAGAGGAGATCCAGCATGTTCAGAGTGGCATGGCCATAGACAGGGAGTTACGTTTTATCTCCTGAGGAAGAAGGATCTACATAAGTTATCTGGAATTTTTGTGTCCAGAAAATTTGTCTATTCTTGTCTATTTATTTATTTATTTATTTATTTATTTATTTAATCATTTATTTATATCAGTATGAACATATGGATATTTTTTTGTACTTTGGGGTATAATGCAGTACTATATTATTTACTTGATTGTTAAAATTGTTCCAGCTTTGGTTTTCTTGTTGCTTCTGTGTCCTTTTGACATGTTCCACTTGGTTTGTTTTTGACCACTTCCTTACTTTCTAGCACTCCAAAATGCTCCATGCTTATCTTGTTTATTTATAACGAGCTCTAGAATCAGCTATTTCTCTAAGTAGACCTGTTTTCTTTAGTGGAAAATAGTATTAGAAACCAAGTTCAGGTTGATTTTCGTTATATAAAAATTATAACTTTTGTATGTTTTTTTTTATTAGGTTCAAATATACAGTACATTGGTTAGACATTTATATAGTTTATAAAATGATCCCCTTAATTGTCCCTTCTCTCCTCTGGTTTTCCACTTAGCCAGTATATTAATGCTAACTGCATTCCCTCTGCCGTGTTTCCCATTCCCTTGACCATATCAACTACTAATTTGTACTTTTTTAACCCTTCACCCCATTCTCCTAGCCTCATAACCCCCCATTCTTTCTGTCACCAAAATGACCTTTATATTTGTGAGTCAGTTTTTGATTAGTTTGTTCTTTTTATTCCTTAGATTCACACATAAGTGAAATCATATGGTATTTATCATTCTCTGACTTATTTCACTCAGCATAGGTCCATCCATATCATTGCAAAAGGTAGGATTTCATTTTTCTTAATGGCTGAGTAATATTCCATTGTATATACAAACCATAACTTCTTTATCCAGTTGTCTGTTGATGGTCATTTAGGTTGCATCCATATCTTGGCTATTGTAAATTGTGCTTTCATGAATATTGGGATGCATAGATCTTCGCCAATTATTGTTTTGCTTTTCTTTGGGTAAATACCCAGAAATGCAATTGTTGGGTCAAAAGATATATCTGTTTTTAATTTTTTGAGAAACATCCAGACTTTTCCATAATAAAATGTACCAATTAGCAATCCCATCAACAATCTATGAGGAGTCCCTTTTCTCTGGATCATCGCCAACACTTGTTATTCTTTGATGTATTGATAGCCAATCTGACAGGTGTCAAGTGATATTGCATGGTTTTAATTCACATTTCTCTGATGATTAGTAACCTTGAGCATCTTTTCATATGTCTATTGGCCATCTGTATTTCCTCTTCAGAGAATTATCTGTTCAGGTCTTCTGTTCATTTTTTAATTGGATTGTTTGTTTGTTTTTGTTGTTGTTGAGTTGTATGAATTCTTTATATATTTTGGATATTAACCTTTTATTAGATGTATCATAGGTGAATATCTTCTCCCAATCAGTCACTTTTCTTTTTGTTTTGTTGATGGTTTCCTTTGCTGGTCAAAACTTTTTAGTTTGATATAGTTCCATTTGTTTATTTCTTCTTTTGTTTCCCTTGCTTGGGGAGATATATTCGAAAAGAAATTCCTGTTAGAGATATCAGAGAGTTTACTGCCAATGTTTTCTTCTAGAAGTTTTATGGTTTTGGGTCTTACATTTAAGTCTTTAATCCACTTTGAGTCTATTTTTGTATACAATGTGAGAAGATTTCTTTTTTTTTTTTTAAATCTATATGTTCAATTTTCCCAACACCATTTATTGAGAAGACTGTCTTTACCCCATTGTATATTCTTGCCTCCTTTGTCATATATTAAGTGAGCGTATAGTTATGAATTTATTTCTGGGCTCTCTATTCTGTTCCATTAATCAATGTATCTGTTTTCATGCCACTACCATGCTGTTTTGATTACTATAGCCTTGTAGTATAGTTTGATATCAGGTAATGTGATACCTCCAAACTTGTTCTCCTTTCTCAAGATTGCTGTAGCTATTCAGGGTTTTTTATGGCTCCATATAAATTTTAGGATGATTTTTCTAACTCTTTAAAAAATGCTATTGGTATTTTGATAGGGATTGCATTAAATCTATAGATTGCTTTGGGTAGTATGGCCATTTTAATGATGTTCATTCTTTCTACCCATGAGCACAGTCTATGCTTCCATTTATTTGCATCTTCCTCAATTTATTTTTCAATGACATAATTTTCTGAAATAGATCTTTTACCTTCTTGGTTAATTAGATTTCCAGGTATTTTATAGTTTTCGATGCAATTGTAAATGAGATTGTTTTCTTAACTTCTCTTTCTGAAAGTTCATCATTGGTGTATAAAAATGTCACTAACTTCTGAATATTTATTTTGTAACGTGCTACTTTACTGAATTCATTCATCAGTTCTAACAGTTTTTGGGTGGAATCTTTAGAGTTCTCTATATATCGTATGTCATTGGCAAATAGTGAGAGTTTTACTTCTTCCTTTCTAATTTGGATACCTTTTATTTCTCTTTCTTGTTCTATTGCTGTGGCTAATACTTCTAATACAATGTCGAGGAGGAGTGGTGAAAGTGGGCATCCTTTTTTTGTTAATGATCTTAAGGAAAATGCTTTTAGCCTTTCCCCATTGAGTACGATGTTAGCTGTAATATTGTCATATATGGCCTTTATTATGTTGAGGTATGTTCCCTCTATTCCTACTTATAAAAGTTTTTATCATAAATGGATGCTGGATTTTGTCAAATGCTTTTTTCTGCATCTTTTCATGTGATTATATGGTTTTTATCTTTTGATTTGTTAATGCGATGTATCACATTAATTGATTTGCGGATATTGTACCAAACTTGAATGCCTAGAATAAATCCAACTTGATCATGGTGTATGATATTTTTAATGTATTGTTGAATTTTGTTTTCTAATATTTCATTGAGGATTTTTGCATCAATGTTCATAAGAGATATTGGCCTATAATTTTCTTTTTTTTTCATATTGTCTTTGTTTGGTTTTGGAATCAATGATGGCCTCATAAAAGGAGTTAGGGAACCTTCCCTCTTCTTGAAGTTTTTGGAATAGTTTGAGAACCATAGGTGTTAATTCTTCTTTAAATGTTTTATAAAATTTGCCTATGAAGCCATCTGGTCCAGGACTTTTGTTTTTTTGGGTGGTTTTTGATTACTGATTCTATTTCTTTGGTGGTAATCAGTTGGTTTAAATATTCTGTTTCATTCTGATTCAGTCTTGGGAGATTGTATGTTTCTAGAAATGTGTCCATTTCTTCCAGATTGTCATATTTGTTGGCATATAATTGCTCACAGTATTTTCTTACGATCTTTTGTAATTTCTCTTCTTTCATTTATGAGTTTATTTATTTGAGTCCTCTCTTTTTTTCTTAATGAGTCTGGCTAAGGCTCTGTCACTTTTGTTTATCCTTTCAAAGAATCAGCTCTTGGTCTTATTAATCGTTTGTATTGTTTTTCTAGACTCTATTTTATTTATTTCAGATCTGATCTTTTTTATTTCCTTCCTCCTATTTACTTTGGCTTCGTTTGCTGTTCTTTTTCTAGTTCTTTGAAGTGTAGGTTAGATTGTTTATTTAAACTTTTCCTCGTTTCTTGAGGTAGGCCTATACTGCTATGAGTTTCCCTCTTAGGACTGCTTTTGCTGTGTCCCATGAATTTTTAGTTGTTATGTTTTCATTTTCATTTGTCTCTAGGTATTTTTTGATTTATTCCTTGATTTCATTGATAACCCTTTCATTGTTTAGTAGCATGTTATTTAACCTCAATGTGTTTGTGTATTTTCCAATTTTTTCTTATAATTGATTTCTAAGTTCATACCATTGTGATCAGAGAAGACAGTTGATATGATTTCAATCTTCTTAAATGTATTGAGACTTGTTTTGTGTCCTAACATGTGGTCTATACTGGAACATGTTCCATGTACACTCTAGAAGAATGTATATTTTGCTGTTTTGGAGTAAAATACTCTGAAAATATGTGTTAAATCTATCTAGTCTAGTGTGTCTTTTAGGCTCATTGTTTCCTTATTGATTCTTTGCCTGAAAGATCTGTCCATTGGTGTCAATGGTGTGTTAAAGTCTCCAACTATGAATGTATTACTGTTGTTTTCTCCTTTTATGTTAGTCATTAATTTATGTATGTAGATACTCCTATGTTGGGTGCATATATGTTTACTAGGGTTATGTCCTCTTGATTTATCAATCCCTTTATCATTATGTAATGCCCTTCTTTGTCTCTTATTATAGCCTTTGTGTTAAAGTCTATTTTATCTGATATAAGTATCACCACCTCAGCTTTTTTTCATTTTTTCATTTGGGTATAATATCTTTTTCCATCCCTTTACTTTTAGTTTGTGAATGTCATTTGATCTGAAGTGGGTCTGTTGTAGACAGCATATGCATGGGTCTTCTTTTCTTATCTATTTGACTGCCCTACATCTCTTGATTGGAGCATTTAATACATTTACATTTAAAGCAATTATTGATATGTACATAGTTACTGCCATTTCATTATTCATATTTATTATTTCTATTTTCTTTTTTACCTCTTCTCTTTTTACAGAAGTCCCTTTAACATTTCTTGTAATACCAGCTTGTTGGTGATGAATTTCTTAAGCTTTTTCCTGTCTGGAAAGCTCTTTGTCTCACCTTCCATTTTAATCGAAAGCCTTACTGAGTAGAGTATATGGTTATAGATTCTTGTTTTTCTTACTTTGAATGTTTCTTGTCAGTACCTTCTAGCCTGAGAAGTTTCCATTGAATAATCAGCAGACATTCTTATGGGCATACCCTTGTAAGTAACTAGCTGCCTTTCTGTCTTTGCTTTTAAGATTCTCTCTTTGTCTTTGACCTTTGGCATTTTAATTAGGATGTTTCTTGGTGTAGATCTCTTTGAATTCCTTTTGTTTGGCACTCTTTGTGCATCCTGAACTTGTATGTCTAATTCCTTTGCCAGGTTAGGGAAGTTTTCTGTCATTATTTTTTGAAATAGATCATCAATCCTGTTCTCTCTCTTCTCTTTCAGGTATTCCTATGATCTGTATATTTTTACACTTCATGTTGTCCCAGAGGTCTCTTAAACTATCCTCATTTTTTAAAATTCTTTTTTTCTTTTTGTTATTCCTCATTCCTGACCTATGGCAGTTTAGCAGAGGGACCAGTGTTCCTCCAGGCCTAATACTTACTGCTTGTCAGTTGCCTGTAAGTCTCTGAAACTGGAAGAGCCTCTCGTGATAGGCATGTTGGGTGGCACAGGAACCTTGTGAGTCTCCTGGGTCTATTTCCTTCTGCCACTGAAGCATCAGTTTACATCCCAGCGCTGTCTCTGTGACTCCCTGTACAAGTTTCAAATCATAGCAAAGCCAGCTGCTGTCCATCTCAGGCCCAAATGTGCTACTCCAGTGCAGGGGAGCTTCCTGTCAGCATATGATGGGCACTTTGTGTATTGGATGAGGCAGAAGGAGCTCAGGGAGTCAAGGGCCATCAGGCCAATACAGACTCCTGCGATCCCCTCAAGAGATATTGCAGCTCGTACAGGAGGCAGTGGTCTGCCCACAACTATTTTCCCCAAAATGTGCACACTGCACAATTCAAGGTCTATTGCCTGAGCAGACTGCACAACCTCATAGCCAAGCAGGGCACGGGAGGCTGTTTGTGGCTTGGGTGAAGTGGGGTCTCAGGGAGACAAGGTCCATCCAGCCAGTACAGCCTAAGTTTTGCTGCAACTTCTGTGCTTAGGCATTCCCACTATTGTCACAGATCACAGTGAGAGCAACTGCTGTTTGGGGCGGTCCCACAGACTCCCTCCCTGGGTGCAATATTGCAACTCTTACAGGTAGCAGAGGTCTGCCTGCAGCTGACTTCTGTGCAGTGCCTGCCCAGTGCTAGCCAAAGTTTGTTGCTGGTGTGGATTGGGAAATCTGTTGTCGGGGTGGGGGGGAGGTAGAGAGGTGGTGATTCACTGCCAGTGGGCCACCTGGGACAATATGTAGGTAGGTGGGGCAGGGTTTCAGGGACACAGCAGCAAATAGATTAATACAGCTTCAGTCTTGCTGCAACTTTGGTAACCATTCCCATGCATTACTGCAAAAGTCCCAAATCACAGCAAGCCCACCTGCTATCTGGGTCTGGCCCACAGATCCCTGAGATCTGCCTAAGTTGGTGTTGGCAGCAGGGATCTGCCTAACCCTATCTTGGAAATGTTTGCGCACAGTGCTGGCTGCCGGCTGAGAATGCTTGACCCTGAATTAGACAGGATGTTGAAGCCATCCAGCAACAAAAGCCCCAGGCAATCTGCAGGTTGGGTGGGGCGGGCTGATCTCCTTGGACCAGCAACTTCCTAATGGCTCTGTGGGAGGGGTCTGCACAGTCAAGCTGGCTCGGTCTATAGATTGCCAGGTAGTGGAGCCGGACTAAGGCACAACAGTGGCTTCCTTTCCAGTTCTTGTTCTGGTGCCAGGTAATGCAGACTTTCTTAGTATCGATCCTGCACGAACCTATGACCCACTGCAAGTGTCCCAGGTGAATGTCCACAGGTCAGAAAGTCTGTGTGTGGGTCCTTCAAAGGGGCTCCTAGGGTTTCAGTCTCCTTCCATCTCACTAGATGGCTGGAATCCTCTCTGGTTTTTTACGGTCAGAGTTATTGGAATCTTCTCTTCCCTGGACTGGGACCCTGGACTGGGGAGCCTCCAAATGAGACCAGGATCCCCCTCTCCTTCAAGAGAGACTCTGCAGCCTTGCTCTTCCTCCCAGTGACCCTCCACTACCCAAGGGTGTGGGTCCAGCTCGAATGCAACTTTGCCCCTCCTACAGGCTTCAGTGTGGTTCCTTTATATTATCAGACCTAGGTATTACCATCAGCTGGACTTAGATGATTCTCCACGTTGATTATTTTATAGTTTGGTTGTAATTTCAATGCAGACCTGGGAGTAGGCGAACCCTGGTTTTCACTAGTCCGCCATCTTCGACACGTCTAACTTTTTTTTTCTTAAAGGAGCAGAGAGCCATTAAAGATTTGTGAGTAGGGGAATACACACATACACACATAAAATATTTTAGCTTTAGTATAAAGTAAGTGAGATTTTAGAGTGGAGAATCTGTTATGGAGAGGTTAATTAGGGTAAAATATATAAATTTGCAACAATTTATAGCAAAGGACTGAGCAACAGAGGTGACCTTTCATTGTAAACCTGTGTTTTCTTTGTGTGTTTATTTATTTTTTATAATATGTTTATTAGATGCCTGAGGACAGTATCATTTATCGTTGTATCCTCAAATCTGACACAGTGAAAAAAATAAAGAGAGGGAGAGATAAAAAAAAATTAAAAGAGGGGAAGAGAGAAAGGAAGAAGAGAAATTGGTGAAAAAAAGGGAAGAAGCCTTCTAGTATAGGAATCTACAGTGTTTTTGAGGTTTGACATTCTGCCATCAGTTTGTTTTTGCAGAGAAAATTATGCCATGTTAATTACAGTTAATGTTTACATTTTGTATTATAATTTGCAAACTTATTTAATATCATTATTACAGTTTACATTGTGATAATTAATAATATATTAAACAAGTCACCAGGCCAGAGTACACTTGAGGAAAGATAATCTTCATTGGGGTATTTGTTATTTTTAGTGATAAGGCATATATTCCAGAAAATATAACTTGTTTTTGTAGTTTTTGTTTTTGAAATATATAAAATCCATTGATTTATCAACTGAAACACTATATATATATATGTGTGTGTGTGTGTGTGTATATATACACACACACACATATATATATATATACTGAATTTACATTTATTTATTTGTTTGTTTGTTTAGTATGGGCAACAACTCACTTGGGAATAATAAACTAAATACAAATATTCTTAAGTTAACGTTAAGAATTTCAATAAGACTCCAATCAAATCCTAATCAACTTACCTAGGCTTACTCTACTGGCCTCCAAAGATGCAATTTAACAGAGACTAATATTCCTGCTAACTTGCTGGTGATAACACAGGGTGTTTAGTGACGTAAATTTACATATGGATAAAATGTGACCATTCTACTTAATTTCCCTGAGGATGCAAACTTGGTATAATACAAGAATAAAAAGTCACTTTTTATTCAACAAACAGTGTCAAGCAACCACACACGTTTAGAATGAGCACTATAGTGTAAAATTAATTTTATCCATTTTTATAGCAATGTCTTTAATAATATGCCCTCTAATATACTGAATCTGTCATATTGAGCTGGGTTGTTTGAAATCGAACCCTCTTCTTCCACCTATATACACACATAAATGAGTTGTTATTACAAGTTATACCTTGGAAGTTCTTTGAATTAAAGTTTCTGTTCTTCCATTCTTTTAAATTATGAAGTACCTACAATATGCCATGCATTTGGCTCTAGGTGTTTTACATAGGCAAACAAAATAAATGCTTTTCATGATTTGTAAATGTTCTTCCTTGTAAAGCTAAGTGATATTACTGTGATTCTAATCTATGATTTTCTAAATTAAAACATGACCTTTTTATTTTACATAGCTTCTTGATGCCTCCAAGTTTCTGACAGTTAAATAAAGTCACCCATAGCTACTAAACTATGTAAAGACAATAATGACAATTGATATTGGTATGGACATATGATAGTCCTGTTAAGAATCCTTTCTTTCCCAGCTGCGATTCCTTTCCTGGCCAAATGTGATGTCTGAAATGCTACCATTAAAGTCAGTCTTTCCTTCAGAATACACACAGAATACTCTTAAGTACAAATGCATTTCCTGGAAAGGGTACATAGTAAATAACTTTTTTGTTCTTAGCAGGAAAAAAATCAATGTATATGAGATATGTGTAATATGGCATTTCCTGATGTATAATGGTACACTAATCCTAACAATATACTTAATTGTATATTTCCATTATTTTACCACAAAGAGACTGAGGTGTACAGGAGTACTGTAACTTACTAAAAGTCACACATTTCATAAGTGAGTGAATCAGAAGTCCATCTTTTTATGGTTTCTTAAGATAATTCTCAGATTTAAAAAAAAATTGATCATGAGTAAAAACATTTACAGTTTCTCCATCACACACATGTGAGACTTCAAATTTCCTGATATATTAATCCTTAATTTTTTCATTTCTCCCCTTTTTATTCCTTTGGCTTCATTTCTCATCATCTACATTTCCCTACCTTATTTTAAACCTAATGTCACAGCCATGCAAAATATAGAAATGTGGCAGTTAGATTGAATTTCAGTAATTAAAAAAAAAATCAACTTCTTTCAGAATGTAGAAAATAGCATCATGAAAACTTGGATCTACAAGAAGGAGTAAAGAGGGTGATGTCATCAAGATGGCAACATAAGCCATTTTCAACTTTAGTCTCCCTCACAAGAAAACCAGCTAGCAACTTTTCATAAACAAGACACCACTGTGACCACAGAGACCAAGAAGGATTATCTTGGAAGGGTAAGAGGAATGCTACACTCAGACTGCATCATCCCCCACCAAGGGATGGCAGGGTGGCACATATGAAGGCCATCCTTAGGCCTGTGGTTTCTCCAGTGGGAAGAAGAAAGTCCCAAGTAGATGTCAAGCTCCTCAGCATTGAAAGTCACTTCCTAGGAGGCTCACTCAGGTCTCACATCATAGTAACTGCAGAAGGATTCTGTAAGGTTTGACGACCGGAGACCAAATTGTGATAAACAAAAGGGGGTGGTGAGGCTTTCACCAATCAGTGCTGAGATCTTAGCAGACCAAGTTGCTCCTCACAATGGTGTCCAAGTAGGAATCCCACCCAGAGGCTTTGCCCATCTGCAGAGCCAAACTGTTGGCCCCATCTGGTCAGAAAACTCAGAGCTCATTTCTGCCTGATTCAGGACCCCAAAGAACAAGCCTTGCCAAGTTTGGGGACTGTTCTGCTGGCCTTCCCAGACAAGAAAGCTAATTTGTAGCTCTACCTATGACTAAGTACTGCCTCTAGTCCTATTTGACCAGAAAACTTAACCAGAGCACCTTGAATCTGGATAGCCAATCCTATCATCCTGCTTTAGTGGCACTTGAACAAAGAGCCAAGCCAGTAGCTCTGTATAACTGCAAAGCTAAGCTGGTGATCCTGTCTGACTGGGGAGCTCAGTGCACAGTTTTGCCCACTTTGAATACCCAAACACTGAGCCATGCCCTCCTTTGGACCTGTTTTGCCACCCTTCTCAGGCAGGGAAGCTAATTAGCAGCCTTATATATAGCTAAATACAGCCTCTGGCCCTGACCGACTGGACAACCTAAGCAAACCACTGCTGAATAACTAACTCATCCTTCAACCCTACTTACACTAGCAATGAAACTGAGAGCCCAGTCAGCAGCTCTGCCAATCTACAAAACTAAACTGGTCACCCTGTCTGGTCAGGGAACTGTATGTGCATTTTTGCTTAATTTGGATTCACAAGCAATGAGTCTTGTGAGCCTTATGGCCAGTTCTGCTGCCTCACATAGACGTGGAAGCAAATTCATAGACCTATATACTGCCTTAATAGTCCCCAGACTTGACAGACCAAGAAAATTAACCAAAGTATCCAGTAACCAAGGAGGTAAAAGATTCTACACTAAAAACTATAAACACCGATTAAAGAAATTGAAGATGACACAAATAAACAGAAATATATACTATGTACATGGATTAGAAAAATTAATATTGTTAAAATGTCCATATTATCCAAAGCCATGTGTATATCCAATGCGATTTCTATTATGATCTTAATTGCATTTTTTCAGAAATACAAAAAAATTCTAAAACATATGAAATCACAAAAGACCCCTAAAAGCCAAAGCTATCCTGAGAAAGAAAAACAAAGGTGAAGGCATCAGGTTTCCTGTTTTTAAACTATATAAAAAGATAGCAATCAGAGCGCTATGGTACTTGCATAAAAACAGACACATAGAGAATGAAACATATGGCAAACTAATATTTGACAAGGGAGCCAATAATATTCATTGGAGAAAAGGTAATCTGTTCAATAAATAAATACATGACACTGGAAAAATTTGATATTTACATGCAAAAACTGAAACATGACTTGTAAAAAATTTCTAAAAATGAATTAAAGATTTAAATATAATATCTAAAATTATAAAACTCCTAGAAGAAAACGGGAAAATCTCCTTGGCACGGCAAGGATTTTATTGATATGATACCTAAAGCACAAGTAACAAAATAAAAAAATAAATAAGTGGGAGTATATCAAATTGAAAACCTTCTATACAGCAATAGAAATAATCAAATCAACCAAAAGGTAATCTACAGAATGGTAGAAAATATTTGCGAACCACACCTGATAAAAGATTAATAACTAAAATATGTAAGTAACTCATATAGCTCTGTAGCACCAAACAAAAACAAAAAGCAAACAAATAAACAAACAAACAACCCAAAGGACCCAAATAGTCATTTTTTTAATGAAGATATTCAAATGGCTAACAGGTACATGAAAGATACTCAAAATTACTAATCATCGAGGTAATACAAATCAAAACATTAATGAGATTTCACTTCACACCTGTTAGAATGGCTATTATCAAAAGAAAAAAAGAAAAAAGAAAAAGGTAACAAGTGCTAACAAGGATGTAGAGAAAAGAAAACACTTGTAAACTGTGGGTGAAAATATAAACTGGTATATCAACTAGGGAAAACAGTATGAAGGCTCCTCAAAAAATTTAAATTATTACTATGATAGGATCCAGCAATTTTGCATTTGGGTATATATTCAAAGGAAATGAAAACACTACTACCCTGAAAAGATATCTGCACCCTCATGTTCATTGCAGCATTATGTACAATAGGCAAAACATGGAATCTTGCTATTTTTTACATCATGGATAGAATTTGGAGGCATTATATTAAGTGAAATAAACTAGAGAGAAAAAGACAAATACTCCATGGTGTTGAACTCATAGAAACAAAGAACAGTTTTTGGGTTGTCAGAGGTGAGATTTGGGAGTCAGGGAATTGAGTAGAGTTGGTCAAAAGGTACAAACTTCCAGTTTTAACATAAATAAGTTCTGGGGATATGATCTACAGCATGACAATTATAGTTAATAATACTGTATTATATATTTGAAAGTTGAGAAGACAGCAACCTTAAAGGTTTTCACCATAAAATTTAAAAAATGTAGCTGTAGAGGTAATGGAAGTTAACAAAAATTATTGTGGTAATAATTTTGCAAAAAATACATATGTCAGATCATTATGTTGTACAACTTAAAACTGGAAAGTATTTTGGAAAGCATAAAAAAGAAGGAACAAAAAGCACCAGAAATGATAACTGTGGATAAATATGAAATATGATCATGTTTTCTGTCTTTATCATGCTAAAGATAATTGGCTGTTTAAATTAAAAACAACAATACTGAATTGTGGGATTTATACATGCATTAAATCTCATTTGTAGATGTGCAATATGACAAAAACAACAAAAATATCTAGATGAAAAATGGCAACTTACTATTGTATAGTAAAAACATAAGTAGAGTTATACAATATTAATTCTACTTAAACTTTGATAAGTTAAGGATTTAAATTGCAATTCTTAGGGCAACTGACATAAAAATACAAAGAAGTATAGCTAAAATCCAATAGGGAGATGAATGGACTATAAATAACATTTCAGATATATATACATTTGCTTTTTCTTTCATCAGTTTCTTTTTATTGAGGTAAAAGTCACATAAAATAAAATTGACCATTTTCAAGTGTAAAATTCAACGGTATTTAATACTTTCACAGTATCATGCAATAATCTTCTTTATTTTGTTTGAAAACATTTTCATCACCCCATAGGAGATCCTGTACCCATTATGTCCTTGATCTCCATTCCCTCCTCCTCCAGATCTCAGCAACCACTAATTTTTTTATTTTTGTCTCTATAAATTTACCTACTCAGGTATTTCATATAAATTGAATCAAATATTGCTCACTTGAGTATAAAATTGTAAAACCACTTTTAAAAACTCTTTTAAATTTTCTTATAAAATTAAACATACCTACTTTTGGACACAATTCTACTCTTAATTCTAGGTATTTACTCAAGAAAAATTAAAACATATCTATAAAAAAAAGACTTCTATCAAATATATAAGGTAACTTTATTCTTAATAGCCCCAACCTACAAGTCAATGGTCTCCAACCTTTTTTGGCATCAGAGACTGGAGCTCCTATGAGAATCTTATGCCTGACAATCTGAGGTAGAGCTGAAGCAGTGATGCTAGAGCTGAGGAGCAGTTGCAATACAGATGAAGCTTAGCTCACTTGGCTGCTGCTTATCTTCTGCTGTACGGCCCAGTTCCTAACAGGCTATGGACTGGTACTGGTCTATGGCCTGGGGCTTGGGGACCCCTGCTATAAGTGATCCAAATGTCCATCATTAGGTGAATTAATAGACACATTGTGCTACATTTAAACAGTGGAATACTACTCATGAATTTATAAAGAAATAATTGGCACATGCTTACAGCATAGACGCTCTTATAATTTCATTTTCAATGAAAAATGTCAGACACAAAATTTTACATACTGTTTAATTCCTGTTATACAAAGTTCACAATCAGGCAATATTAATATATTATCATAAAAATTTACAACAGTGATTGCTGTGGGGGTTGGGGATGTCCTAAGAGGAAACATAAGAAGACTTTCTGGGTTAATGGAAATTTTCCATATTTTGATAGATGTAATAATTACAAAGGTGTGTGCATTTTTCAATACTCATCAAATTGGACAGTTAGTACCATTTCACTATATGAAAATTTGACTTCGACTAAAAAAGAATAATGCAAGCAGTTACTTTTTAAAACATGTTTCAAATATTTTACTTAACATATTAATTATTTAACATATTAATGAGAGACATAGTACATATTACAAACATAGACATATTACAAACCAGTTCAAAAGAGAAGTAAAATTACCACACATTTATAGTTAGATAAGAAATGTTAAAGTAAATTTTCAAATAGATACAAAACTAGCAAAATTGGTAATTAGTCACAGAGTAATAATCAATTGCATTCAACATAACATAAATTACATTTCTAAAGATATGGATTATTTACATTATTATTAGTTTTCTATGAGTTAACTTCTGTCTCTGTATATAACTTCTATCATTACAAAAATTTTCTCTGCAAGATAGCCTAATTAAAGCTAAATCTCACATTCCTATAGAACCAGTTCCAGAGGCTTTAGCATTCCATCAAAAGGATAATATCTTTTCCATTTCAAGATTTTCTGCTATTTCCCTAGTTTCTAAAATGGCAAAATTAAAATATATTAAGCAGAGATACCAAGCAGTTCTATTTATATTATGAATAGGGAAGAAATCCAGAGATTTTAGAGTTTGGAATGAATATATTTCAAAGTGTTAAGTCCTTGACACCTAGACCTAGAATAAATTTAAAGTTTCTTCAGCCTAATCATTCTCTTTTTACTTATTTTAGAAAAATATGACTTGATGGCCAGATATCAATTTTCCTTTATATGTCTATATATTTAAGATTGAATTTTTATTGTAATTATAAAAACAATTTTATAGTAACCATTCAGATTGTAATTAATAAACTAAAGGGAAAATTTTATCAAAGTAGTCTAATTGAACTAATTCACTTCTTGGAATTTTTAATTGAAGGAGACTACATATATGGAAGTATACAAAACAAAACAAAAAAACTTGGGGAACTAATAAGCAATTATAAGTTTGTAAGATACAAGGTTACCATACAAAAGTTAATCATTTTGGGGAGTAGCTCCATAGTGTAATGGTTAGCACGTCTGCTTTACACACAGAAGGTGCTGGGTTCGCACCCCAGGTGGAGCCACGGATCATACCCTGGGTGAGCCAGTCCCTCCGAGTGCACTGAGTGTGCCAGAACTGCCAGGGGTGCCAGACCTTGGGTGCACTAAGCCCTGGATGCATGCCGCGAGGCCTGGGAGGAGACGCCCCGCCTTCAGAGATCCAGTTCTTAAGGGGAGACAGCAACATCTGTAGGTTTGGGGAGGAAGTTTGTGGGGGGGGGTGTGGAATTAATAAAGAGGGAGGAAAAAAATAAAGAAAAAGAATTAATCACTTTCTAATATACCAACAATAAACAAATGGAATTTTAAATTAAAAAAAAATCATCACATTAATGTCTCCCAAAATGAAATACTTAGGTATAAATCTAAAAACATATATATAAGATTTACACAAGAAAACTGAAAAAAAAAAATTCTAAAAGAATCAAGTAAATGGAGAGATATTCCATGTTCATGGATAGAAAGACTCTATTGTCATGTTGTCAGAGATATTTCATGTTTATGGATAGAAAAACTCAATATTATTGGGATGTAAAGCTACTTACTATATGATTCCAATTATGTGACGTTTTGGAAAAAGCAAAACTCTGGAGACAGTAAAATGATCAGTGGTGCCAGGAATTAGGGGGCAAGAAGCAATAAATCTGTTGAGCATAGACCATTTTTAGGATAATAGAACTATTCTGTATGATGCTATCATGGTAGATAAATGTCATTATACATCTGTCAAAACCCATAGAGTTAACCTTAATATAAATTATGTACTTTGAATCATAATGACATGTCAATAGTCACCAGTTGTAACAAAAGTGCCATTCTGGTGATGAATGTTGATAGCTGGGAAGGTATTCACCTGTTAGGGTAGGAAGAATGTGGAAACTCTTTTGCTTCAAACCTAAAACTGTTCTAAAAAATTAAGATTATCAAAAATTTGTTAGTGTGTTATAGCTTTCTTAATGGAAGAGGTCTCATATACATTCTCTGTTAGATCTAGTTCCAGGTTTTTAATATTTTTATTACTCTTTTTAAATATTTTAACTAGTGGTGGCTGACATAGAACAATTGAGTTTTGTGTATTAATTAGCCTTTTATTCAGCAAAATCATTAAACTCAGTAATTTTAATAATTATTTGTCTATCATTTTGGATTTTATCATGTTAAATCATTTGATTAAAAAATAGAATTTTCATTTCTTCCTTTTATACCTCAGCTATTTTATTATTTTTTAAAATTTACTTCAGCTTATTGCACTAACTAGTACCTCTAGTACAGTAATGAACTTAAGTGGCAATGCTATGAATCTGTGTTTTCCTAATATCATAGGGGAAGCTTTTTTTATTTCCTCATTAACCATTAAGTATGATGACATTTTGTTTTGTTTTGTGTGAACTAAGGATATTCTATTCTTAGCTTGAAAAACATTAAAATAATGTTATTTATTATCAAGTGCTTTAACTTTATGGGAATGATTATGTGTATCTTCCCTATATAAATTAACTCTTTATCTCTGGAATAAACTCAAATTATTTATCATATATTATTCTTTATACATATCGCTGGCTTTGTGTGCTCAAATTTTCATGTCTACATTCTGGAGTGATATATGCTTGAAGCATTTCTGGCTTGTGTACATTTTTTTTCTTTTTGCTATTTATTTTAATTAAAAAGTTTACTTAAAATTTATTGCAATAAATACATAAATTAGGACAACACATGTCAATAGATAAAAAAGACACATTTAATACATGAAAATATAATAAAGTTTTAAAAAAACCTTTCAGAAAACTAAAAAGAACATAATTCCCTTAAATCTCATACTGCATAACACTTTAACTTTTCCCCATCGAGTATGATGTTAGCTGTGGGTTTGTCACATGTGGGCTTTATTACATTGTGGCATGTTTCCTCTATTCCCACTTTTCTGAGAGTTTTATCATAAATGGATGTGGGACTTTGTCAAATGCTTTCTCTGCATCTATTGATATGATAATATAATTTTTATCTTTCATTTTGTCAATGTGGTATATTATATTAATTGATTTGCAGATATTGAACCAAATTTGCATCCCAGGAATTAATGTAGCTTGATCATGGCATGTGATCTTTTTAAAGTTTTGTTGAATTCAGTTTGCTAATATTTTGTTGAAGATTTTTGCATCGTTATTAATCAGGGACATTGGCCTATAACTTTATTTTATTCGTTGTAGCTTCATTGTGTGGTTTTGGAATCAGAATAATGGTGGCCTTGTAAAATGAGCTTGGAAGTTTCCCCTGATCTTGAATTTTTTGGAATAGCTTGAGAAAAGATAATTCTTTGAATGTTTGGTAAAAATTCAACTGTGAAGCTATCTGATGTAGGACTTTTGCTTGTTGAGAGTTTTTTTCTTTTTTTGGTTAATGACTTAATTTTTTACTTAGTGATTGATCTAAGATTTTCTGTTTTTTTCTTGATTCAGTCTTTGATGATTGTACATTTCTAGGAATTTACCTATTTCTTCCAGATCACCCAATTATTTGGTATGTAATTGTTCATAATACTTTTGTATATCCTTTATATTTCTGTGGTGTCAGTTGTCACTTCTCTCTTATTTCTGACATTATTTATTTGGTTTTCTCTTTTTCTTTATGAGTCTGGTTAAAGGTTGATCAATTTTGTTTATCTTTTCAAAGAACCAGCTTTTGGTTTTGTTGATTTTCATTAATTTTTTAGACTTTATTTAGTTTATTTTCTCTCAGATCTTTATCATTCCCATTCTTCTTATCCCTTTGTTCTTTTACTAGTTCCTTTAGGTGTGAAGTTAGATTGTTTATTTGAGATTTTTCTTGTTTTTTGAGGTAGGCCTATATTTCTATGAATTTCACTCTCAAAGACTGCTTTTGCTATATCCCATAGATTTTGGGTCATTGTGTTTTCATTTTCATTTGTCCAAAAGTATTTTTTCTTTTACTTATTCTTTGATCTCATTGTCAACCCATTTATTGTTTAGTTACATGGTATTTAGCCTTTATGTGTTTGTGTGTTTTTCAGTTCTTTTCAAATTTCATAGCTTTGTGGTTGGAAAAGATAATTGATATAAGTTTGAATTTATTAAATTTATAGAGGGTTGTTTTATGGCTTAAGATGTGGTCTATCTTGGAAAACATTCCATGTGTACTTGTAAAGAACATATATTTTGCTGCTTTGGGTGAAATGCTCTTAAAATATCAATTAAATCAATCTGCTTTAGTGTGTCATTTAAGACTGCTGTTACTTTGTTGAATTTCTGTCTGGGAGATCTGTCTACAGATGTCATTGTCATGTTAAAGTCCCCTACCATAACTGTAGTGAATAATCTCTTCCTTTATGTTGGTCAATATTGGCTTTATATTGAGGTCCTCCTATGTTGACTGTATAAATGTTTACGAGGGTTCTATTTTTTTGTTTGATCAATCCTTTTAACATTATGTAATGTACTTTTTAAAAAATTATTTGTCTATATTTATTTTTAAGATTTTATTTTTTAATTATTTCCCCCTCCCCTCTCCCCACTCCATTCTGGTAACCACTAATATATGGTCCATGTCCATGAGTCTCTATTAGTTTGTCCTATTCATTTGTTGCTTTTAGGTTTATATTCCACATATAAGTGATATCATGTGATTTTCAACTTTCTTTGTCTGGCTTATTTCACTTAGCACGATTATCTCAAGGTCCATCCACATTGTCACAAATGGCAGTATTTCATCTCTTCTTATGGCTGAGTAATATTCCTTTGTATATATGTAACACAGCTTCTTTATTCAATCATCTATTGTAGGACACTTTGGTTGCTTCCATGTCCTGGCCATTGTGAATAATGCTGTTAAGAACATCGGTGTGCAAATATCTTTTCAGATATGGATTTTCAAGTCTTTGGGTGAAATGCTCCATTCTGTTTTCCATAGTGGCTGTACCAATTTGCAGTCCCACAAGCAGTGCATGAGGGCTCCTTTTTCTTCACATCCTTTCCAACATTTATTAATTGTCCTGTTGATTATAGCCATTTCAATAGGAGTGAGATGGTATCTCATGGTTTTCATTTGCATTTCCCTAATAGCTAGTGATCTTGAGCATCTTTTCATATATTTGTTGGCCATTTGTATGTTCTCTAGGGAGAAGTGTCTGTTCAGGTCCCCTGCCCATTTTTTGATTGGATCATTTTTTGTTGTTGTTGTTGTTATTGAATTATATAAATTCTTTGTATATTTTGGATATAAGGTCCTTATCAAAGGTGTTGCATGCAGATATATTTTCCCATTTGGATGGTCGTCTCTTTACCTTGTTGATGGTTTCTTTTCTTGTGCAGAAGCTTTTTAGTTTGACGTAGTCCCATTCGTTTATTTTTGCTTTTACTTCCCTTGCCTCTGAGGTCAAATTCCTAAAATTCTCTTTAAGAGGCTTTCCTTCCTCCACTGTATGTTGTTGGCTTTTTTGTCGAAAATTATTTGCCCATGTAAATATTTATTTCTGGACTCTCGATTCTGTTCCACTGGTCCATGTATCTTTTTGCTGCCATACTGTGCCATTTTGTAGTATAATTTGAAGTCAGACAGAGTGATGCTTACAGCCTCGTTCTTTTTTCTCAGGATGGCTTTGGAAATTTGGGGACTTTTGCTTCCATACATATCTGATGACCTTTTGTTCTATTTCTTTAAAAAATGCCGATGGGATTTTGATGGAGATTACATTAAATCTGTATAATGTTTTAGGTAGTAAGGTCATTTTAACTATGTTTATTCTTCCAATCTAGAAACACAGAATATCTTTCCATCTCTTTGTATCTTCTTTGATTTCTTTGGATAGAGTCTTGTAGTTTTCATTATATAGATCATTCACATGTTTTGTTAAATTTACTCCTAGGTACTGTGTTTTTTTATTGCAATTGCAAAAGGAATTATTTTTTCTACTTCTTTTTCTGACACTTCATTATTAGAGTGTAAGAACGCTATGGATTTTTGAACATTGATTTTGTATCCAGAAACTTTACTACATTTGCATATTATTTCTAGTACTGTTCTTGTGGAGTCTTCAGCTTTTTTTTTTATATAGATAATCATGTCATCCACAAATAGTGACAGTTTGATTTCTTCGTTTCCTATCTGGATATTTTTTATATCTTTCTCTTGTCTGATTTCACTTGCAAGGACCTCCAATGTTATATTGAACAACAGTGGTGATAGTGGATAGCCTTGCCTTATTTCTGATCTTAGAGGGAAGGTTTTTAGTTTTTCCCCATTAAGCATAATGTTGGCTGAGGGTTTGTCATAGATGGCTTTATTATATTAAGGTGTTTTCCTTCTATACCAGTTTTGTTAAGCATTTTGATCATAAATGGATGTTGTATCTTGTAGAAGGCTTTTTCTGCATCTATTGATATGATCATATGATTCTTATTTTTTAATTTATGTGATATATCACATTAATCGATTTGCATATGTTGAAATATCCCTGTGCCCCTGGGATGAAGCCCACCTGATCATAGTGTATAATCTTTTTAATATGTTGCTGTATTCGGTTCACTAGTATCATATTTAGGATTTTTGCATCTGTGTTCATGAGAGACATTGATCTATAATTTTCTTTCTTGTATTATACTTACCAGACTTTAATATCAGAGTCTTATTGGCCTCATAAAATGAATTGGGAAGTATTGCTTCCTCTTTGATTTTTTTGGAAGAGTTTGAGGAGAACAGGTATTAAATCTTCTTGGAATGTTTGATAGAATTCACTGGTGAAGCCATCTGGTCCTGGACTTTTACTTTTTGGTAGTTTTTGGATGATTGTTTCAATTTCCATACTGTTGATCGGTCTATTTAGATTTTCCTGTTCTTCTTGATTCAGTCTAGGAAGATTGCGTTTCTCTAAGTATTGGTCCATTTCTTCTAGGTTATTAAATTTGGTATTATATACTTTTTCAGAGTATTCTGCATGATCCCTTGTATTTCTGCAGTGTCAGTTGTAATTTCTCCTCCTTTATCCCTGATTTTGTTTATTTGTGTCCTTTCTTTTTCTTTAGTGAATCTATTCAGGGGTTTGTTAATTTTATTAACCTTCTCAAAGAACAAGCTTTTTATCGTATTTATTTTTCTATTGTTTTATTTGTTTTCAATCATTTATTTCTGCTCCAATTTTTATTATTATTTTTTCTTCTACTGACTTTAGGCTTCATTTGTTCTTTCTTTTCTAGTTTTTTATGATGAAGAGTTAGGTTGTTTATTTGAGCTCATTCTTGTTTTTAAAGTTAGACCTGTAATGATATGAACTTTCTTCTTATGACCACTTTTTCCATGTAACAAAGGTTTTGATATGTTGTATTATCATTATCATTTGTTTCTGTGTATCTCATGATTTCTCTTTTTATTTCTTCTCTGACCCAATTATTCTTCAGTATCATGTTGTTTAATTTCCATGTATTTGTGGTTCTTTCTGATTTCTTTTTGCAGTTGATCAGAGAATATGGTTGGTATGATTTCAACTCTCTTATATTTGTTATGGCTATCGCTGTTTCCCAGTATGTGGTCGATTCTTGAGAATGTTCCATGTGGACTAGAGAAGAATGTATAAGCAGCTGTTTTGGGATGAAAGGCTCTGTAAATGTCAGTTATGTCCTGTTGTTCTGTTGTGTCATTTAAAGGTGTTATTTTCTTATTGATTTTCTATTTGGATGATCTGTCCATATCCGACAGTGGGGTATTTAGGTCCCCTACTATGATAATGTTTTGGTTTGTTTCTCCCTTCAGTTCTGTTAGTAATTGCTTTACATATTTCGGGGCTCTCCAATTGGGAGCATAGATAATTGTTATGTCTTCTTGGTACATAATTCTCTTGATCATTATAAAGTGTCCCTTGGTATCTTTCTTTGCCTTTTTTATTTTGCAGTCTATTTTATATGATACTAATGCCACTAGTCCTGCTTTTCTCAGAATGCCATTTGCTTGAAATATCATTTTCCACCCTTTCACTTTGAGTCTATATTTGTCTTTGGAGCTGAGATGTCTCCTGGAGGCAGCATATAATATTGTTGGGTTTTGTTTTTTGATCCATTCTGCAACTCTGTGCCTTTTTATTGGTGAGTTCAGTCCATTTACAATTAGGGTGATCATTGAAATATGAGGTTTTCTTATAGCCATTTTATTTTTTGCTTTCTAGTAGCTCGGTGTTTCCATTGTTTCCTTGTCCTTGTTTCTCTGTTATTTTTTGTTGTTGTTGGTTTTCCTTGTTTCTTCTTGTTTTGTGTTATATACTTTAGTTATGATCCTTTGGTGTGTGATTATCATTATGAATATGAAAAGAATAGTGATATATATACAGTCATCAATTCTCTTCTTCGTGTGCCTTACCTCCATTCCCCTTTGAGAATTTGGATCTTTGAATCCCCCACTTTTCAGTCATTGTTATCTCAATTTGTCCCAATGTATGCTGAACATTCATTGCTATCTTGCTATAGCAATTCTCTTATTATTGAAGCTTGTAATGCCCTGTTCTTAGTAAAAATTGCACTCCTCTGCTTCTATCTGCCTGATAGTCACTTTACTCATAATTATGGTTTTTTTTTTTGATCATTTTGTTTTAGGTGAGCTGACCCCTTTGAGTATTTCTTGTAATTCAGGCCTTGTACTGGAGAATTCCCTCAATTTTTGTATGGCTGGAAAGGTCTTAATTTCTCCTTCATATCTAAAGGAGAGCTTAGCTGGTAGTTCCTTTCACTTAAATTTGAGTATTTGATTCCATTTCTTTCTGCCTTGTAAGATCTGTGCTGAGAAGTCTGACAATAGTCTAATGGATTTTCCTTTATAAGTAACCACTTTCTTCTCCCTGGCTGCTTTGACAATTCTTTCTTTGTTGTTGATTTTTGATCATTGTAATGCAATGTGTCTTGGTGAAGGCTTTTTTGGGTTGAGATAACTGGGTGTTCTGTTGACTTCTTGAACTCCAAGCTCCAGCTCATTCCTTAGATTTAGGAAATTCTCATCAACTATTTGTCTGAAAATGCTTTCTAGTCCCTGCTCCTTTCCCTCACCTTTGATAATGACCATTATCCTTATGTTTTCCCTCCTGATGGTATCAGCTAGTTCTTGTATGTCTCTTTCATTATTTTTCATTCTTCAGTTTCTCTCTTCTTCCTTTTGATTTGTTTCTAGATTTCTGTCTTCAATATCACTGATCTTTTCCTCCATTTGTTGACTCTATTTCCCAAACTTGCTATTTCATTTTTCAACTGTTGCTCTGTGTGTGTGTGTGTGTGTGTGTGTTGGGGTCTGTGGCTCAGCCTTGGTTTTGCAACCAGGGCCAGTAAAAATCAGCTGTTGTTTTTCTGCAGTCCCATCCTGCTTCTCTGTTTTCTGCCCTGATGCCTGCTGCGTAGAAGGCACGGCACTTCCAGGCAGGACTGTTCAGGGATGTTACTGCACCTTCTTCTCTCCCTCTCCTCCTACGAAGAGCTCTGGCAACTGTGAGAGGCAGCTTCTTTATTTCTCCCAATCCACCATTTGACACCGGGGTTCTCACCTGTGGTAGCTCCCATGCGCAGATCCCATGCTCAGATGTGCTGGTGTGCAATTTGGGTGTTTTTTGTTCAGTTTCTGACATTCAGCTTATTGTTTCAAGGGGAGAGATCTGAGGATGTCTGTTACTCTGCCATATTTCCCATTATTCACTGTAAATATGGGATCTTTCCTATTTTTTCTCTCCTCTTCAACTGATATATCTTCACCTTTAAAAAATTCTATTTATGTCCTACATACTTTATTCTACACATTTTCTTATAGCTTATTTTCCAGTTTATTAATTCACTTAATCTATTATGTCATTTATGTTGCTAAACCTATTCTTTGAGTTCTTAATTTTAATCATTTTATTTATTTTTCATTCTAGAATTTGAGTTAAGTTAATTTTTATATGGTAAAATTCTTTTACTAAATCCTGTACTAAAATTCTTAATCTTTTCTGTAATTTTTCTGAACACATTAAGTCTAACTATCTTAAGTGATATCGATAATTTCATTAACTGAATTTTCTGTAAGTTTATTTTTGTTTTTATTTTCTTAGTTTTTACTTACATTATCTTACCTGCTCATTTGCCTATTTGTTTTCAATTAAATAAAAATTTCAGAAATAATTTGAATTTCATGTTAGTATTATGTTTCTCTGCAGATAATTCACCTTTGGATTTAACAAAATGAGAATACTAAAATTCCATGATAATCTTAATCTAATTTAGTTATCGACCTTATTCAAAACTAGATTTTATTGTTTAATTTTTATACGATTGTATATTTTCTAACAATTTTTAATTTTAGCTCTAACTTAGTTTTTTTTTGTGGAATGTATCTTAAAAACTTGTCAAGGTATATCTCTTTTTCTTGGTATTTCTTGAATTCTAATTTTTGTCCCTGTCTCATGAGTTTCTCAAATGCTCTGTTTAACTTTTAAAATTCTCACAGTCTCAGTATACTTTTCCATATTCGACAGATGCCTTCAAAGTTAAAGTGTTCTCAATGATAGCTTACATCTTCAAGATAATTTTTCCTGTACCTTATCCAGTAATATTTCACTCTAATTATGTAATTATTGTGTAACTTTACTTTTTTTTTTTTTTTTTTTTGGTCTGATCTGCATCAGAGGATTGTACCAATTTATGTAGTAAGCTAGTACTGGAATCCATCTTACTCATTTTGTTAAGAAAATTAGTGAAGCATATATATGTTTTCCAGTAGTGAACCTAAGTGATTTGGCTCATCAAAACCAATAAATTGCCTTTGCAACAACTTATATGTTTAATTTCAAATTATTTCTAATTATTTCTAGACAAGATTTAAAATCCCAGTTTATTACTAATTAATTAGAAAATCAATCAGACAGAGATACACTATTTTTGCATCTTCTCGGAAGTGCTGAAAGAATACCATTAATTAATTTGGAAAAAAAAAAGGAATGAAGTTATTTTTACCTCATGTTATATTTTTGTAAAATATATTTCTTTTGACAAAATTTTATTTGCAGTATTGAACAGATAATCTAAAAAATAGTAAGGACATCTAGAAAATGTGTGGAAAATATCATCAAACTTGATGGCTTTGTGTGCATGTTTATGTGTATTTATTTGTGTAGATTTTTTTATGACAAGTATATCAGCTGTTAAAAATTTATGCATGTAGCCCGAAGATATGAGAATCAATGCATAAATAAATAAGCTTTTGAATATTCAGGGAAGAGAAAAGCACTAAAATAGAAAATATTCAAATCTGCCTATTTGAAATGGCAATTATTTGGCATTCTAATTATAAAGATACAGTGCCAGTTTTAAATAAATTTACTTAGCAATTTTAGTGTCTGCTGTGGTAACCAGAAAGCAATGAAATTTGTTGCTATTATTGGCTCACAGACATTACAACATCTGATAGAGAATTTGAAAGGACAAAAATTAATTAAAGTCCAGCATAATTTAGAGACATTCCAAAAATCTTAGTGAAATTTCAAGCATATTTGTTTAGTGTGTGTTTATTTATTTATACTTATTTATTTACATAGTTATTCATTTATTCTATATAGTAATATCCTTCAGTGTCATAATATGGAAACATGCTCAATATATGTCTTTTGTAGTATCTGGTAGTTTCTCTCTTTAGCCTCACCAAGACACAATGAAGCCTTTTTATGTTGCTTATTTTTGTGTTTTTCATAAAATCATCTGTATAAAGATTTATATAACAAACATACTGATTTATCTGTGTTCTTTTCTCTGGCACAGTTTACACTGAAACTTTACATTGCAATAGATAAGGTACAAATTTTGTGGTTCAAGTCTTGAGACTGACTCTCCTGACTATGAGGATTTCTTAAATTTTCCATTTCTTGAGAAGTATCACTTGATAAGGTGTTGTAATGTTAAGCATATCAGTAGACATTGAAAAAATTGCTAATTCTCTCTGCCTCCAGAGTCAATTCATATTCTAAAATGGAGGTCCTTCATTATACTCTGTAATAAATTATTTTAAATCATTTACTCTGTAGCTTTTGTTACCCAAAGACTCTGGAAATATTCCTAAATATAGCATGGTATTATAAAACAGAGCACTGGATTTGAAGTAAGAAAGATTTAAATAAATTATTCTTTCCTTTGATACTTCTTCACTATGTGACCAAGAAAATTTACCTTACCTTCTTACTCTTTTGTCTCTCCTCTGTAAAATGGGATTAAAGATGTCTACCTAATGGGGATAGCTACAAGGATTAAATAAGGCACTTTGTGAAGAATGCTTAGCCTAGTTTCTAGCAGAATGTTTAAGTTCCATGAGTCCTCTTTTCTTGCCTTTCTCTCTTGAGAGCGGGCTTTATATTGTTTCCCTAAATACTTTATTCCTCTCTACACTTATTCCCTAACAAGGATTTGATCTATGGCTGATTAGGAAGAGTACTTGGTGGTTTAATCACAAATTGATAGTCAATATCCTCCTTTCCTGGTGTTTTCTCATCTTTCATTCCACAATTATTTTTTGAGTACCTGCTGCACAAGACACATCCCTGGATGCTTAAATCAGAGTGAAGAAAATGTAATTAATAAAAACACGGTTCTGACAGTAACTGAGGGTCACCCGATTGATCAGAAAATACAAAACAGGCAATAAAATCAAAGAAATGAGGATGTCATTGAACAGTCATTATATAGTTACATGTTATATTCCTCTTTCTCACCCACAACCCAGTCAGTGTCTTATCTTCTGAGATGGTGATATTTCTCCTTTTTCTCCTTGGGGCACAGCACCAGGAAATACTTGGTGTTTTTGGGATGTGGTTAGTAGAAGAGATAAGCATAGGGGAGAGATAAATTCCTCAGCGTTGTGTATAAGACACTTCCTCCATGACTTTCTTACTTATCCTGTATTATCCTTGTATCATAAGCACCAAAAATTCACCTTGAGCTCCATACATATGAACTACTCCCTATTATTATTCTGTGAATGTGTCTATACATGTGCATATGGATGATAGAGTAAGTACTAAATGTTTATTTTAACTACATGGAAACAATGTGGCTTAATAATACCAGAAATTACATACGGAATCTCAAAGGAACCTGAATAGCCAAAACAATCTTGAAAAAAACAAAAAACAAAAAAAACAAAGCTGACTCACACTTCTGATTTCAAAAGTTATACAAAGCTACAGTAATTAAAACAATGTGTTTCTGTCATAAACATATAAGCCAAAGGTATAAAATAGAGAGCCAAGAAATAAACTCTTACATATAATGTCAAATGAGTTTTGACAAGGATCAAGACTATTAAATGAAAAAAGATAGTCTTTTCAACAAACGGTGCTAAGAAAACTGGATATCCACATGTAAAAGAATGATGCTGGAACCTTACCTAATAACATATATAAAAACTAACTCAAAATGCATCAAAGACCTAAATGTAAGACTAAAACTATAAAACTCTTATGAGAAAACAAAGGGAAAAGCTTTTACAACATTGGATTTGGCAATAATTTCTTGAATATGTGATGAAAGATACAGGCAACAAAAGACAAAGCAAGCAAACTGGACTTCATAAAAACTTAAAAATTGTGAACATAAGACTTCATCCACTTTTCTGTACACTGCTAACCACTATTCAGTCTTCTACTTATAAGATTATCATTTCAAGAAAGTCATATGAATGGAATCATTCAATATGTAACCATTTAGGATGTTTTTTTTCTCATTTTGCATGACTTGGAGATTCATCTAAATTTTCTTGTGTATTTGATGGTTCACCGTTTTACTTCAGAGAAGCATTCCATGACAGATTATACCAGTTTAACTATTCACTTTGAAGAGTTCGTAGGTTTTTCTTTGGTCTGAGGCTATAAGAAATGAATCATAACTATAATATGGTAGTTGTGTGTTCAGATTATAATAAATTGACAAAAGTATTTTCCATAGTGGCTGTGCCATTTTACATTCTCACCAGCAATATATGAATAATATAGTTTCTCTGAATGCTCTACAGCATTTATTTTCACTATTATTTCTTTTTTCTTTTCTGTAGTGATATCAAATTTGGTTTTAATTTGCATTTCCCTAAAGACTAATGAAGTTGAATATCTTTTCTTGTGCTTATTTCTTAACAGGATATCCTCTTTGGGGAATTGTTTCTTCATGCCTTTTGATAATTTTCTAATTGTATCATTTGTTTATTTTTATTGTTGAGTTGTAAATTCTTTATCTCCTCTAGATATTAGTTCTTTGTCAGATATGTAGCTTACAAATATTTTATCGCAGTTTTCAGCTTATATTTATTTACCCTTTTAAGAGAGATCTATAGAAAGCAAGAAGATTTTTAAAAATTTTATAGTCTAATTTACCAATTTATCTTTGTATGGATAGTGCTTTTGGTGTTAAGTGGAAGAGCTCTTTACCTAGTTCTAGATCCCAAAGACATTCTCCCATGTTTCTTCTAAAATTTTTATAGTATTAAATTTTATATTTAAATCTATGATCTATTTTGAGTTAAATTTTAAGGTGTGAGGTGTAGACGAAGGCTCACTTTTTTTTTTTTATATGTGCATGTCTAATTGTTCCATCACCATTTGTTAAAAATGCTATATTTTCTCCCTTGACTTGTTTTCACATCTTTGTCAAAATTTAGTTGAACATATATGAGTAGGTCTATTTCTTGGTTCTTAATTCTGTTCCATTGATCTACAATCTATCCCTACATTCTGTCCCTAACCATACATTCTCTTGGTCATTGTAGCTGCATAGCATTAATATCAGATAAAGTGACTCCTCTCACTTTATTCTTTTATAATTTTAGCTATTGTGGGGCCTACATTTTCCATATAAATTTTAGAATAAACTTATTAATATCATGCCACTGGGGCTCCTACTGGTCACTGCTGGCAGCTGAGGGGCCCTGCTTTGGGGAGCAGAAGTGGCATTCTCAGGCTGCGCTGCTTATTTCCTCTAAATGGAGAAAGGAAATCTCTAGTCTGCTGGAACAAAGAGTGCTTCCTGGGCTAGGAGCTGATATTTGTTGGAATCACCTCTGCCTGTGTGGAATGAGGGGGCACTTTATGAGATGGAAGATTTTTGTGGCAGAATCCACCTTTCCTGTGACCCCCTACCCCAACGCTGCATTGCTTCTGGGTCAAGGAGTGGAGCCTCAGGCCTGGCAGAAAAAGATGTGGTGACTTTTTTGATATATCAATTGTCTTGGGTACAGTTTCTAGTTATTTAATAAAAAACTAATTTAGATATTGCTATGAATGAATTTTGCAGATGTAATTCAAGCCCCTACTCAGTTGACTTGAAGTAATAGTGATCATTCTCGATAATAGGGTGGGTCCGATTGAATCTTTTGGAAGGTGACAAAGCAAGGCTGTGATTTTCCTGGTAGAGATAATAGATCCCACCTGTGGATGGCAGCTTTCTTTCATTCCCATGGGTTTTCAGTCCTGCTAATGAACTCCCTTCCTGACTGCTTGTATATAACAGAGTCAGTTTATGCCTATAGGTGTGTACTTGCCTGTGATCTTCCCTACAGACTACCTGCCTTACTGGTCCTGCTTTTCTTGCTGTTCTTTGACCGATATAATCAGTGGCTTTAAATTTGATATTTTAGGTCAAAATAAATATTACTATAAGCAAACATTCATCTAATGGCTTAAAAAGGAAACTATACCAACTAAATAAATAAAAAGCTATCAATAAACAATGAATTTAATAAGTAAGTTATCGTCAGTTTAGCCTACAAAAATCACTGAATAATCAATTTGGTCATTTTAATGTCATAAGTGCAAATTGAAATTATTGCACCATCAATCTGATTGGTAAAGTGACAGGCAGGCCACCATTAAAACAGCTGAGCAAGTAAATCAAGTACAATTGTTACCCTGATGAATCCATTGTTGTCCTGTACCAGAGTCCAGTTTTCTTTTTGAATATAAGTACCTACTCATTCAATAATTAACTGAACTCCCACTGTGTCTGTTCTTTAATAGATGCTTCCCAGGAAATAAAAGCTAAAAAACAGATTTCTGTTTTTTGGCTTTGTGGAGAATTCTTTCTAACAGAAAAATATTTAAAAAGTGTACAGATACAATGCTAAATAATTTCATTATTTAGATAAAAACATTCATTGAGTATTCACTTGAAGCAAAAATGCAATGTTAAATGCATAAGTACAATGAGAGAGAGGTGGAAATAAAATTACATTATATTTATGTACAGTTAATTACTATTTTTAGTAGTTCAATAATTTACTGGATTGTTTGTTTATTCTATAAACTGTTAACTCTCTCAAAATAATCTTTGCAGAGCTATGACAGTTGGGGACTTATGCACTATTAAGTAAAAAAGACAATTCTAGGCTTTCAATAGCACAGGAGTTTTCATTAGCCACATAATTTACCAGTGGAATCATGGAAAATTTATGGCTGCATCAAGCCTACCTATAAAGATAAATAGACCAATATATTTCAAAATTACTCTCCAATTGCAACATTTTGTAATACTCTTCCATCTCATCATGATCAAACATCTCACATCATAGAACGCTAACAAGGCAATGTGTAATCGGCAGACACAGGAACAGTAGATATTGCCAATGAAATCTTTGATATTTGCTTAGCTGCAGATATCTCATACTGCTGTCTTCCTTTGGTCTCTCAGTTTACCTGCTAGTATCCACCCCTAAATAGTAAAAAGTCTCCAGATGATTCTGGGCTATACTTAATACAACCATTAGACAAATGCAAAGTACACAGATCTACATAACAAGTGGGAAGCTCTGGGAACAAGTATCATGAGAACATGAGTTTTGACAGAACTAATCATGGAGAATGCAGTTGAGGAAATATGGACCAAAAGGGACTGAACTCCATAATTGCTTTATCCTTGGAAAGACACATAATTCTTCTAAGTGAAGCCACATAAATATTTACAGAACATTTTTTAAAAGCCAAACATTGATCCGATATGTGAGGAATGCATAGATTAACGAGTAATTTCCTGCCCTCAAGTTTTCTCAGTATCGTAAGGGGAATTACAATCTAAATTAAGTAACTCCAAAACTGTGTAAGTGTTGTTATAGCTGTGTGTACAATGGCAGAATCCAGTGTAACTCTTGACTCTGCCTGGAGAAGCTCATGGGAACTCACAGAGAAGGAGCTGTTGGATCTATTTTTTGACAGTGAACAAGATTTCATTGGGAGGACGATTCAGGCAGAGGAAATAGCATGAAAAAATTCACAGAGGTGGAAAGCCAAATAATACATTGCAATCATTTAAAAAGTAAAACAAACAGCATAAAAAATTAGAATCTTTTGCATTTAAAATTTAAGTAAAAACTTTGAACAGCTCCTACCTCTCCTTGAATTAAAGTGTTTTGGTATAACAATTTTAGCTATGGTACTCGGTTAGATTTTGTTATAAATTATTTAGTAAGTTTTATTATTTGTTAAGTAAAATTAACAATGTATGATACTTTTATAGGCACATCTGCCAGCACAACACAAGCAAATAATAGACCTAGGCAAGAATAGATATGTCTATATTTAATCTTTCTTCCTGGAAGAAATGATAAAAACATTCACGAAGTACTGATCAGGTAGTAGTTCTTATTACCACAAGGTGTGAGTATAAAATGGTGATTGGTCTCCAAATTAAATATTCATTTTTTTAATAATAAAAGGAGAGGATTGAGAAAGAATAATCTTAAAAATACATACGTGATTTGATAATATATACTAAACAAGTAAAATTATAAAATATGATTAAATTCAAAACATAAAAATGATGACCCTATTTTCAATGATGAAATGGTTTGATTTCAGAGAAACACAATACTCAATTCTTGAGAGTGTATTTGAGAGATATATGTTTATATATTTCTGGTGTAAGTAATTGATTAATGAACTTAAGAAAACAAAATTATTATACATTATGGTAAATTAAAAAAAGAATAACTGTTAACAAAACAATTTTCTGGAAAACTATCTTAAGGAAATAATAATATGAATACAAGTAAAACAAATCATTTTAAAAATAGTTAAGGGTGAAGATCTTATATGAGTTAAGAGTCTAATGATAGTGATTTGGTTAACTAAATTGTTACACAGTGATAGGATAAACTCAATAGATTTATCAGATAGTTATTATTATTTTTAAGTAACTTTACTAGCTGCTTACCATGTACCAGGAATTGTGATGAGCATATTTATGTATTTTATCATTTGATAATTTTGTTAATCCTATAAATAATATATTATTCATGCTACCAGTATGAGGAAATCGAAATGTAAATTAGTTAAAATTTTATCCAAGGTCAGGCACAAAGTGCATAAGAAAGATTGATTTATTTTTAAAATTTCTTCCCCTTCTTTAATTCCCCACTCCCCCATCCCTCCACTTTTATCCCTGACATGGAGATGTTGCCGTCACCCGTCTCCTCTTTAAGAAGTGGATCTCTGAACTGGATCTCTGAACTGGATCTTCCTCTGAACTGGATCTCTTGCAGTGCGCACCGGTGGCGGACAGGTGAGGGTGGGGGGCGCAACCCGAGTATGGTCCATCAGGTGCATCGGGGGTATAGTCAGTGGCTGCGTGTAAAGCAGAAGTGCTAACTACTACACTATGGAGCCACCCCAGAGAAAGACTGATTTAAACTCAAGTTTCTTATTCCCATGACTTCTATTGTAACAAGAACCTGTGATACTACAGAGAAATGACACATTTTGCTTCAATAAGTGAAGAAAACTAGTTATAAACCAGGGCATGTGAGATAATCATAATTCTATAAAAAATATACATAAATACATACTGAAAAGGAATAGCCTTAAATATTAACACATTTGTTTTGGAAGATAGGGTTATGGGTGATATTATTTCTCCCTTTTTCTTTTCGCAGCATTAAAAATCTGTTTTATTCAGTGAGAAAACATTTGAATAGGTTTCTGTTAAAACTTGAAATTTCCTAGTATATTTTAAATGTTCCAAACACATACTCTGGTTCACATTGAACCATTAGGGCTAATGGACACGTTTTCCACTCTATCTTTCTAAGATTTTGAACTGTTTTCTATCTTTCTAAGATTTTTAACCATACACTTACCCTCAGTTTTTTTCTTTTCTTATTGTCAATCACTACTGTAAAGGCCCAGGCTCTGTTCTTGTCAAAGAAACTCATTTCTGAGCATCTTTGGACAGCCAAGGATTTTTCACCAATTCAGAGAGTAAAAAGATTAATTTACTTCCAGAGAGCTCTGGCTGAAAATAGGAGTGTCTTTCCACTCACAAAATCTCAAATCCTGTATTCCTCCTCCTCTTTTTCTATTATGACTGAAGCCTTTCAAGGTCATGAGATTAAATATAACTGGAGAAAAGTTGATAGTGCTACAGGATAGAAAATATATTGTTTTTAATTATGTGTGGAACAGGAAAGAATTGCCCTCTCTTGCTGTGTGTATATTTGTTTGTGCCTTTTTCCCCTTTGCAACAAGGCCACCTCTAGAAAGTAATAAAAGTGGATGAAATCGATTTTACTTGAGAAATGCATATAAGAAATAAACAAAAAATTTTGACCATGAAAAAGATTTATTTCATTTTCCTTCAGATCTAAATGTTTTATGAATATAAAGAATATATAACACATATATGTGTGTGTATATGTATATACTTATGTACATGTACCTGTATGTTTCTCTGAATCTAGAAAACAACCATGAACTTGGATACAATTTTCTTGCTGGAGAAGATTCTACAGCACTACAATGGTGCATATAGATATCACAAGGTCAGTGATGCTGTAGCAGGGCAGATGGCTACATGGTGTTCCTAGAGAAAGCCTGGACCTAGACTTGTGCCACCCAATAAAGCTGAACTTGACCTGGGTTACACTTTTACAAAATGTAAGGGATCATTTGAGCCAATGTAAGGGACTTCTTAGCAGTCACTAGTAGAAGGAAGACTAGTGAGGTCATCCTCAGTGCCATGCTCTGCCTGAGACCACAGAGATATTCCCACAAACTCTAGGAATTGTATCTGTTCAGTAGTCTTAGACATGGAAGACATCTTTGGTTATATGTAGTACAGTGTTTTTCAAATCC
>CM053503.1:86317827-86608561 GCA_028627145.1 Eidolon dupreanum | reverse complement strand
TTTTTGCTAATTAGAATTTCATGGTATGATGTACCACAGTTTGTTTAGCCATTCACCTATTAAAGAATATCTGTGTTATTTCTAGTTTTGGGCTACTATAAATAAAGATGTAAACATTCTTGAACAGGTTTTTGTGTGAACATAAGTTTTCATTTCTCCAGGAATAATTTTTAAGAATAAAATTGTTGGATTTTAGGCTAGTTAAATGTTTAGTTGTATAAGACACTGCCAAACAGCCTCTCAGTGTCAGTATACTATTTTACATTCCCATCAGAGATATACTAATTATCCATTAAATCTGAATCTTTTTCACCAATATTTGGTGATGCCAGTATTTTCATTTTACTCATTTTGATATTGCATAGTAATATCTGATTGTGTTTTTAATTTGTATGCCCTGATGACTAATGATCTTTTCATATGCTTGTTTGCCATCTCTGCATCCTCTTTGGTGAAGTGTTCCTTCATATGTTTTGTTGATTTTCTAACTGGATTGTTTTTTAATTTTGAGTTTTTAAGAGTTCTCTTCTATTATTCTGTTCTGTTCTGTTCTGTTCTGTTCTATTCTATTCTTTCTATTCTATTCTATTCTATTCTATTCTATTCTATTCTATTCTATTCTATTCTACACAAATCTTTTGTCAAACATGCGGCTTACAAATATTATACTCTAGTCTGTAGATTAACTTTTCATTCACTTAACAGGAATTTACTACACAAAAAAAGGATTTTTAATTTATCTGGATTCAATATATCAATATCTTTTTTAAGTTTACATTTTTGATACTAAGTAAAAAACTCTTCACCTTAGTCTAGGTCCTGAAGATTTTATTTTATATTTTATTCCTAAAAGTTTTATAGTTTTATAATTTATGTTTAAGTCTGTGGTCCATTTTGGATTAACTTTTATATACACTATGAGACTTTGGTCAAGGTTCAGTTTTTATGGATGTCTCATTCCTTCAGCACTATTTGTTGAAAAATACATATTTATATCCATTGAAATCTTTTGTTCTTTTGTCAAAAAACAATTGAGCACATGTATGGGTTATTTCTGGGTTCTGTAGTCTGTTCTACTGATGTATGTTTCTATCTCTCTGATATGATATGTATTTTTATTTTTGATTAGTTCAATATATTTTTTAACTTGCTTTGAGACTTTATATTTAATAAATTATTTATAATGATATTGTTTTATTTTCAAATATTTGGAGATTTCCTGTTTTCTTTCTGTTATTGATTTCTAGTTTGATTCCATGTATGGTTTTAATTCTTTTAAATTTCTTGCAGTTTGTTTTATGGTCCAGAATAGTCTATTTTGGTTATATTTCATGGACATTTTAATAGAATGTGTATTCTACAGTTGTTAGGTGGAATGTTCTTTAAATGTTGATTAGATGTTGTTGGGTTCTTCCATATTCTTGCTGAATTTCTGTATAGTCCTTTTCTCAATTGTTGAGAAAGAAGTGCTGAAGTCATCAAAATCATTGTGGATTTGTCTATTTTTCCTTCCAGTTCTATCACTTTTTTATGCACAAATTTTTCAACTCTGTTGTTTGTTGTGTATACAATTAGGATTGCTATAACTTCTCAATGAATTGTCCCTTTTATCAATATCCCTTTATATAATGTCCCTCTCCATCTCTTATAATTTTCTTTACTTTGGTGTTTACTTTATCAGATATTAATATATTCACTTTAGCATTACATTAATTAATATTTTGATTATCTCATTTATATCACTTAACCCCCCAATATACAATGTATCTGACTTATCAGACAATGTAATAGTTTTTGCTTCAACCAGCAGACACAATATAGAAGGCTCAAGAGAAGAATAAAAGTCTACTGTATTTACCTATATTTTTACCTATGGCATTTTTCCTTTCTTACTGATATTCTAAGATATCTTCTTTTTTTCTGTGCCACCCCCCCCCCACTTCTGTTTAGAAACTTTCTTTAGCCATTTCTTTAGGGTTGGTCTGCTTGCAACAATTTTTTTAACTTTTCTTTTATCTGAGAATTTTTCCATTACCATAGTAATACATGTTTTGTGATAGTCTAAAAGTCCCTAAAGCTCTGTTTATTTATATTTAGTCTATTGTCTCTTCATTTTTCAGGTTAGGTAATTTTTATTGTTCTATATTTCAGCTTACTGACCTATCTCCTCCATTCTGCTGTTGAGTTCATCTGCTGTTAAGTATTTTATTGCATATTTTGTATTTTTCAGTCTAAGATTTCTATTCAGTTTTCCTTCATATCTCCTATTTATTTGCCAACACTATATTTCTTTGTCGAAATTCTTTATTCTTTATATTTGTTTCAATGTGTGTGTAATTGCTCATTGAAGCATTTTTTGATGACTCTTAAAATTTTTATCAGATAATTTTAAAAGCTCTCATTTAGAGGGTAGTATCTCTTAAATGACTTTCTCATTCAGCTCGAGATCTTTCTAGTTCTTGATATGATAAATGATTTTCAGTTGAAACTTGGACATTTTAAATATTATTTTATGAGATTCTAAATAGTATTTAACCATTTATTTTACCTGATTTTCTTTGGCACTGATCTGGCAAAGAAATAAAGGGTGTCATCTCATTATTGCTAGGTGTGGATAGAATTCCAGTCTCCACCTTCTACTTCTACTGACATTTGAAGGGCAAGGATGAGTACTTTTGTTTCTTGGTGGCCTCTACTGATACAACAGGGAGGAGTAAAGATCATTATTCTCCTCTCTATTAGGTCTCCTCTGATATCACTCCAGAAGGAAGAGTAAGGCTATCTCATTACTTCTGGATGGGAGTGGGAATCCAGGTTTCCCTAGTAGTCTCCACCAACACCAGAAGAATGCTAGTCTAGTTATATTCTGGTTAAATGAAAACCTGAACTTCCAATTGGTGGCATGAGAGTATGTTTTTTTCTGAGTGTTTAGTATATAGTACAGTGGTTATTTTCTAAAAGTTTTCTGTTTTGCTAGGAAGCTTTTTTTTTTCTTTTTTTTTTCTTTTTTTTTGGCTAAAGTGGAGGTTTTTGTTGAGAATGTTTTGTTGTGGAAATTCTTGTCTGCACCCATGTGTTGTCATATTGCTAGCTTCTCCAATATTGAGCCAGGGATTTTGAAACAACAACAAAAAAACCCCAGGAAACTCACTATTATGTTATTCCTTGGGTTACAGGGTTTCTAACTGGTCTTCCCTCTTGTCTCCATTTTTAGAGTCTTGTAATATTTGTTTTATACAGAAAGTCCAGGGATTTTATTTGTAATTAGTGGAAAGAATATGGAATGTAAGTGTATTTCATCTTCCCAGAAGTCAAATTACATTCAGCTTTTTTACAAGAAACAATTTATTTTTAAATTAATTTTAAAAACTGGAAACTTTTGCTTTTACAAAATAGAAGTAACTTGCTGGAGACTTTTGAGCTAATTAGGATAATGGCAAAGATTGGAATTAAATTGTTCATTCCTAATTTAAATTACTTTGTAATTTTCTGTTATCATTTATGGTGAACACTGGTATATCTTCATATTCCTCTTTTCAGGATTTTTTCCTCAACCCATTGGAGTTCAAGCACTGAAAAAGACCCCAATGAACACCGACCGAGAATCTTAAGAAACATCTACCCTAAGTAACAAGAGAAGTGCTTTAGTCATCCTTGAGAAGAGAACTGATTATTATTATTACACCAGTCTCATGACCTAGAAATATAGAGTTCACGAAATGGATAAAATTTTAAGAATTTTTTTTTTATCTTCACCAACTTCCACCCACTTCTAGCAATGATTATTTATTTCTTCTTGTTTAAACCACAGTAATTGCCTTTTGCTTTCTGGTAGCTTCCCATACAATTTCTTCATCCTTACATTCTCCCAAAATTACCTATTATTTTTCCTTCAGCCATAGTCAGTTTTTCAAAATGATGAAGTACTAATGAGTTCTAATTCTTCTTAAAATAAAATACTTAACCTGGTAACAAAAAAAAATTTTGTTTAAATAAATAAAAGATTCTCAGTGTAGTCTTATATATAGTTCAGCTTCCTTTAACTCACTGAGGCTCCTTCAATTCAGTCATCTAAAATACATCTTCAGTCCTCACATATATACCTTTTTTTCTAGTAAAATTTATCACCATTAAGATAATTGTTTAAGTATTATTTTCTAACAATGTCCTCTTTATCCAAAAATTCTTTTCTGCTATAAAATCATGTCCCTTCTTTCATGGTACTTCTCTCATGTGTCATTTTCTAGTCACAGGTATAATAACATGATTAATGTTCATCTCTTCAGCTTTAGATTCATCTCCATTTAAAGAATCCAAAGAGGTTGTCACTCCCCCATTCAATCTCCAGCAACTTAATACCCAGGACACAATAAATGTTCATGAATGTTGATTAAATTAATGTGGAAAGGTAGAAAGGAGAAGACAAAGAGAAGAAGGGAGTCACAGAGAGGAGCAAAAATAGAGGGTGGGAGAAAAGAAAGGGGATAGGAAGGACAGCTGTTGTGGGGACTTCTTTTTCAATCAAACAAGTTATAAAATTATTATTACTTGATGATTTATTATTGTCTTTCACATATTATGCAATCCAATACACTAATATAAATAAGGAATAAGTACTAAATTTGTAGTGTTTCTCAAAATCTTTAATTATTAAATAATGTGCACCTCTATTTTTACCTCACTTTGTAAAGAAGATGTAGTATATATACAATGGAATATTACTCAGCTGTAAGAAAAGAATGAAATCTTGTCATTTCAACATGGATGGACTTAGAGAGTATTATGCTAAGTGAAATAAGTCAGACAAAGACAAATATGATTTCACTTATATGTGAAATCTAAAAATAAATTTAAAAAAGAAAACAAACAAAATAGAAATAAACTCATAGAGAACAAGCTACTGGTTATCAGATGGGAGGAAGTTTGAGGGAATGGGCAAAAAAAAAAGGTGAAGGGATTAAGCAGTACAAATTGCCAGTTATAAAAAATAGTCACAGGGATGTAAAGAATGTAAAACTGTAGCATAGCGAATATAGTCAATGATATAATAATTATGTATAGTGTCAGATGAGAACTTGATTTATTGAAGTGATTACTTCGTAAATTATATAAATTTCTAATCACTATGTTGTACACTTGAAAGTGATATAATATTGTATGTCAACTATAACTAAAAAGTAAATTTTAAAGAATATGAAATCATAAAAACAGAACAAACTGATGGTTGCCAAAGCAAGGGTGATAGAGTGGGTGAAAAAGATGAAAGGGAATATAGTCAATAATGGTGTGACAACTTTGCATGGTGACAAATGGTTACTAGACTTAGTGTAAAGTATATGAATTTCTAATCACTATGGTGTACATCTAATGAAACTAATAAAATATTATATGCCAACTATACTGTAATAAAAAAATTAAAATAAAAGAAACTCATTATTCCACTGGGTTCCTTGCTTAAACAGAGTTTGAGAGTCTCACTTTATTTAAATTAAAATAGCACTAATGAATACGTATTAAAAAGGAGAAAAGTTGAGAAAGAGAAAGCATCACCTCCATTTAGTATGCATTACACTAAATCCCATAAAATACTCCACTGGTTTTATAATCCTTGCCATCTTGCCATTAGCAGTTAAGTGTTTATATTATTCTGCTCCCTGATAGTTAGAAAATTTGTTAGGACATTATTTCCTGTGGTTTTGTTCTGCCCTAGGATTTGTTGATTCTCAGGCATGTCTCAGTTTTAGTGGATATATTCCTTATTTTTTGATATTTTACTCTTGATGATTTTTTGAAGTGGGTGACTTGTCCTACAGATTGGCTTTCCCAACCATATAGATACACGTACAGAGTCATTTCACTGAACTCAGCTGTTATAATAATATGAATATGACTCAGGCTTTAGATACAGACTATCAGGTCTCGAATGCTAACTGTCCTTTTTACAAGAGGTATAATCTGGGGGAAATTGTTTTATTGTTGTGGTCCTCAGTTTTCCTATCTCAATGCTTATCTTTTAGTGTTAATTTGAAGATCAGATGAGAAATATCTAGTATCTATTATTTGCCAGACATTTTTCCCAGTGGTATACATTTAATAGTTCACTTAATCTTTGCCAAAAACCTGCGAGGTTGAAACTATTTATGAATGGGGCAACTGCATGCAGACATAACTTGCCCAAAACCACAAACTAGAAAGTGGTCATCCAGGACATGAATTCAGGCAGTGGGATCCCAGAGCCTGCTATACCACCTCTCAGAGTACTGATCTCATATGTACTTGCATGGCACAGAGCTGCCATAAAATCTTAATGGCCTGCAACCAGTGAGTACTGGTATGGATGGTGAACAGGTAGTGCTTTGTGTCACTGCACATCTACTAGATTTGATAGTAGCCAAGGCACAGTGGCATGTCATTGTTTTCTGGCTGCTCTTTGTTCTGAAGAATTGAAGATATACTTACCCATGCCATCACAAGGAACTTTTCTTTGGATAAAGATTATTTAAGCACATAGAGAATCAGACTGCAGTAAAAGTATTAACTATAGAGACAGAATTTTGCAGTCTCAGAGCTGGATGGGATCATGCAGATGATAACTGGGAATTCCTTTAGTTTTGTTGTTGTTGTTGTTTGTTTGTTTGTTTATTTATTTATTTAGTTATTTAGTTAGTTAGTTTTAAGATGAGTAACCTTCACCTTCCAAACTATGAAAGTGCTTTCATTCACATTTGACCATTAGGAAATGGGGCTTTGGTGCAAATAGAGCTGAGATCAAATACAGAATATTACCCTGATTTTTCAATTTCCTGACCATCCTCATTTCTCAGGGTCTCAGGATATTCTGTTTCCAAAGGAGAATATACCCAGTTAAATAGAGCATATGAAAACCTTGAAATTCAGCTCAATCAGTGGCAGTTCCATATTTTTTGGATATATTTATTTTACTTTACATTTAAATTTCCATCTACTACCTTATCTTTTGGAAAATCTACATATAACTCTAGACGTCAGAGCTGTGGCCACAGAGACACTGTCTAGAACGACCCTGGACAAATGATGAACCATAACATATAATACACTCAGTATTCAGGGAGGAAGGAACATGTTTTCTGCTACCAAGAACCAGTATAATCATATCTCCCTCAAGGTGAGGATGACGCAAAATAAATGATACTTTAAGACAGGCATACCTTATTTTATTGTGCTTTGCTTTATTACACCTCGCAAGTATTGTGTTTTCAACAAATTGAAGATTTGTGGCAATCCTGATTGAGCAAATGATGGTTAGCATTTTTTAATAGTTAAGTATTTTTAATTAAGGTATGTATTTTTTTTTAGACATAAAGCTATTTCACATTTAATAGACTACAGTATAGTGTAAATGTAACTTTTATGTGCACTGGGAAACCAAAAAATTTACATGACCGGCTTTATTGTGATATTTGCTTTATTGCAGTGGTCTATAATCAAACCTGCAATATCTCTGAGGTATGCCTGCAATGAGATTTACACAGGTGTTGAGAGAGAGGGAGAGAGAGAGAGACAGAGAGAGGCAGTTCTTCTCTAGGGGCCCATGCTCCCTAAAGGTTCTGAATACATGTATGGTATTTCAGACACACGAGGTACAAAAAATATATATACAGTATATTTCAGACAACAGTTATCAGAAACTGTGGAGTGAGGATAGAAAAGTGAACACTGCTCTAATCATGGAACGCCTGACAAAGGGTTAGATGTGCTTCTAAGTTTGTGTTTGTCATTCCAAAGTAGATAAGATTATCTAAGTATCACCAGAATATCTGGGCAGAAAACAATTATTTCGAATTTTATCACCTTTCCAAAAGTCCCACTCATCAAGCGAAGAAAGGGTGGAATAAAAATTGGATACTTAGAGCCAGGGGAAGAAACTGGTATAAAATGAAGTCAGGGTGAAGATATTACAACCTTTCACAAGGACCTGAACATTTGCTTACAACCATTATCTACCCTGCCCAGAGAAAGAATTAGATTTTTTTAAAGCACTATATAGTGTAACAACTTTTTTCTCTTTTAAAGTAAATGAAACATTGAGCAATGTGGTTGAGGACCACAAGAGAAATATAGCAGAAACTTTTCAAAGCTGAGAAAGAAAATAGAAGGATAGAAAATAGACTGCAACCATTTCAGCACCAAGATGATCGAGAAGGAAAGGTTTTGGTGGTGAGATGCCCAGTTGGAAGAATGCACAAGAGACTAACGTGTGAATGAAATGGCAGGCACCAACTTTATTGTGGGGAGTGCAGTTCTATTGTGGGGAGCGTGCTTCTGCTTCTGTTCTTCTTCTGCTCCCCTTTCTTGTTCTCCCCTTCTGCTCATCAGGGGACTGCATGGCTCCACATACATCAGAGTACAAGAGTGGCATTCAAGCATAAATGTGTAATACAAGAAGCTGAATTATGTTTATATATTTTAGGCAAAGGTGCCCTACTACACTAAAGTAACATTCTAAATCCAGAGTCCTATTCCTAGCTGCAGGCCTGGATCACAGCCAGACCTGGGACCCACAAACCTCAATCTTAATTTTTGAAGGGAATGAAGGAAAGATTGAGCTCCTTTACATCTACCTTTGGGGAAATTTCTACGTGTATATTTTTAGCCAAAACTCTCTAGGGAAGAATATGTTGAAGGTGGCATACACATACTCTGATGCTGAGAAAGAGGGATATGTATCCTATATCACCTATATCAGAATTTCCTTTTTTTCAAGGTTGAATAAGATTTATTATATGTATATACTACATTTTGCTTATCCATTCATCTGTTAATGGACAGTTAGGTTGTTTCCACACTTTAGTTACTGTTAATAATGCTTCTATGAACATGAGTGAATAAATACCTCTTTGAGAGTGTGCTTTCAATTATTTTGTATGTATACCCAGAGTAGAATTGCTGTATCATATGGTAATTATATTTTTAATTTTTTTTTGTGGAAGCCCCATGTATGGTTTTCCATACTGGCTGTATAATTTTACATCTCCACGAACAGTGCACACAAGTTTCATTTTTTCCACATTCTCACCAGAACTGATAATTTTCTGTTTTGTTTTGTTTTGTTTTGTTTGATAGTAGAAATTTTAATGGGTGTCAGGTGATATTTCATTGTGGTTTTGATTTGCAATTCCCTAATATTCAGTGATGTCGAATAGTTTTTTACATGCTTATTGGCCACTTATATATCTTTGGGAAAATGTCTAAGTCAAATATCCATTTTGAATTGAGTTGTTTGTTTTTGTTGTTATTGTTAAGTTTAGGATTTATCTATATATTCTGGATATAAATATCTTATCAGATAAATGTATTCCATGTATTTTTTTCCCATGATGTGAGTTGCTTTTTGCTCTGTGGATATTGGGAGTGATATGGTTGTGGCTGTAAAAGGCCACATGGTGTAAACAATTTCAAGAACTGAAAAAATAACTAGATGAGCAGAACAAGGAGATTTAAACCATCAAAAAGGAGAGAATAGATTTTCTGGAGATAAAAAACACATTGTAAGAGATGAAAAATGAAATAGCAAGCTTAGAAAATAGAGTCGATCAAATGGAGGAAAGAATTAGTGATATTGAAGACAAAAATCTAGAAATCAGAAGGAATAAGAGAGAAACCGGAAAATGAAAAATAATGAAAGAAATTCAAGAACTAGCTGATACTATAAAGAGAGGAAACATTAGAATAATGGGCATTATTGAAGGCAATGAAAAGGAGCAGGGACTAATAGCCTTTTCAGACAAATAGTTAATGAGAATTTCTCAAATCTAAGGAATGAGCTAGTGCTTGGAATTCAAGAAGTCAACAGAACATCCAATGATCTCAACCCAAAAAGGTGTTCACCAAGATACATTGTATTAAAATTATCAAAAAGCAATGACAAAGGCAGAATTCTTAGAGCAGCCAGGGAAAAGGAAATGGTAACTTATAAAGAAAAACCTATTAGATGATTGTCAGACATATCAGCACAAACTTTACAAGAAAGAAAGGAGTGGAATCACATATTCAAAATATTAAGTGAAAGAAACTACCAGCCTAGAATAATGTATTCAACTAAGCTCTCCATTAGAGCTGAAGGAGAAATAAAGACCTTTTCGGACATACAAAAATTGAAGGAATTCTACAGTATGAGGCCTGTACTACAGGAAATACTGAAAGGGGTCAGCTCACCTAAAACAAAATGACAAAAAATAATAATAATACACAATTAGGAGTGAAGAGACTATCAGGCAAATAGAAGCAAAGGAGTGCAACCTTACTAGGAACAGGGACTTATAAGCTTAAAATAAAAAGAAATTCGCTATAGCAAAATAGTTCAGCATACATAGAGACAAATTAAGTCAACATTGACTGAAAAGGGATGGACTCAAAGATCCAAATTCACAAAGGGGAATGGAGATAAAGCATGCACAGAAGAAAAGGAAGGACTGTATGTGTGTGTATATATATATATATATATATATATATATATATACACACACTTTATATTCATAATGGTAACTACACACCAAAGATTCAGAACTGAAGTATGTAACAAAATAAGAACCAGAGGGAAAATCCACAAAAGCCAAGCAAAATAAAGAAAACAGAAACACAAGGACAAAGAAGAAATAGAAACACCAAGCTACCAGAAAGAAACACATAAAATGATTATAAGAAGACCTCATATTTCAATAATCAGCCTAAATGTGAATGGACTGAACTCACCAATAAAAAGGCACAGAGTTGCAGAATGGATCAAAAAACAAAACCTGACTGTATGCTGCCTCTAGGAGACACATCTCAGCTCTAAAGATAAATATAGACACAAAGTGAAAGGGTGGAAAATGATATTTCCAGCAAGTGGTATTCAGAGAAAAGTGGATTTGAAGTACTAATATCTGACAACATAGACTTCAAAATAAAAAAAGATAAAGAAAGATACTGAGGGGCACTTCATAATAATAAAGGAAATCATGCACCAAGAAGACATAATACTTACTAATATCTATGTTCCCAATCAGGGAGCCCTGAAATATGTAAAGCAATTACTAACAGAAGTAAAGGGAGAAATAGACCAAAACAATATTGTAGTAGGAGACCTAAATATCTCACTGTCAGATATGGACAAATCATCCAAACAGAAAATCAATAAGGAAATAACATTCTTAAATGACCCGTTAGACCAACTGGAAATAACTGACATTTACAGAGCCTTTCATCCCAAAACAGTTGCATATACATTCTTCTCTAGTGCACATGGAACATTCTCAAGAATTGACCACATACTGGGTCACAGTGATAGCCTCAAAAAACATAAGAAGGTTGAAGTCATATCAACCATATTTTCTGATCATAATGCTTTGAAACTAGAGATCAATAGCAAAAAGAAAGTAAAGAAGCACAAATACATGGAGATTAAACAATGTGCTACTGAAGAATAACTGAGTCAGAGAAGAAATAAAAAGAGAGATCAAAAAATACATACGAATGAATGATAATTATAGTACAACATAAGAAGAAAGTTCATATCATTACAGTCCTACCTCCAAAAACAAGAACAAGCCCAAATAAACAACCTAACACTTCATCTTAAATAACTAGAAATGGAAGAACAAATGAAGCTTAAAGTCAGCAGAAGAAAAGAAATAATCAAAATTAGAGCAGAAATAAGTGAAAGTAAAAACAAAAATCAAAAAAAATAAATGCAATGAAGCTTGTTCTTTGAGAAGGTTAATAAAATTGACAAATCTCTGTCTAAGCTCATTACAGAAATAAGAGAAAGAACACAAATAAACAAAATCAGGGTTGAAAGAAGGGAAATTACAACTGACATCACAAAAATACAAAGGATCATCTAAAAATACTTTGAAAAAGTATATAACACAAAACTTAATAACCTAGAAGAAATGAACCGGTACTTAGAAAAATACAATCTTCTGAGACTAAATCAAGAAGAACAGGAAAATCTAAATAGACCTATCAGCAGTATGGAAATTGAAACGATCATCCAAAAACTACCCAAAATTAAAAGTCCAGGACCAAATAGCTTCACCAGTGAATTCTATCAAACATTCAAAGAAGATTTAATACTTATTGTCCTCAAACTCTTTCAAAAATTTGAAGAAGAGGCAATACTTCCCAACTCATTTTATGAGGCCAATAATACTCTGATACCAAAACCTGGTAAAGATAACACAAAAATAGAAAACTATAGACCTTTATTTCTCATGAACATGGATGCAAAAAATCCTTAATAAGATACTAGCGAACCGAATACAGCAACATATTAAAAAGATTATACACCATGATCAAGTGGGGTTCATTCCAAAAACACAGAGAAGTTTCAACATACACAAACTGATTAATGTGATACACCACATAAACAATTTAAAAAATAAGAATCATATGATCATATCAATAGATGCAGAAAAAACCTTTGACAAGATACAGCATCCGTTTATGATGAAAACACTTAACAAAATCGGTATAGAAGGAAAGTACCTTAACATAATAAAGGCCATATATGACAAACACTCAGCCAACATTATACTTAATGGTGAAAAACTAAAAACCTTCCCTCTAAGATTAGGAACAAGGCAAGGCTGTCCACTATTATCACTGTTATTCAATATAACATTGGCAGTCCTAGTGAGTGCAATCAGACAAGAGAAAAATATAAAAGGTATCCAAAAAGGAAATGAAGAAGTCAAACTGTCACTATTTGTGGATGACATCATTCTCTACATAGAAAACCCTAAAGACTCCACAGGAACACTACCAGAAACAATAAGCAGATACAGTAAAGTTTCTGGACACAAATCAATGTTCAAAAATCTATAGCATTCCAATACTCTAATAATGAAGCATCAGAAAAAGAAGGGGAAAAATAATTCCTTTCGCAATTGCAACAAAATAATAAAATACCTAGGAATAAATTTAGATAAACACATGAAGGATCTGTATAATGAAAACTATAAGACTCTATTAAAGGAAATCGAAGAAACGAAAAGATGGAAAGGTTTTCCGCGTTCTTGAATTAGAAGAATCAACATAGTTAAAATGACCTTATTACCTAAAGCATTATACAGATTTAATGTAATCCCCATAAAAATCCCATTGATAATTTTTAAAGAAATGGAACAAAAAGTCATCAGATTTGTATAAAAGCATGAAAGACCTCAAATTGCCAAAGCCATTCTGAGAAAAAAGAATGAGACTGGAGGCATCACTCTGCTTGACTTCAAATTATACTACAAAGTGAAAGTAATCAAAACAGCATGGTACTGGCAGCAAAACAGACTCATGGACCAGTGGAACAGAATTGAGAGTCTGGAAGTAAACCTATATTTATATGGGCAAATAATTTTCAACAAAAAAGCCAAAAACATACAATGGAGAAAGGAAAGCCTCTTCAATGAATGTTGCAGGGAAAACTGAAAAGCCACCTGCAAAAGAATGAAATTAGACTGCTATCTATCATTACACACTAAAATTTACTCCAAATACATTAAAGACCTGATTATAAGACTTGAAACAATAAAATGCATAGAAGAAAATATAGGAATTATACTCAAGGACCTTGGACTTAAAGAAAATTTTATTAACTTGACCCATCAAAAGCAAGGGAAGTAAAACTTAAATTAAATGAATGGGACTACATCAAACTAAAAAGCTTCTGCTCAAGAAAAGAAGCTGTCAACAAGATAAAGAGACAACCATCTGAATAGGAAAATATATTTGCAAACAATGCCTCTGATAAGAGCCTAATATCCAGAATATACAAATAACTCATACGACTCAATAATAACCAAAAAGAAACAATTCAATCAAAAAATGGGCAGAGGACCTGAACAGACACTTCTCCCTAGAGGACATACAAATGGCCAACAAATATATAAAAAGTTACTCAAGATCACTAGCTATTAGGGAAATGCAAATCAAAACCACAATGAGATACCATTTCACACCTGTTAGAATAGCTGTAATCAACCAGATAGGTAAGAACAAATGTTGGAGCAACGCAAAGAAATAAGAACCCTCACACACTGCTTGTAAGACTGAAAAATGGTATAGTCACTATGGAAAACAGTATGGAGGTTTCATATGATCCAGTAATCCCTCTACTGGGTATTTACCCCAAAGACTTGAAAACCCATATCCAAAAAGATATTTGCACACCAATGTTCATAGCAGCATTATTCATGATGGCCAGGACATAGAATCAACCAAAGTGTCCTATGATAGATGATTAACTAAAGAAGCTTTGGTACATATATACAAGAAGAGATAAAATACTACCATTTGTGACAACATGGATGGACCTCAAGATAATCATGCTGAGTGAAATAAGCCAGACAGAAAAAGTTGAAAATCACATGATAAGCCTTATATGTGGAATATAAACCTAAAAGCAACAAATGATCAGGACAAATGAACAGAGACTCTTGGACATGGACTATACACTAGTGATTACTAGTTTGGAGTGAGGGAGGAGGGGGAGGTAGAAGAGGTAAAGAGGGTCAATTATTGGTGGGTAGGGGTGGGTGAATTGGGTAAAGGGGATCAAATATATGGTAGCTGTTGGAAACTGGACTTTGGGTGGTAAACACACAATAGAATATACAGATGTCAAACTATAATGTACACCTTAAAATTATATAACTGTATTAACCAATGTTACCCCAACAAACTTAATTTAAAAATAAATATATTTTGGTACTTCATGATTAATAAAAAAAATTATATTAGAATGAATCAACAGAGTGGATGAAGTGGAGGACTGAATCACCGATATAGAGGATTGAGTAGCAGAGGATATCCAATCAAAACAGTGATAAGAAAAAAAGAATCCGAAAAATTGAAGACAGTTTTAGGAGTTTCGGGGACAGCATCAAGCATAACAACATTCGCCTCATAGGGGTTCCAGAAGGAGGAGAAAGCAAGAAGTTGAAAACCTATCTGAAGACATAATATTGGAAAACTTCCCTACCCTGGTGAAGGAAATAGATATACAATCCCAGGAAGCTCAGATAGTCCCCCAAATAATGTACCCAAAGAGGCACTCACCAAGACACATCATAATTAAAATGCCAAAGATGAAATACAGAGAATCTTTAATGCAGAAAGAGAAAAGAAGTTAGTTATCTACAAGGGAACACCCATAATACTGGTAGCTGATTTTTTAAAAGAAACTTTGCAAGACAGAAAGACCTGGCACAAAATATTCAAAGTGTTAGAAACACAGGATCTACAACCAAAGTTATTTTATCAAGCAAAGTTATCATTTAGAGTCGAAGGACAGATAAAGAGCTTCTCAGACAAGAAAAAGCCAAAGAAGTTTGTCATCACCAAGCCAATATTACAGCAAATGTTGGAGGGACTTCTTTAAGAAGAAGAAAAAATATGTATGAAAAACATGAATGGAAAGCAGCAATAACTACATATCTATCAACAAGTACTTCAGTCAAAAGATAGAGTGGCTAAATAAATAAGAAACAAGACCCTACATATGCTGCCTACTCACTTCAGGTTAAAAGACTCAAAGGGTAAAAGTAAGGGGATAGAAAAAGCTTTGCATAATGGATCTAGAGGTTTTGTGCTGAATGGAGTAAGTCAAACAGAGAAAGACAAATGTCATATGCTTTCATGTACATGTGGAATCTAAAGAACAAAATAAACAATAAAAACGGAAACAACTCATAGATGCAGAAAATATTTTGAAGATTACTAGTGGAGGCGTTTGGGGTTGGGTGAAAAAGGGCAAAGGGGTTTAGAAGTACAAATGGATAGTTACAAAATAATCATGGAGATGCAAAGTATAGCATAAAGAATATAGTCAATAATATTGTAATAAATATGTAAGGAGGAAGATGGGTACTAGATTTAGTGGAGTGATCACTCTGTGAATTATAGAGGTCTCTAATTACTGTGCTGTACGACTGAAACAAGTACATTAATTGTATGCTCACTATAATTGAAAAAAACCTCATTGACTTATACACTGTAAATATGAGCAACTAATTGTCTATTATATTTCAATAAAACTACAAGAATGGAAAAAATAAAGAAGTAGATTTTTGTGACTTTTATAGTGCATGCTCATTATAGGAACTTTGAATATAAAAAGTATGTAAAAAAAGAAAAACAAATATCCATTATCTCATCACCAATATATGTTAATTATCACATTAGTAATTAATTCCAGTATCATATTTTTCATGGAAACACATACATACATACATACATACATACATACACTCATACAAAATTTCAATACCACATTTCATTTAACTTAATTAAAAACTCATTTCTCTATGTTGTTAAATATTCTTACATATTTTAATGAATGCATAATAGTCTATATTTCAAAAGTACTGTAAGATAAAAATGCTTTGAAGACAATTCTATGTCTATGATGTCATAACAAGTACAGTTAGACATCATAGTTACAATGTCTATTTATAGCTAAGGCGAAGTTTAATAAAGATTGGGTAGGTGTTCCCCAAGTAATGTCGCAGGGATTCGGTCTCCTTCCACATATCCTTTTGCTATTTTGAAGTCCTATGCTTTTAAACTTGTGTACATTAGAAAATAAAGTGAGAGATCAGAGGACCCTATGGGCACAGAAAATGGAATTGGCTATATTATTATACCTGCTCACATTCTGTTGCCAGAAATGGCATTTCCAAATTCTAATGTTCTGGAAAACGTAGTTTTCTTAATTTCTCATTTGGAAAAGGGAATGTGGTGAATATATTGATCTCAGATACTGTCCCCAAATGCAAAACGTTAAAACTTCTTCTTCCCAATCGCATACTCTTTCAGTGCCCTTACCTAAATAATTGGCAACATCCTTTAGTCAGTTGTACAAACCAAAAACCTAGGAATTACTCTTGACACTTTTTAACAGCTCCCATGTCCATTCTATCACCAGGTCTTCATTTTTCCTTTTACATATCTTTCTAATTTGTCTACATTTTTCCATTTCCACTCTTCCCATCCTAAGTCACCAGTCATTTTCTCCTAGACTGAGGTAGACATCTTTTGTTTTCACTTTCTATATTCTCTATTCATCCCATAAAATTCATTCTATACCTTGTTGTCAGTGCTAACAAAATAAAAATCTCATTGTATTTGGTTCATTCTTACCCTCATATTTATTTTCATTACCATTTTTAAAATGTGAAATCACTTGCTTTAGGATAAATACCATAATTTTTAATGTATCATACAACACTTGAATAATTCAGTCTCGTTTAGAACAATTCTTCCCACCTCCTATCACATGTTCTCCGGTCACTCTGTACTTTTAAGTCTTTCGATGTGATGCTCTGTTTTCTATCTCAAGATTTTTGACTGTACTGTTCACTTTACCCCAAATTCTTTCCTTTACTATAAGTAATTACATTAATTATTATCCTTCTTTTAAATCTCAGTTCAAACATTGTTTTCTCAAGGAATCTTACTTTAATGTCTCTGTTTGGGGCAGATCCTCCTATTCTATACTTTCTCAGCATGGTGTACCTTTTTTATTTTACACATCACAGTTGTAATTTTATACATTACTTGAAATACATCTACCTCTTCCATGTATACTAAGAAAATACATAGGAATAGCATGGAGATCATGTGCTATGCAATGCACAGTGCCTAACTCACTGTGAAAACTCAATAAATATTTAATGAATGAATAAATAAATGAATGAGCACATGATCCAATGTACTATGTTCTCTACTGTGAAATGTTTTCCAGGAAAGTCTATGCCAATTTATAATGCAATTTTCAGTGAATTAGAGTCTCGTTCTATCATCTCATCACCAACACAAATATCACAATTTATTTTACTTTCTACTAGAATTTAGATTTTTTAATTAAATTATGTAAGTTCTTTTTATGGTAAGGATTTTCATGACTGCAACAATTTAAACTCACATTCTACATCAGAAACATGGATAACTACCTTATTATTCTTTTTGAAGTTTTTGAAAAACATGTACTTCTAACTCTTTTCTCTTTTTTTGTCTATCTAAGAGAGTTTTGAAACTTCAATTTCAAACTCCACTACAGGCCATATGGGAAATCATAAATTCTTTCTCTGAGCTCCCAAGAAAAAGTAGAGCTGGCTGAATCAGTCTTTTGTCAATTTGGAAGATGGTTTTTAATTTCCCAGGATCTCATATACTTTTAGAAGTAATTCACACTGACAGGAAGATATTAGCAAGATGGCATACTAGGAAGCTCTAGGCCCTTGTTTCCACATGGAAACAACAACACACTAGGTAAAATAGCATCATGAGAGCCCTAGAAACTAATTAAGATTCTGAGGCAACCAATGAAGTCTTAATCAAGAACACACACACACATACACACACACACACACACACAGTAGGAAAGTTTGTGATGTATTTTTTACCCTTGTCCCATTCCCTCTTCAATGCAACAGACATTGTTGAAAGGAAGCTATCCAATTCCCTGCTGCCCTCTCAAGATAGGAGAAAAGATGTAGAACATGTTCACAATATTTTATTTGTCTAGGGGCTGCCCAAGGGATTGATTTCTGTTTCATCTGACTTGGAGCTTAGACAAGAATGAAAGCATAGTTTGAATAACAGGTTGGAAGCCACTGAGAGCAGTGAAAGGTGTTGTAGCATGTGAAAAATATGGAGTGATTGGAGATCCATAGTTCCCTTTGAGTAAAGGATCACAAACAGAGGAATAGATGGAACATCTTAGGCCCTGGGAAAAAGCAAAACTGAGACTCTTAGAGAAATTAAGACATTTAAAAGTATTTGTATATATAGGTGAATTGGGGGAGGGGGGAAACACACACAGGACTAGAGAGATGTATGCTCCAAAAGCCCTGAAAAGAACTTAAATCTTCATGATGAACTGATTCATGGAGCCAATCTGCAAAAATGTGGGTATTTTTTTTCAAATGTCTAACTTTCAACAACAACAACAAAATCACAAGGCATATAAAGAAACAAGGAGACATGACCAATTTAGACAAAGAAAATAAATCCCCATAAATTGGCCCTAAAGAATCATAGAATTCAGATTACTGAACAAAGATTTTAAAACATCTTTCTTAAATATGCTTGGAGAGCTAAAGAAAACACAAGAAAAAACTTAAAAACTGTCTGGAGAATAATATACGAATAAAATGAGAACATAAGCAAAGATATATAAATTATTTTAAAAAGAACCAATCTGCAATTCTGGAGCTAAAAAGTACAATCAATGAATTAAAATATTCACTAGAGGGATCCAATAACAGACTTGGACAGGCAGAAAAAATAATGAAATTAAAGACAGATCATTTGAAATTATTGAGTTTGTAAAGAAAAAATAATAAAAAAAAATGGAGAAAAGTAATAGAGCCAAAGGAACTTATGTGGAAAGGTTAAATAGACCAGATACAAATATTATGGGAATTCCAAAAGAAGAAGAAAAGGGGCTGAGATCTTACTTGAAGAAGTAATGGCCAAAAACTTCCTAGATTTGAGGAAATACATGAATACCCAGTCATGTGTTGCTTAATGACAGGGATATGTTCTGAGGAATGCATTGTTAGTAGATTTCTTTCTGGTGCAAACACTGTAGAGTGCACTTACATAGACCTCGGTGGTATAGCTTACTATACACCTAGGCTCTATGGTATAGCCTATTGACCCTAGGCTACAAACCTATACAGCATATTATTATACTGAATACAGTAGGCTTTTACACCATAATGGTAAGTATTTATATATCTGTGTGCATGCACATGCAGGTGTAGGAGATAAATAGACAACAGGAGGAGAAAGAGAGGAAGAAAGAGAAATAAGGAAGAGAGGGGAGACAAAGGGAGAAATTAAGCCAAAAGAGACCGAGAGAAACGAAGCTTGAAATGGGAAATAATAAATAAAGAGAGAAAAGATATAGAGGGAGTAAGAGAGAAAGGAGTAAGAGAGAGGGAGGAAGAGAGAGAGAAGGGTTTGAAAGGGAATAGGAGGAAAGAGAGATAAAGAGAAAGTATGAGGGAAAGGAACTGAGTTTGTGTGCACGAATGTATTTGTAGCTGTGCATATGTGTAGGGATGGATGTGGGCAGGAAGGCGAGGGCTCCTAGACTCCCTTCTTTCCCAACCCTCTCCCCTCATTCCTTCATCACCTCTAGGCTGGGGCATGCAGGGTGTTGAACATTCTCATCAATTTAAACTATTCAGGTCTAGAAGTAAACTCAACATCTTCATTGGATTAAGCCTTTTCTTTCAACATTGCAAACAAACATTTGCTTATAATTCATTATAATTTTATAGGACCACCATCGTATATGCTGTCTGTCAATGATGGAAACATTGTTATGTGTGACATGATTGTACCAATACAAGGGGCCTAATGAACTCCAGTAGAAAAAATTGAAAGATACCTCCATTAAGACACATTATAATGAAATTGTCAAAGTCAAAGACAAAGAGAAAATCTTGAAAGCAGCAAGAAAAGTGTCTAATCATATATAGAGGATTCTTAATAAAATCATATGTGGATTACTCAGAATAAAACTTGCAGGCTACAAGGCAGTGAGATTATATAACTAAAGTGTAAAGGAAAAACAAAAACCTGCTAGCAAAAAATACTATATCCAACAAGGATATCCTTCAAAAAATGAATGATTAAGACATTCCCACATAAAAAAATGCTGGGAGAATTTCTTACCACTAGATCTGCCCTGCAAGAAATACTACTTAGTATTCCCTTCAAGTTGTAATGAAAGGACTCTAGACAGTAACCCAAAATCATATGAAAATATAAAGTTACTCAGTAGAGGTAAGTATGTGGACAACTATAAAAACTGGTATAATTTAAATTTGGTTGGTGACCATTTTTTATTCTTTTCTAGAATTTAAATGTAACATAATATGAAATGTAACATAAAATGAAAACAATAATATGAATTGGGAATGTCTAGTCACTGAGAGAGGAGATGACAATAATTTCCTGCACCCAAGCTTGTAAACTAATTGATGACTTTTCCAATTACAGACTAAGGACCCTTTTTTTTCTAATATTTTTGGCAAGACCACATGGTTAAATAATTTTGTTTAAAATTAAGGTCCGTGGCTTTTAAATAGAAAGATTTAAAATAGAAAGGCTTTATAGCATATGCTGTTAAAATTTGATCAGGGTGCCTGGTGCTCTTTTATAATGTAAACATACCTCTTCTCCACAATAAGGAACATTAACTAGATTCCACCAAAACCCACCAAAAGGTGTAAAATATATTTTAGGTGATTTTTTTTAGGAAAAGTAGGACAAGTGTTATGGAGATCTCAAATTGGTATTCAGAAATAGCAACATTTCTTTTCACATCAGCTCAGCACAGAAACTCCAAGAGCAACTAATGCCACCTCTGCATGCTTGTTTCAACTTTTGAAAAAATGTCCCCTCATAATTTGATAAATGCATGAGGTTGGAAGCTCTATATTGTACATTTCTCCTGAGATTTCTAATTTTTCTTATTTTACATTATTATTTTTCTATATTTCCTTTTTCTTTCCTGATTTCTACATTTTTTTTTTTGCCATATTTCCTATAGCTCTGATTCTCACTCAACATTTAGTTTCTACTTTCACCTGCCAAGTACACCTATATTCCCTAATTTTTTGTAGTCACATTTTGACAATTTCTCAGACTTTATTTGTTTAATAGTTTCCAAGATATAGTTCATTATTTTTAGAGATCTAGATGATAGTACTGGTAGGTTCTATGGAGTTCTATCTAGATGGCGGACAAATGGAAAAACTGTTTTCTTATGGACCACATTTTTCTAGAGACAGATGACCACCTCTTAGTTCAGACCTCCAGAGTGAATTCATCCATGTAGGAAGAACTGATTTTAGTTGTAAGGTTTAATTAAAAGAGCAGGTTTGATTTAATGATGAAAGCTGTGAACACTGATATAGGATAACACCTCTGTAGAATACCAGAATACTCTACTTATTTATGAGTAAATTGCTCTAAATATGATAAGCCCAAAAATTCCACTTGCAAACAGTCTTCTTGGTCATATTCTGTCTTCCCAGGCAGGATGAATGAATCATCTTCTAATCACATAAGCCTTTTTGGAGAAACCATGCAAATATTAAAGCCAACTCTATGCATGTGTTTATAAAAAATAAATGGAAATACTTGAGGGAACACAAATGAAAAAATGTAATACACATATATTGAAAGTTAGAAATGCTACACAGTATGATCTTGACACGCTCTTGGATGTAAATTGCATGACATTTTGTCAAAATTGATAAAATATGGTGTTATCTTTTCTAAGTCTACCAGCACAGAGACAGCTCAACACAAAAAGTCCTGTCTAGTTTGACAACTAAATAGAACCCAACATAAAAGCTGCATAATCACAGGGTTGAAGGAATTGGAATTTGTTTTCCAATCAGCACCAAATGAACTCTATTAAAAGAAATACAAATATATGTGGGGAAAAATAGAGACAAAATATTTTGAAATGACAAAACCAAAATCGGCTGGATCATTTTACCATGACTAATCCTTTTTTTGGTCACAGCGATGTAATTTGTAGTTTTGTTAAGTGACTTTTGTTTATTAAAAGAATCCAAGCAGATTGCTGTTTTTTGTTTCAATTGTAATAATAATTTCTACAAACAAATGACCACTCAAAGCCATACTTTTATGGGTTATAATTTATTTCCCTCTCTTTCAGGGTAATACCATTTTAAATATGAATACATTTACATTTTCCCCCTCACATCTGTTTGTTCAAGGATATTTAAAGAGCAATGATTTATCCTCTTTAAAGCAATGTACTTTCATACAGTACTTAAAATAGTCATTTTCGGCTAATAAATAAAAGCAACAAACACAAGTTTTCAAGTGATTATATTTACAAGGCTCTATAGGAGGAAATAGAAGCACCAAGAAGACCTATATACTTATTCCTTCCTCCACTACTTACACTCTCAGAGGGCAGATATCTGGTACCAGCCACCAACATACACATTAATTCATCCATATATATGCCCATTTATTCTGTCAGCATTAATTATAAATATTTAGGTGGTGGTCATCAATTTACACTGGGTTGAGATTAATGAAAATAGAAATATAGGATCAGAGGAGATAATTATTTTGGAGGTAGAATTATAAGTTTCAGGAGTTGACTAGATGTGGAACTCAAAGGCAAGGGTCAGGTCAAACAGAACTAAAGTTTTAAAGCCATGAGCCGTGGAGTGCTGTCTAGTACTACTTGAAAGAATGAATAGATAGTGAATGAATATGTGAACATATAGTGGTAAGAAAATGATACATTCATTTCTGGAGATATTAAGACTGAGACACCAGACTGATCTCTAAGTGACAAAAATATAATCGCTAAGTCATGGCCTACTTCAGTCAGATCATAATGCCTCTAGATTGCTCCTGAAACATTCTAGACATTTTCAAGTCTTCATATCTTCTTTTAAGTCTATTCACATTAAAACATATGACCTCTGAGGCCCTTCCTGTCAGACAAATGATGAGGTACTCTTCAAAGTTCTGGTGACAAATGACTTATTTTCTCTTTCTTTAAAACCCAGGTCTTCAACTATACAACTCCGTTTCTAATTTAATTAGTGCATTTCTTTGTTTGATATTTATAATGTTATTACTCTCCACTTCTGAAAGTATTGTCATGTGAATGTAGAGAGAACTGCTATCCGATATGTGCATTTGAGGGGATTACATTAGTGAGAATTATACAATTAAGTACTAAAATAAACAAATTAATTCTGTCTTGTTTGTACCTTCTAAACCCCTTCTCTAAAGATCTATCACAAAGAAAATATTTGAAGAGGGATGATTAATCCTTTAAACTATAATCACCTTGATTTTTTTTTTTTACTTTCCGCAGAACTTTACTTATAATAGACATCAATAAACATGTGTTTCAAAAAACTGTTAAGAGAGAACATTAGATATAAGAAATCACAGGCTGACTCTTTTAGACATACAGATGAGATACAAAAAGCTAAGGCCTTACTATGTGTTTCATTCATTCATTTACTCATTCATTCACCCTTTAGCATTTATTTAAAAAGATAAATACCACAAACAGCAGAAAACCTAGGTGAAGATACAGAAGTGAGAATGAGAGCTGAATACTCCTCAAGTACTGACAGTTTGGACTGGCCTAAATGTGATGCAGGATTTGTATTTCACAATCAGAAGTGATCATGTTGAAAAACTTGAGGAAGGAGATCACATAAGCAAAGAAATATAAACCTGATTGTGTGGGGCTAGTCAGTGTTTGTAAAGGTCAGTTGTAAAAAAACACTATTGACCACATTATTTTGACCCAAACAACATGCTTTCCTGTCAACCAAATATTTACTTAAATTGCAGAGTAATTTTGATATGATAATCACAGTCTGAGAGTTATTTGGCTTTTTAAACAGCCACTGCGCAAATTAATAGTTTCATGGTGTATTTCGGACCCAGTGGTGTGTGTGTGTGTGTGTGTGTGTGTGTGTGTGTGTGTGTGTGTGTGTATTTCCAATATAGAATTTTCAGTACTCCCAGGGACACTGTCTTTGGAATTCTTAATGTTGCCTAACAGAAGTTTCTGATTGGCTGCCATTAAAGTCATGCCTTCATCCATGATGTGGCACTACATGTTTTGTGCCTTATTTTTAATTTGTAAATTCTATTTCAAAATCTCAGTAAAACATGACAGGCAGGGCAGTTCACAGAAATTATGACAATTTTCAGGTAGCTAAAATTCCTGAGTCTATAGCTACTGTGCCTTGTTGCAGCACCTGAGGCAAGTAATATTCACCCCAATGTGTTTATGACCCATCCTGCCTTACCACTTAAGTATATAATGTCTGCTTTATTGTATCCTAGTAAAGTTTATTAAATGGCATGTGGGTGTGAAAACTAATGGGTAGTTCTTAAACAGTCACATGGGAAATGGATTAATTTGCAGTGATTTTCTGTTCAGGGAATGATGTCATCTTTGGCGTCTTAAAAAGAAAAACTAAGAGCAGATATGATTGAGATTTCTATATCAGAGTTGTTAAAAGAGTCTCCTAAGTGATTTGGAAGGTTTAGGAAGAAGAGATACTAAAAGCACAGGTAAAGTCACTCTCCACTTTATAGCTATGATCTGAGCAAGTCACTGGCCTCTTCAAGTCTCAACTTTCTCATGTAAAAGTTGAGTAATGGTATCTTTCAGGATTCTCTGACTATCAATGAGACAACTAAAAGGTACCTAGGCCATGGTAAACCAGTAAATGGTAGCTACTTAACCACATCAACCTTCCTCTTAATACTCTCTTTACTTCATCCTATCCGCGTAACCAAACAGAAATATGACTAGCTGCAAGTCATTCTCGGGAGTCAGTTTAAGCATCATTTCAGGACAAGAATACATGGTCATACTTACCAACACAACTGATGGTTGAGATGAGAGCTTGAAAGTTTTCCTAGAAAAGTATCATCATTTTATCAGTTCATGGATACACACTACCAGAAGAGAGAAAAGCTAAGCAGAATTTGAGAAATGTCAGAAAGATAAAGATGCTGGGATAAAAATGTGGATCTAGTAAGGAAATAAGAACAAAATGGATAGTGGGATAAGCAGCTAATGTCCACCTCAGCTCAGAATTAGAAGGCTTTTCTAAAAGAGCTGGACCCAACAATTCACTATGTGTATTAAGGGAGTCTTGAGCATATCTATGCATATTGTTCTTCACCAGACATCAAAACCAGTGGTGGTTCTGTATGCATCACCTCATTCACATCTAAATTTGCATATTATTTTCTGATTTCTTTTATTATCTACTATTTTATTTCTTTTGCATAATTAAAACTATTTATTTTTATATAGGTGAATTTTATTCTCTTACCCATGTCCTTTGACCTAGCCTGGACCAATGGACACTTATCCTTTCATGTATAACTTGTTCAGTTATCCTTCTAATTCTTAGCATAACCCCCTGGACTCAGATAGCTTATTCAAATCCTAACTTTGTTCCTTTATGCACAGATCCAAGTCTTAACCTGTCCATTCCTCCACAGATCTTGGATTCTTAACATTTTCTTGAACTTCATGGTAATCACACTGAATTTTTTCAAGTAAATATTCATTGCTCTCTGATTACTACAAATCACTTTGTCAGCCTAGACTCCGACCTATGTGGTGGTTTTGCTCCAGTCATATCAGGTTGAGTTTACCTCATGGAGTAAGAATAGAGGAGGGACCATGGGGGCAACAATGACCATGTGAACTTTTACATCAAGAACACATTTAGGGTTCTCTAAGTATCATACGATCACTGACAGCAATCTTAGCCCAGTCTAAATAACAAAATATTCCATGTGCACAGAGCTCATTTTGGATCTACAATGAGCAGTTCATTCACCACCCTTTGCTAATAGTAATTTTGAATATATCAGCACTGCTTAGAATATTAAGCCTTATTTCCTTCCTAAGTGTGTAGGTTTGAACCATATATAGCTAAATGCAATGTGGTGTCCTGGATTGAATCCCAGAACAGAAAAGGAGATTAATGAATAAATTATCAAAATACAAGTAAAATCTGGAGTTTTACTTCATTTTAAGGTACTATCAATAATAATATTGGTTTCTAAATTATGCAAACATATTTTGGAATTGGAAGATATTAATATTAGAAGAAGCTGAATAAGAGGTATACAAGAACTTTCTGTACTGCGTTTGCAACTTTTCTATAAATCTAAAATTTTTCCAAAATAAAAAGCTTATTTAAAAAAATTATCATTTTTGGTTACTGCTAAGATGGAGCAAGCCCACAGCATCATATTTTCTAGCCCATTAAAACAATAACTAGATAAATATAAAAAACATCTATCTGAAGACTCAAAATGAATAACAGCACAGATTGGAAAGATGTGTAAATCCTTGAAGAATGATCAGTAGATTACTGTTACATTTTCTGTTTCCCTCCCCTTGATCTTCGACTGTGACCTGAGAGCAGGCCAAATTGGAGAAATATAGGGTGGGTACATCCAATGAGATCTCCAAGAAAAACTGTACTGTTTGAGTCAGAGGACCAGGGAAAAGAAATCCCATAGACTGCAGAGAAAAAATCTTCTCTTTTTAATTTTTAAAAAAATTTTTCTCCCAGTTCTACTCCAAGGGCAATCACATCCATACATCTGCACTTCTGCAATATGGGAATAGCAGGAGAGGCTTCTGAATCATTATGAGAAAACTTATTTTATCTTGTTACATTTCCCAGAATATATCCAGTAATGAACTGTGTGACAGCATGGGAGGCTAAAATTCTTAGAAAAGCCTACCTTTATCGACTTTAAAATTAGGAAAGGGAGCTTCCAGTGGCTTTCTGAAAAAAGGGAGATGGAAAAGCAGATTCCTAACTCTGTGTATGATCTGACATAGATCCTGGAGCCACTCCCAAGCTGCACATGTGTTTAAAATACCCAAAAAGCATCTGCAAGGGCTTTGAGAATGGAACTACAATTAAAACCATAGTTCACAAAATGTAAGATAGGACTTGCAGTCTAAACTTAGACTAATTATTTGCTAAAACAAAACAAAATAAAAACAAAATAAATATCCCTCAGCTCTTAACAAGAACCAGAGTCTCCCAAAATACTACTAAAAATGTCCATGGTTCAATTCAAAATTATTCTACATACAAAAAGCTAGAGAGATCTTAAAATTATGCAAGGCAAAAGACAACCAACTGATGTTGACTCTGAGCTGACTCAGATATTTCAATTAGTAGACAAAGATTTTAAAGAAGCTATTATAACCAGGTTTACTAGGTAAGGTGAACACTCTTGAAACAAATAGAAATAGAGAACTTTTCTACAAATAAATGAACTATTTTTAAAAATTGGAATTTAGTAACTGAAAAATATGATACCTGATGACAAAACACTGATGGCTTGGTAGTAAAATGGAGATAACAGAAGAATAAGTGAATTTAAAGATAGGTCAATAAAAATTATAGAATCTGAGGAACACACACACACACACACACAAATATATATATATATATATATATATATATATATATATATATATATATATATATATATATATAAATAGAGCTTCCAGAGCCGATGTGCAAAGTCAAAATCACACACATGCATGAATGCACACACACACATTATATACTGAAAAACAATAATTTAAATTGCTGTAAATTTCTCATCAGAAACCATGGAGAAAATAAAACCATGGAACAAAATATTTAAAGTGCTGAAGAAAAGAAATGTCAACCTCCCAGGATGTAGCAATTAAGCTGGATATAATGTGTTTGATTCCTATCCATGTGCTAATAATGTATGTATGTTGAATCTATAAATAATCTGTAAATCTACAAATAATGTATTAATTTATATTATTCAAATATTATGTAATTTTGTATCAAAATGATAATTTTAAATAGAGTTCTGTTTATTGAGCCTATTCTGAGATTTTCCCTAATGATGTCTATAATTAAAATTTATTCTCTATAACTGCTATATAATATTCCATAATATATATGTCATATTTTATTCATTCTTCTTCTAATGAACATTTAATTTATTTCAAATATTTGATTATGATGAACAATCTTTCACTGACATTTTATGTACATATCTTCTTATTCACCTATGTGAGAACTTCTTTAATTTATATATAACTAAAAAAAATATTGAATTTTCAGTTTTTTCTACTTTTACATCTCATATGCAGCATTTTATTTTTTAGATAATTTTTATTTTTCAGTTACAATTGACATACTATATTACATTAGTTTTAGGTGTACAATGTAGTGATTAAACATATGTGTAACTTACAGAGTGATCACCTCCATAAATCAAGTACCTATCTGGCACCACAAATTGACAATATTCCCTACCCTATATTTTAAATTCCTGTGACTATTTTGTAACTACTAATCTATACCTCTTAATCCATTCCCTCCCTTTATCTCACACCCTGAACCACCATCCTATCTGAAAAACATCAAAATGTTCTCAGTGTCTATGAGTTTGTTTCTGTTTTGTTTATTCATTTATTTTATTTTTTAGATTTCACACATAAATGAAATTATATGGTATTTGTCTTTCTCTGTATGACTTACTCCACTCAGGACAATACCCTCTAAGTCCATTCATGCTGTTACAGATGGTAAGATTTCATTCTTTTTTATGGCTGAGTAATATTCCATTGTAAATATGTACCACTCTTTATCTATTCATCTATTGATGGACACTTAGGTTGTTTTCATATCTTGGCCATTGTAAATAATGCTGCAAAAAACATATGGGAGCATATATCTTTTCTAATTAGTGTTTTGAATTTCTTTGAAAAAATACCCAGAAATGGAATCTGGTTCTTTCTTTGTCTCTTATTATAGCATATGTTTTAAAGTCTATTTTATCTGATATAAGTATTGCTACCCCAGTTTTTTGTTTGTTTGTTTCCATTTTCATCCCTTTACTTTCAGTCTGTGTGTGTCTTTCATGTAGTCTGGGTCTTATTTTTTTATCCATTCAGCTACCCTATGTTTCAATTGGAGCATTTAATACATTTACATTTAAAGTAATTATTGATAGATATGTAGTTATGCTATTTTATTATTCATATTTTTATCTTCTTCTTCTTAAAGAAGACCCTTTAACAGTGCTGTAAAACTGGTTTGGTAATGATAAACTCCTTTAGCTTTTTCTCATCTGGGAAGCTCTTTATATGTCTTCAATTCTAAATGATAGCTTTGCTGGGTCTAGTAGTCTTTGTTGTAGATCCTTGCTTTTCATCATTGAATATTTTATGTCAGTCCCTTCCAACATTAAAAGTTTCTGTTGAGAAATCAGCTGTCTTATGGGAGCTCTCTTGTAGGTAACTAACTGCTTTTTCTTGCTGCTTTTAAGATTCTCTCTGTCTTTAAACTTTGACATTTTAATTACAATGTGTCTTGGTGTTGGGCTCATTGGGTTCATCTTGTTTGAGACTCAACATGCTTTCTGGACTTGTATGCCTATTTCTTTCATCAGGTTAGGGAAGTTTTCTGTAATTATTTCTTCAAATAAATTCTCAGTTTTTTCCCTTCTCTCTTCTCTTCTGTTACTCCTATGATGTGAATGCTGGAATGCTTGATGTCCCAGAGGCCCCTTAAACTATTCTCATTTTTTTTTTGGATTCTTTTTTCTTGTTGCTATTCTGATTGGGTGTTTTCTGCTGCCTTATCTTCCAAATCTCTGATTTGGTCCTCTGCTTCATCTGACCTACTGTTGATTTCCTCTAATGTATTCTTTATTTCAGTAATTATATTTTTCATTTCTGACTGGTTCTTTTTCATGTTTCTTATCTCTTTGTTGAAATTCTCATTGAGATCATTGAACATCCTTATAACCAGTGTTTTGACTCTACATCTGGAAGATTGCTCTTCTCCATTGTGTTTGTTTATTTTTCTTCTCTTGCTTCTTTCTGTTCTTATTTCGAGACATGTTTTTGTGTCTCCTCATTTTGGCTGCCTTTCTGTGTTTGTTTCTATGTATTTGGTAGAGTTTCTCTGTCTCCCTATCTTAGTAGAATGGCCTTGTATAATAGGTGTCTTGTGAGTCCCAGTGGTGCAGTCTTCCTGGTGACCTGGATGTTTGAGGTGTTTTCTTTTGAGTTGTGTGTTCCTTCCTGTTGTAGCTGTTTTGATTGCTGTTGGTACATCAATGGAGGTATTGATCCTCAGGCTAATTGGTTGTGAAGAATATCATAACTACAGTGGAGGAGCTGTTGTTAAGGGGTTGACTCTACTCAGTGGGATTTACTTTTGTGTGACTCTTGTGCCTACCCAGTCTTCCCTTTTGATGTGTTGTTTGTCGTAGTGATTGGGTGGTGCTCTGGGGTTGTCTGAAGCTGTACACCAATGTGTTGTTTCTGGGCTTCTCGAATGCGGCTCTGGTGTAGGCCAAGTTCAGTCACTCCTGGGGCCACTTGGTATAAGACACAAAGTGATCTACAGAAGGTCGTCACTTGTGCTGGGATTAGAGGTGCCTGGGAGAGGCTAAGCTGCAAACTGAGGCTGGCTGCCCCTAGTGTCATGCCTGGGGCTAGTTAGCAAGAGATATTAGGCATGCTGAGGCCAGATGCTGCTTGTTTGGGGTTTATGAACATTTCAGAAGTTTTAGAAAATTCCACAGCTTAAGCCAAGACAAACTATTTGTATGAAAAAGCCACTAAAAGTGGCTTGGGCGAGCCTGCAAGTTGGGTGGGTAAGGTCTCAGGAAATCACCAGGGCAGAGTGAAAGGATTAGGTAGATTTATGGAGGTTCAAATATGGCATCCTCCTTTATGTGTAGGATGGGTGGGGGTAGGCTCAACAAAAAAAAATAATGGCTCTGCCAGCATTTCTGTCTGGGAGAAAGCTGCCCCTCTGACTCTCTCCCTAAAGCCAGACAATGTAATTCCTTCCCATAAGCCCCCGGCACCTTTTGAGCTGCTGCCTCAGAATGAGTTCATCAGTGAATAAGTCTGTGAGTGGGTCCTTTATAAGGAATCCCTAGGACTCTAGCAGACATCTATCTCACTCAACCACAATCTTTGCTAGGTTTTCATAGCCAGAAGTCATGTGGACTTCTCTTCTTGGCACTGAAACTCTGGGTAGAGAGCCTGGTGTGGGGACTCTTCACTCCTCAGGGAGGCCCTCTGAGATTGAGATATTCTTCCTGATTTCTAATCTTCACATGTAGGTGTAAGACTAGACCATTTGTATCCCCACCCTTCCTAATAGTCTTGACATAGCTTCTTCTGTAAATCCTTAGTTGTAGGACTTTTATTTAGCTAGACTTCAGATTTTCAATGATGGCTATTCTGTAGTTTTATAACATTGATTTAGTCATGGGAGGAGGCAAGCATATCCTTTACCATCTTAACCAGACGGCAGTATTTATATTTCTCCCTTATTTATCATTTCTCTCTTTTATAAACTTCTAATCTCTACATTCAACAAAAAGTTCTTGTCATGGTTGATACTATATGTCAAGTCGGCTTGGCCATGATACCATGTCTGAATGTTGCTGTAAAGATTTTTTTACATGAGATTAGCATTTAAATCAGTAGGCTGTGAGTAAAGCAGATGACTCTCTATAGTGTAGGTGGGCCTCTTTCAATCAACTGAAGCTTTTAAAGAAAAACTGACTTTCTAGAGGAAGGGGGAATTTGACAAGCAGATTACTGCCTTTGTGCAGATATAAATATAAATATAAATATAAATATAAATATAAATATAAATATAAATATAAATGTAAATAATACATATAAAATATAAATGTAAATGTAAATATAAATATAAATATATATGCAGAATACACAGAAAATAAATAATACACTTACAAATAAACAAAGAATAAATTGAATATATGTGTGTATATATGTATATATGTATGTGTATGTGTGTGTGTGTGTGTGTGTGTGTGTGTGTGTGTATAGAGAGAGAGAGAGAGAGATAAAAAAACAATTCCATATGATTTTTAGAATTAGAATTAGTTTGTTGATTTCTATTTAAAAAGTCATCTGGGATTCTGGCAGTGATTATATTGAACCTGTAGGTTACTTTGGGAAATATTGTCATCATGTCAATTATGTCTTGTGACCCATGATTTTGATATATTTTCCAATTCTATAGATCTTTCAATAATGTCTTATAGTTTCAAAATATGTTTCATACTTTTATTAACTATTTCTAAATATTTCATTCTTTTCGGCATTGTGATAAATAAAACATTTTTTCTAAATTTTATTTTTAACTGAGTATAGAAATACAATTGATCTTTATTGACATTGTATCCTGCAACCTCACTGAACTCATTTATTAACTTTAATAGTATTGTGAGTTTCTTACGATTTTCCATATACAGAATTATTTCATCTGCCAGAAGAGTTTTGTTTTTTATTAAATTTGGATCTTTAAAAATTTCTTTGAATTTTTTAATTTCACAAGCTAGTACCGCTAGTAAAATGTTAAATAGAATTGGTGAACACAGAAATTCTTCTTTTGTTTCTGATCTGATGGAGAAGATATTCGGTCTTCTCCCACTAAGACCGATGTTAGTTATGGATTGTTCATAGATGGCTTTGAAAGTGTTGGCTAAGTTTCATTCTATTCCTATTAGTATGTTAAGTGTTTTTATCATGAGTGTGCTGGAATGTCACATGCTTTCTCTGCAACTATGAGATAGTCATGTGATTCTCTTCTACTTATAGGATGTATTACATTCATCCTTTCAGATATTAAACCAACCAGGCATTCTTGAAATAAATTATACTTGGTCATGGTTTGTGATACTTTTTATATATAGTGAGATCTGTTTTGGCAGTAATTTTTTTCCATATTAATAATAGATATTAATTTGTACTTTTTTTTTTACTTGTGATTTACGTGGTTCATTTTGGTGTCAGAATAATACGTCCTAATAAAATGAGAAGTGTATTCACCTTTTCTACTTTTTGAAAGAGTTGTGAAAATTTGGTATTAATTCTTTTTTAACTGTCTAGTAGAATTAGCAGTGCAGCTTTCTGGAACTCAGCTTTTCTTAATTGGTAGTTTTTTAAATTATTGATTTAATGTCTTACTTCATAAAATCTATTTAGAATGTTTATTTCTTATTGAATTAGTTTCTCTATTTTGTGTCATTCTAGGAATTTGTCCCTTTCAGCTAAGTTGTCTAATTTATTGATGTATAATTTTTATAGTATTCTTTTATAATTTTTATTTTTGTAGAATAGGTAATGATGTCATTTCTTTCTGATTCTGTAATTTGAGTCTTTTCTCTTTTTATCCTGGGCACTCTAGCTAAAAGTTTCTCAAATTGTTGATTCTTTCAACAAATCAGATTTGGAACGCCGTAATTTTCTGTTATCCTTTTTCATTCTCAATTTAATTATTTTTCATTCTAATTTTTATTGTTTCTTTTTTCTGTTCTTATTGGTTAGTTTGCTCTTGTTTTTCTAATGTCTTAAGGTAAGGTAGGATGTTAGTTTATTGATTCAAGATCATTTTTCTTTTTTAATACTGGCTTTACTTAGATAAATTTGCATTAAAAAGGAATTCAGTTGCATAACAAACACTTCATTTTCATTCATTTAATAATATTTTCTCTTTTTCCTTGATTTATTCTTTCTTCCTTTAGTTATTTGTAAATGCATCATTTAACTTCTATATATTTTTGTGACTTTTTTCTTCAATTTATTTCTAATTTCATTTCATTTTAGTCAGATAACATACTTTGTACTATTTCTATCTCTTTTAATTTATTAAGGTTTAGTGTTCTACAGATGGTTTATTCTGGAAAAAGTTTAATTCCTACTTGAAAAAATGTGTACCATAGCGTTATGTGGAAGGCTCTACAGACTTCTGTTAGTTCTAGTTGGTGTATAGTGTTGTATGATTCTTCTGTTTTCTTGTTGATTTTCTGGCTTGTTACTATCTTTTATTGAAAGTGGAATATTATAGGTGCTTTTATTGTTTAATTTTCTATATCTCTCCATTTTTTGTCAGTTTTTTGGGGGACATTTTGATACTCTGTTATTATGACATATATATTTATAATTGTTATGACTCCCTAATGGCTTGACCATTTTATCATTAGAAAAAGTCTCTTTTTCTTCCCAGTGACCTTTTTGTTGTTCTAAAGTATATTTTGTCTGACATTAGTATAGCCACTTCAACTTTCTTGAGGGTTGCTTTGGCATGATATATCTTTTTCTAAGCATTTATTTCAATCTTTCACATCTTAGAATATAAAATATTTCTCTTGTGGGCAACATATAATTAGATAATGTTTTTTATTCTACTCTTAAAATCTTGTTTGATTAAATTATTTAATACATTTCTTTTATTGTTATTGATGTGGTAGAATTATATCGTTTCACTCTGTTTTGTATTTTCCTAATTTATTTTGTTTCTCTATTCCACTTTTACAACATTTTTTTATTTGTTAATGTTTTCTAGTGTAGCAATTTAAGTTTTTTCCCATTTTTTCATTATATTTTTTAATTTTTATTTTTAGTGTCTGCTCTAGGGTTTTTCATATACATTTTAACTTATCAGAATTAGCTTTATTCCAAAAGCTAGCTAGTTTAATTCCAAAAATATAAATGTTACTTCTATATAGTTGTCTAACATTTTTCCATTTGTTTTATTGTATATTTTATGTAGTATATATTATACATTGTATATTGTATGTTGTATGTTGCATATTGTATATTATATATTGTTATGTATCATATATCATATATTAATATTATATATATTATCTATTAAAGTTATAAGCCAAATGATATATTACTATAATTATAACTACTATCTGCAGTTATTTTCTTAGCCCAATACATTATTGCTTTTATTTGCCTCTGTGCTGTTATTGGCAAGTATATTACACATATGTCATATTTCTCTATGTTATAGACCAAACAATGTGTTATATATGTATTACTTTTTCCACTGTTTTTAAAATAAGAGAAGAAAAAAGAAAACAAAAATTTTAAATAATCTTTTACAATGCTCTTTATCAATGCTCTTTGTTTTCTCATGTGGATTAGAATGACTGTCTGGAGTCTCTTCTGGCTTGAAGAAAATTCCTATAATTTATTTTAAGATGTGCCTGCTAGCAACAAGTTCACTTAGTTTTCATTTATGTATGAAAGTCTTTAATTCATCTTCAGTTTTGAAAAATAACTGCTGGATAAATGATTCATAGTTGATAGTTTGGTTGTTTAAGCACTCAATAGATTTATCCACTGATTTCTGGCTTCTGTGGTATCTGCTGAGAAGTCAGTTGTGAATCGTATTGAGGTACTCTTGCAGTAACAAATAAATTTTTCTTGCTGCTTTTGAGATTTTTCCCTTTGTTTTTGAGATTTTTATTCTACTGTTTATTTTTGCGGATATCTTCGATACATTATGTTTATATTTGGGGAATACTTGGCATTCACTGGACTTCTTAATGTGTAGATTGTTATGTTTCAATAAATTTGGCGACTTCTACCATTATCTCTTTGAATTTGTTTCCACTTCATCTCTCCTCTCTTGCTAGTACTCATATTATGCATATGTTGGTGCATTTTATGATGTCCACATTTCTCTGATGTTCTGTTCATTTTTTCATAGTTTTTTTTTCTTTTTGTTCATTGGCATGCATAATCTCTATCAATCTATCTTCAGGTTTGCTTATTTCTTCCTCTGTTAGTTTAAATCTACCATCGTGCCACTTTAGTAAATTTAAAAATTTTAGCTGTTGAATTTTTCTTTCTTTTCTTTTCTCTCTTTTTTCTAATCTGTATATCTTTATTGATATTCTCTATTTGGTGATATATTCCTATATTTCTTTGATCATGGTTTCCTTTTGATCTGTAAACATGTTATAATGGGTATTTTGAAGTTTTTTTTTTAACTGAAAAATCCAACTCCTGTTTGCTCTTCCATGTTTGCCTACACTTTTTGCCTTGTGTTTGGGTCTTAATTTTTTGCTTCTTTGCATGTTTTGCAATATTTTGTTGGAAATTGGACATTTTAGACAGTATATTTTAACAACTCTGAGTACTCCTCCCCTAACCAGGCAGATCCTGTTATTGTTATTTTCTTGCTTCTTTGTTATGTGTTTGGCTGGATTATTTCTGTGAAGTCGATTTTCCTTTTCATTATGTTGATCCTTTGTTGCTGTTTCTCAGAGAGACAAACTTTGAGATGCCCACCATCATCCTGGGAAACAGTGGTATTGGTAGGGCTCTCTTCTATTATTTCCCTGATCACATTTAGTTATTAGATTTCACTAACTACTAGCTGATTGTTCAGCTGTTTTCAACACTGCCTTGTGGTATAAATTGTTGTGTAAAAATATGAAATAAAATTGTGAATCTTTTGTAGGAATGCAGATATATCTCATTTTATTTAGGTTTACTTTATTGTACAGGTGTTGCATTTTTTACACACTGACAACAAGACCATCCACCATCAAAAAGATTATAATTACCTTTATTGCAATACTTACTTTATCGTGGTGGTCTGGAACTGAATCCACAGTGTTTCTACAGCATGCTTATAGTTTCTGATATCAATAGTTGATATTTGTTCTGACTCCAGGAGCTAATTTACTCTCTGATTATCTACAATAAACGAGTTGGCTTAGAATTTAGCCTATACCTTGAGTCTCTTCCCAATTGTCCTTTACCACAAATTCCACCATTTTTAAGAGTGCCCTTATGTTTGAACTTCTTTACTCTCTTTTGCAAATACAATCAGTTATTTTGGAAGAGATTAGGAACTATGTGTTTTGCAACCTCTTTCTCCTCCGGCAAAATATTGAAACGAGAGGTAAGTTTCAATACTGGGGTAGGGTGTAGCGACAATGGCAAACTTCTCTCTGCGTGGCACTCCTGCTATAGGAGGGTGTTGGCAAGGGGTCTTTTCAGCTTTCTGCTCTTGGGATAAAATGTTGCTTCATGCACCAGGGGAAGGATGATCACATCCCCAGTCTTTTCAATATGTGTCCAAGGAGGCTTATAATGTAAGCATCTATCATATGAGTGGAAACTAGGCAGCAGAAGGGAATGCTCAACTTTTCACTACACTTACTCAGAACGCAGACTCAGAAATAGGAAGCTGGGGGCAGGGAAAGAAACATTGAAATTCTCTCTCTCCACCCCAGAAATGAAGTCCTTTGATTGAGAGAAGAGGGTAAGGGGGGCTAAAGCAGACTAGAGTGGAATCTTAAGTCATCAAGATAGAAGGTGAAAGAAAGTAGACTTTGTTCAAATGTCACCAAATTTCACCTTTCTTACCATATGTTGTCAGTGTTCTTAAATAAATGCTTATTTCGGCTGTTTATCCTTAGGACCTTTTCCAGGGGCTTTAAGTTATAATTGTTTAAGATAGCCTTTATTAGTCCCAATGGGGAGAGAATCAGTGGAACCCCTAGCATGATCATACCAAAGGTAGATCTATGGCTATATCTTTATAAATCTTAGTTTTTCTACACATACATACTGAAATACTTTGGAAAAAATAATATGGTGATTGAGAACTAATTAAAAATATTCTAGGGACGTGTTTGGGAATGTAGGTGAAATAGGTTAGGTTTGGATATAATAAAACTGAGTAAATAAATTGTTTATTGAATTATTTTTTCTCTCCCTCTCTCTTTGTTCTTTTCTCTCTAAATGTGTGTGTGTGTGCGTGTGCGTGTGCGTGTGTGTGTGTGTGTGTGTGTGTGTGTTCGGTTTCAGACAATATATAGAGGATATACAAGCAACTTTTAGCAGTAGCTGTCTCTAGTGTCTGGGATAGTAGAGTGTATGAGAAAGACTTACAGAATGTATCTATTTCCCCCCAAAGAAGTTTTAGATGATTCTATAGCCATATTTCCAATTTGGAGTCTATTGATATAGTGTGGTTTATTACTCTGTAAAAAAAAAAAAAAAGACCTGTATTATTTTGTAAAAGAGATCAAGCAGTACGTTAGTTGCAGAGTTAGGATGAGGCTCTTGATCCTCGAATACCTGGCTGCTAATCCAGAGATGTCATGTTGCCTTCTTGATTTTAGGACAAGTTTATTCTATTCCTCAGATAAGCAAGAAAGGATCCATTAACAGTTATTTGAAAACATGTGGTTATAAAAAATAATAAGAATATTTTGGAGGATCTAAATTAGTTTGTAACTGCTTCATGCAAAGTTGTAACTAAAGATTGACTTTGATTTAAATTACTTTTGGAGAAAGAAATGTGTTGTGCACAAGGGCAGTAAATCATCTTATCAACATGAGCCTACATTATGACATCCACTGATTGTGATCTATCTCTGCCTAGGTAACATATTTATTTAACTTTGTCCTCTGGGGTGAAATAAATCTTTTTTTTTTTGTAATTTTTCCAATAATAGCAGTAATAATGACATTTATTCATGAAAAATATAAATGAATTTTATGAAATCATGTATTATAAAATCACAGAGTGAACAAAAACTTTAATAAATCTTAAATATTCCACAAAAGTCTTCATCTTTCATTGCTCCCTACATCATGCCAGTGCTAAAATGTTTAATAATCAACTCTCTGGGTATAAAAAAAAAAAGCTCTTATTTGTAGTGTTTACTAAATTCTGTGATATAGAAACTCTGACTATGCTCAAGTTCAGCCTATCAATGGATTAACAAGTACCAACAAAATTGCTTAAAATTGAACTATCAGGTCTCACATGCTGATAAGTCAGTTCTAGCATACCCGTTGAGTATCACTGCCTAATGGGAACATGTGCATTTGAAATTAAACCAAATTTAGTACTACATTTTTAAATACAAGCAATGATAAACTGAGAGTTTGAAGATATGATGACTAATTTTGTGAGTCAATTTGACCGGGACATGGGATCCCCAGCTATTTGGTCAAACATGATTCTGTGTCTCTGAAGTTTTTTTCTGGATGAGATTATCATTTGAATTGGTGGACCAAGTAATTGACTTGATTCTTATAAGTACATAATAACGAAGTTTATTAATCAGGAGAGATTTACTTTACCATATATAAAAATATAGAGATACAGGTCATTTATATGTGTACTGTATTTTGAAAGATATCCTGTATATTAGTATATCTGGGAATATCTCATAAACTATAGTTTATTTATATAAATGAAATAGAATAAATTCATAGAATGAGATCATTGTATCTCACTTAGCTGTGGAGTATTTGGTTAGCAATATACTAGGCAATATAAGAAGAATAAAGAATGAAACTATAGTTTTCTGAGGATATGACAATGAAAGAACTTACATAGGATAATTTTTGGGTCATGAATTTAAAGGAGCTGTACTAAGTCCATGTTTTTCTATCATCTAGGATATGGCATATACCTGTTCTTCATCTTATTGGTAATGGCATAAATAAAAAAATAAATAAAACAAAACAAAGGGTTGTGGACATATCTTGAATTGAGTTCTAGACTGTCAGTTTTCCTGATTTGATTGAACGTCAAAATTATGGATTGATCACGGCAAGCTACTGCTTTAATAATTCTCCTTGACAATTGTCTCCATCAAAACTGTCTAGAGAGAGTAAGAGTTTAAAGGAGAGAGTTAAATACATAAACCCAGCTGTTCTAAAATTCACTACTTACAAATAACTTTGGTTTATTCTATAACTCATCTTCATTCATCTATTACTGAAGGAAAATAATTACGTTTCTCCAAGTTATGGTGTAGATTTCATCATTACTGATCAATTAAATGAAATTAGAGAGATTTTCTTGGCTTTGCAATTAAGTTGTTTTAGCATATATTTCTCTCTCAGTAAGATAGAAAAAATAATTTTTTATTCCATTTGACATTTCATATGAGGTCATAAAAATAAATTAGAGCCAGTATTTACTGGTTTAAAAGCAAATGGAGTAAAAAGAGGACTTTAAAGTATACAAAATATTTTTTTCAATAATGTAGGTAAAATATATATATATTCTTTTGAGCTAAAATGTTTTGAATTGGGCTGAGTGGGAGAAGTTAGTTTATAAATAAGACATAGCTTAGTGGCCATCTGAAGTAAAATATAAAAATCAATGAAAACTAATAGACTCACATTTTTCTCTCCAGATGTCAGTTCTGCAATGGATCAATGGCAGACTAGTCACTGACACCAGAGACTCATTGGTAGACTGTAGTTTAGGAAAACACGTTCTACATTGCTTTGTTGAAAATGTGCAAAGTTCCATTTGTAAACATATGTTTTCATTTAACTTTAGTATATACCTAAGAGTGAATTTTTGAATCACATGGTAAATCTATGTAAACATTTAGAGAAACTATAGAAACAACTGCATCATTTTACATTCCCACTACCAGTGTGTGAATGTTCTGACTTATCTGCATCTTTTGCAACACTTATGATTCCTTTTTTTAAAAAATTGTAACCATTATAGTGGGTGTAAAATATCTTCTTATGGTTTTGTTTTGCATTTTCCTAATGACTAATGATGTTGAGAAAATTTCATATGTTTATTGGCTGTTTGTACATCCTCTGTGAGAAATGTCTGCTCAGATATTTTGCCCATTTTTTAAATTGCTATTTGTCCTAATTATTGAGTTTTAAGTACTCGTTATATATTCTAAATACAAATTTGATATTAGATATATATCATATGCAAATGTTTGTTCCAATTATATGTATTGCCTGTTAACTTCCTTTAGTATGCCTTCTGAAGCACAAATGTTTTTAATTTTGATGAAGTCCAACTTATCTATTTTTTTTCTGTTGTTGCTTGTGCTTTTTTGTCAAATAAAGAAATCTTTCCTTAATATAAGGTCACAAAGATGTAAGCATATTTTTTTCTAAGAGTTTTATAGGTTTTGCTCCTACAATTATGGCTTTGAGCCATGATGAGTTAATTTAATATAACGTGAATTAAGGGTCTAAAACCATTTGCCTATGGACCTCTAGTTGCCCCTCTGTCATTTGTTATAAAAACTATTCTGTCCATATTGACTTTTTTTTGGTGACTTTGTCAAAAGTCATTTGAACATAAAGGGGAACAGCTTTTCTCCGAACTATTTTGGTAAGATTCCATTGTTTTATATGTCTTATGTCGGGACCATTATTTTTTGATTATTGATTTTTTTGATTATTGTAGTTTTCACATGGGGAATATGAGTCAACCAAATTAGTCTTTGCTTATTAAGATCTTTGACTATTCTGGGTCCCTTGCTTTCCATAAGGATTTTAAAATCACATTGTAAATACTTATAAAAAGTCAGCTGGGATTTTATAGGGCTTACACTAAATAGATAAAACTTAGAAGTACTACCATGTTTCCCCATATTTCCAATATTAAGTCTTCCTATCCATGAACACAGTATTCCTTTACAATTATTTAGGTCTTTAATTTTTTAATGATACTTTGTAAATTTCAATGTTAAAATTTAGAGTTTCTTTTATTAAATTGATCTTTATGTTATTTTAAATGTTTGCTGTTTTTGTAAATATAATTATTTTTTAATATTATTTTCAGATTATTTATAGCATATGAAAATATAATTGATTTTTATATACTTATATTTTATCATGCAACCTTGCTAAACTTTTTTATTAGCTTGGAAAATTTCTAATTGAAAGTCTTAGAATTTTATATGTAAGAATAGGTCATCTACACATGGAGATAGATTTACATTTTCCTTTCCTATTTGGATAACTTTTATTTCATATTCTTGCCTAGTTGTCATTTGCTAGAACATCTAGTACAATGTTGATTAGAAGTGGCAGAATGAATATCTTACTTTGTTCCTGTTCCTTCTTTTAAACTTAAGTATGATATTGTTTATAATGTACATGTATGGGTTTTTTTTTTAATGTGTGTATGTTTTTGTTGTTTTTTGTTTGTTTGTTTTTTCTACATGAATTTTATCAGATTGAAGAGTTTACTTTTTATTTTAAGTTTGTTGAGTGTTTTAATTATAAAAGGGTGTTAGATTTTGACAATTACTCTTTCTGCTTTTATTGAGATTATAAAATAATTTCTATTTTATTAAGATGATTTTAATCAATATTTATTTTAAATTTGACATTAATTTATTTTTGGAAGTTAAACCAACTTTACATTATCATCACTTTATCATAGTAGATATTATTTTTATATTTTTTAGATTAAATTTTCCATTAGTCATTTGAGAAATTTTATGACTATATTTATAAGATATATTACTTGGTAGTTCTTTTTCTTGAGATGGTTTTAATTTTGGTATCAGTGTAATACCAGCCTATTGAATGAGCTATAAAGCATTTCCTCTTTTATTTTTTTAAAGTATTTATGAAGACTTTGTATTAATTCTTTATTAAATGTTTGGTAGAATTAACCAGTGAAGGTTGTTTTTCCTGGCCTTTTCATGGTTAGTTTTATTATGAATAAAAATCTCTTTCTTCTTATATGTTTATTCAGGTTGTCTCTTTCCCTTTGAGTCGGTTTTTGTAGTTTGCTCTTCCTTTTTCCAGTGGCTTATGATCAAAGCTTAGCCTATTGATTACAATTTCTTCTTTTTTTTTAATGTAATGATTTACAGCTATGAATTTCTCTAAATTTGATTAGTTGCATCCCATACTTTTTTAATAGTATGTTTTAATTGTAATTCATTTTAAAGTACTTTATAATTTTCCTGGAATTTATTTTTGACTTATTGAATATTTTGAGAATGTTATTTAATTTCTACACTCTTTATACATTTTTCAAATTTATTGTTATTTATTTCAAATTTCACAATATTGTGATTGAAAAAAAATGTTATGCAAGATTTCAGTTCTTTTAAAGTTATTGATCTTTGTTTTCTGGCTTAGCATATATTCTGTCCTGCAGAATGTTCCATGTAAATTTGAAAATAATGTATAGTCAGCAGTGTTTTATAGTTCTGGTTGTTTTATAGGTTTGGTTGTTTTATAGTTCTCATATTTTTATTTCCTTGTTGATCTCTTGTCTGGTTATTCTACCTACTATTAATAATGAATTATTGAAGTCTAAAATTATTATTACTGAATTGTTGATTTCTTCTTTAAATGCTTTTAGTTTTTGTTTCATGTTTTTTGACTATGTTAGTTAGATATATGTTTATAATTGTCCTGTCTTCTTCATGATTTGTTCCTTTTATTATTATAAATGCCCATCTTTATCTCTAATATATATATTTTTTTGTTTTCAAGTCATTTTTGTGATATTAATATAACCACTTCCAGCATTTTTTATGATTATTGGTTACATGACATAGCTTTGTCCACATTTTAACTTATTTATAGCTTTGAATCTAATGTTTTTACCTGTAAACAGCGTGTGGTTGGATCACTTTTTCAGTTTTGCATTCTCTACCTTTTTTAGTTCTTGTTTTGTTTCTTATATGGGGCATCCTCTGGGAGAGGGACGACCTCTCAAGAGAGCCCCTGTGAGGGTAGACAGCAATAGGTAGAAGAGTGTTGAGATGGTCTGTTCCTTTGGCCCTGGGGTTTTAGGACTGTAACACTGTTGGGGTATTGCAGAGAGAATGGAGCCCCCAAAACCACTTTCTCCACCAGCCTACCCAGCCATCGTACAGCTGATTGTGGCTTATGGTACATTGAAAAGGAACCCTGCTGGGGCCAGACACTGTACAGAGGGTAATCTCCTGCCTCTCTGCCTTTTGATTGCATTGTTTAATTAACTCACATTTAATGTTTTTTTTATTTTTATTTTATTGATATCATTTGATTTATTTATGGCCTTTTTTTTTTCTTTTTCCCCCATTTCATGTTGATTTTTTCTCTATATATCTATTTTCTTGCTTCTTTATTAAGTATATGTTTCTTAACATAATATTTAAATTCTATTTTTAAATTTAAATATTATTATATTCTTAAAGTTATTTAAATATTACTATATTCTTAAAGTTATTTTATTAATTATTGCTTTAAAGGTTACCATGTACAACTTAATGTATCAAAATCTAGTTGAGATTTTACTTAATTAATTCCAGTGAATTAGAGGAAAGTTATTCTTATATAGTTCTATTCTTTCTTTTTTTTAATGTATTATTATTGCATGTGGATAAGATACAAACTAATAATAGATTATATATTTATTATAATACATAATTTTATATCTACCTAAAATGTCAAGAATGCAAGAAAAGTAATTATATATTTGTAGAGTTTGTTATACTAAACTCCTTATTTATCATTTTTTTTTTCATTTGTTCCTATGGATTTCTTAAATATCTAGTATCATTACTTTACTTCAATACAATTCTGCTCCTAACCATTTAATTTGTATTGTCAAACATGTGACTTTTCTATATAAGCCCAGCAATACTCTTTTATGTGTGTGTGTGTGTGTGTGTGTGTGGTGTGTGTGTATGTGTGTGTGTGTGTGTATATATATATATATATAATATATTATATATAAATAATATATATAGTGTTATAGAATTCCTTACAAAATCAGTTTACAGAAAAAAGAAAAAAAATACACATTTTTACTTTTTTTATGATTACATAATTACCTTTATCACTGTTCATTGTTTTATTGCATGAATTTAAATTATCATCCAGTGTCATTGCTTTTAGTCTCAATAATATCCTTTAACATTTTTTGTAAAGCAGGTCTGTCAGAAATAAATTCTTTCAGTTTTGGTTGACCTTGGAATGTCTTTATTTATTTCTAAACTGTCACATTTGAAAATTCTATTCCAGCTGAACCCTTTACAGCCATCCTCAACAAGGTACTAGATACATGAGTGCTGTCATCTTTGCTCCTTAACATAGGCCAATCTACTAGCTGAAAATTACTGAGTAACTTCAGTGTTTGCCATGTGGACAGGATGCCTAAAGAAGTCATATAATGACTAATACCTTCAATTAGTCATTAAGATTGCTAAAACAAAAATACCACAAATTGGGTGGCTTATAAATGACAGAAATTTACTTCTCACAGTTCCAGAGGCTGAGAAGTCCAAGATCAAGGTGCCTGAAGATTCGGTTTCTGATGAGAGCCCACTTTCTTGTTCATAAGTGGCACCTTTTTGCTATACCCTCACATGGTGGAGGAGAAGAGACATCTCTTTTATAAGAGCACTAATCCTATTCATAGGGGTTGTGCCTTTATGACCTAATAACCTCCAAAGTTCACACCTTATAATACCATTATCTTGGGCATTAGGTTTTCAAAATATGGATTTGGAGGAGATATAAACATTCAATCTATATCATCTGTCCTCTAAAGAGAAAGAAAAGCTGAAGGGTTTTTTTCTTTACTGGCTATTGGGGACATGTTGGCTCTCTGACATTCTGGCATATACTTTTCTACTATCTATTTATCTATATATCTGTCTCTCTGTCTATCTATCTTCTATCTATCTATCTATCTATCTATCTATCTATCTATCTATCTATCTTCTATCATCTATCATTTATCTATCTATCCTCTATCTATCTAATCTATCTCTCTATCACCTATCACCTAACTATCTAACTAACTAACTCTTTCTTTTGTTTCTTTACTTCATTCTCTCTGCTAGACAGGAAACATCAAGGGTTATTTTTTAGCTCATCAATTGATTATCCCCAATTTGAAAATACTGGCCTTGTCTATCCTAGGCCTTTGCTTGCTGTTTGGAAGGTAATAATAAATAAGATATGGTCCTTATTGTATTTTAATAACTTGACAGCATTTAGTAAACCACTCTGTAAGTGTCTGAATTGTGAAGCAAAAGACCATCACTCTCAGGGGATAAGGACCTCAGATTTACATTAAGTTCTAACTTAAATTTTAGTTTTTTATATATGAATAGTTAAGAGCAAGGTTATGTCTTTAACTGTCTAGGTATCAATTCCCATATTTTAATAAATTTAACATCTCTTTTTCTCTGTATAACATTTAATTGCACTCATCTATAACTTACAACTGAATGTTTATTAGAGAACTGTCTTGGCCTGACCTCTGAGGGCTGTTGGGCACACAATCTAATACTTCTGGTGGAAAGAGAAGGTCCCCAAATTCTCCCTTGTATAATATCTACAGAGTACAGGTCAGAGATAACATAAAGGAGATGAATGGGCATTGTCTTTTTTGTGGAAAAGAAAGAAATAATATAAAAGTTTTCTTTCTTTTATTTTATTTTTTTTATAACTAGAGAAGACTCAGGGGCATGTCTTGCTTGGCAGCAGAAGAGATAAGGGTTTATTACTGAATTTCTGACCAGAAATCAAAAGTGCACACTTCCTGCTGCATTCCTTAAACTGTCTTGACAACCAACAGTGATAATTCTTGAAAAGTGACTTAACAGAGCAACTGCAGTTGGTTGAGAAAGCACTGAACTCTAACCCCAAGAGATAGTAATAGCAATTTTTTATGCATATGTCATATTTTTTCAGCTGTATTATAGAAGATTTTCCTTATGAACAAGCAGAAAGCAAACCATTATAATGTCTGAGAACACCTATTGAAAACTGAGCACACCTTCTTGAAACATTTATAAATTCGAAAGTTAAAAAACTCCTGCAAAATGGTGACTTTTTGTGAAGAGTTTTGTGAGGAAGTATAATTATGTTTTTAAGAAACTTTAGAAGGGCAATAAATGTTGCTTTTGAAATCTAGTAAAGTGATATAAAAATCAAAATCATAAAACCACACTGAATGCTTTCTTTGGGAAATGAAATTTTCTCTTTTAAGTAGATCTTTTTGTATTCCAAATGGAGAGAGATCTTTTACGTTCATTGTCTATGGACTAAGAAACATACAACATTAGAAGTATTCTGAATCCATCAATAGAATTAGTGATCTGTCCAAGTTACACAACTTGTTAGCATGAGCAATTTGAACTTCCCACTTGAGCAAGACCTTCCCACTTCTGCATTGTTACAGCTCTCTTTGTTGAGAACCCACTCTTCCCCTGGAGTATACTCTACTTATTATCTTTTCATCTCCCAAATTCCATAGTGCTACAACCATTCTTAGCATGGCCTGTCTCTTTTTAAAATATACCTTTAATAAATCTTACTTTTTCTAAATCTCACTAACCTTTGCCATATCAGTGGGGAATAACTGAGGAAAAATGCTCATTGCATTTATTCATCATTATCCTCCCCATGCCTCTGGGGAGACACCGAAGTTCAAATCACCCCCAATACTAACATGGTTATAGTTAGCTACTAAGAAAGATGCTCTAGTGAAGACACATTTGATGAAGTAGTGACTTTCAATAACTGCTTCTGTACTTCGTGTTCATATTTTTCCCTTTTGAAAAACTCCAAAAGCTTGTCTTTTAATGCAGGGTTTGGTCTCCATGTAGTGAAGCAGTTTTGAAGGTTTTGTGGCTTCATTGAATAGCTGGTCACCACATATTATATAAAGCAGGCTTGGAGAATGAGAATCACCTGTTGCAATAAACCCATAATTTAAGTAGGACTCTTGCTATTTTCTTTTCAATGCAGCTTTTTTTGTTGGCAGTCTTAGAGTTTTCTGCCATCTCATCACTGTGTTTTCCTCTTTTTCTAAGAAGCTCTCCAGTGACATTTATTTTTTACTCATTTTGCTAGAGTTGGCTTGTGGGCTTACTAAAACTGTGACTGAGACAAGTGTGCAGTGTGGGAAAGAGATGCGGATGGAAGTGGTGAATAAAATAGTGGGTGGGCCATGCACAGACTAAAATTATTATTCTTCTGACTTAAATCCTGCCACCAGATGCAGATGTACAATTGAAGTAAATCAACTTACTTGCCACTAAAGAGCCTGCCACCAGATACGGCGCAAAAGTCACTTTCCACTTACTGATAGGATTTTGATATGAGTTTGAAACAGTTTGTTTATTTTTTATGGTCTTTGAGCAGTCAAACATCTTTGCTAATGTTAATCTGTATTTGTAGCTGCTCCTCAGCACTGACATCACTGCCTCAGCTCTACCTCACAACCTGGATTTCTTACGTGCTCAGTTCACAAGAGGGTTTGTGCTCTTATGAGAATCTAATGTCTATGATCTGAGGTGGAGCTGAGGCAGTGCTAGTGCTGGGGAGCAACTGCAAATACGTATGAAACTTTGCTTGCTAGCCAGCTGTTCACCTCTTGCTGTGCGACCTAATTCCTGACAGACCACAGGCCAGTACCAGGTCGAGGCCTGGGGCTTGGAGATCCCTGCATTAGGTTATCTTCAGACTTTTTTAGCAGAAACTCTACCAGCTAGGAGGAAGTTGAATCAAATATTTAAACTATTGAAAGAGAAATTACCAGCCAAGAGTAATATACCCAGTGAAGTTATCTTTTAGATATGAAAAACAAATAACGACCTTTTTAGATATATAAAAACTAGGGAACTTTTCTCCCATAAGCCCTGCATTACAGGAAATACTGAAGAGAGTTATTCTACCTGAAACAAACAAACAAAAAAACAAACAAACATAACTAAAAAGTTACAAGACAATGAGTAAGATAAACAGAAACAGGAAATTGCATCCTTTATTCAGAATAGGGTATAATACACTTAAATATATGATTACAAGAAGTAAAAACATTTTAAAAAGAGAAGACAATAGCTACTGAAACTCAAAAATGAACTCACAACATAAATAGGGATAATTTGAGACAACAAAAAGAGAAAAAGGGAGGAGATAAAGATCTGAATTTCCAAAGCCACCTGCAAAAAAATGAAACTAGACTGCTATCTGTCACCATACACGAAAGTTAACTCAAAATGGATCAAAGACCTAAATGTAAGACCTGAAAGAATAAATTGCATAGAAAAAACATAGATAATAAACTCACGAACCTTGGTTTTAGAAAGGATTTTATGAATTTGACTCTAAAGTCAAGGGAAGTAAAAACAAAAATAAATGACTAGGACTATACTAAACTAAACAGCTTCTGCACAGCTAAAGAAACCATTAGCAAAACAGAGGCAACCAACTGAATGGGAGAAGATATTTGCAAATAACCCCTCCAATAGGGGCTAATATCCAAAATATATAAAGAACTCATACACTCCAACAACAACAACAACAAAATGAACAATCCAATTAAAAAATGAGCAGAGCACCAGAACAGATACTTCTTTCAAGAAGACATACAAATGGCCAACAGACATATGAAAGGATATTCACCTTCATTAGCTATTAGGAAAATGCAAATCAAAACAACGAGCTACTACTTTACACCTGTTAGAATGGCTATCATCAAGACAAGTAATAACAAGTGTTGGAGAGGTTGTGGGTAAAAAGGAACCTTTATACACTACTGGTGGGAATGTAAATTGGTACAGCCACTATGGAAGACAGTATGGAGGTTCCTTGAAAAATTAAAAATAGAATTACCATATGACCCAGTAATCCTTCTGGGTACCCCCCCCCAAATTGAAAACATTTATTTGTAAAGATAAATGCACCCCAATGTTCATGCAGCATTATTCATGGTTACCAGGACATGGAAGCAACCGAAGTGTCCTACAATAGGTGATTGGTTAAAGAAGCTATGATACATACATACAATGGAATATTATTCATCCGTAAGAAGAGATGAAATACTGACATTTGCAGCAACATGGATGGACCTTGAAATAATCATGCTAAGCAAAATAAGCCAGACAGAATAAGTTGAGTACCACACAATTTCAACTCATATGTGAGATATAAAACTAATAGCAATGAATGAACAAGACAAGAAGAAAAACTCATAGATACAAACAGTTTAATGGTTACCAGAGTGGAAAGGGGGAAACAGATGGTAGATAACAGTAAAGAGGGTCAAATATATGGTGATAGAAGGAAATTTAACTTTGGGTGGTAAAAACTCAGTGTGAAATACATATGATGTATTACTTAATTGTACACTTGAGATCTATATAATTTTGTTAACCAATGGCACCCCAATAAATTTAATAAAAATTTATGATAATGTATTTTTCTGGGAGGAAAATAAGTGCTTTATCATGTATGCAATATGCAGTTATTTTCTCCCAAATTGTGGTTGTCTTTTCATTCTCTTAACAATATCCCTTGAAGAGTAAATGGTTTTATTATTGAAAAGTGAAATTTATTCATTTTTTTAGTAGACCATGCTTTGGGGATAATATCTAAAACTCCTTAGTTGCACCCAAGGTCTCATATCTTTTCTCTCATGTTTATTAACTATTTTGAGTCAATTGGTATATATGATGTGAAGTATATTCTGTGATTTTTTTAAAAATTATACAAGTGTTTAATATTCTAGCACTATTTATTGAAAAGACTATCCTTTCTCCATTAATTTCAATTCCTTTGTCAAAAAACAGGTATTTATATTTGTGTGGATCTATTTCTGGGTTCTCTATTTTGTTCTATTGATCTTATATCTATTTTGTAAATATCACATTGTTGTGTTTACTACTGATTTTTAAAATAAAATTGTATATATTTAGTGTGTACAATATTATGTTTCGAGATGTATCTAATGAAACTATTACTATAGTCAAGCTAATTAACATATCCATTTCTTTATGTAGTTATTTTGTGTGTGTGTGTGTGTGTGTGTGTGTGTGTGTGTGTGTGTGTGTAGTAAGAGCACCTGAAATATATTCTCTTAGCAAATTGCCAGTATTCAGTACATTATTATTAACTATAGTCATCATTCTGTATATTAGATATCTATGGGTATTCATCCTACTTAACTGCAACTTTGTACCCTTTGACTAACATCTTCCATCTTCACCACTTCCTCATCCCTAGTAAATACGTTTTAACTCTTTGATACTATATATTCACCATTTTTAGATTTTACATATAATTGAGATCATGCAGTAATTTTTTTTCTCTGTCTGGCTAACCTAAAGAACAATATACTATTGCTATAAAGTATATCTTTTAAATAGGCAGTGCATGTCTTCTAATTTTGTTCATTTTCTATTCTATTCCTTTTCCTTTCTATATATAAATTTTAGAATTAATTTGTCAATATCTTCAAATTTTTTTTCTGGGATTTTGATTGCAAATTCATTGAATTGATTTGGGGAGAAATGGCATCTTAATAATATAGAGTCTTCTAATAGATGAACACAGCATATCTTGCCATTATTTAACATTTTAAAAATTTTATGAGTGTTTTATAAGTTTTTATAATTTTCAGTATACGGATACTGCACGTATTTTGTTGAACATATTATTAAGTATTTAACTTCTTTGGCACTATTGTAAATGGTAATATTTTGGTAATTTCTAATTTGAATTGCTGATACCTGGTAAATAGTAATACAATTTATTTTTCTATCCTAACTACTTGCTAAACTCCTTATTTCTAGGAGCTATTCTTTAAAAATTTAACATTTTCTATATAGACCGTATTTTATCTGTGAATAGAAACAGCTTTCTTTCATCTATGATAACATGTTTTTACAAAATTGCTGTACACAGGTTGACATATTCTCTCCTTCATCCTCCAAGTATAAATTTAAGAAATATATTTTTACTCCTTCAAATTTAACCCCATGCTGTTACCACAGAAATCATACTAAAACGTAAATCTGATCAAACCATCTGATGCTTAAAACCCATTTATGACCCCATAAACCCCAAAATAAATTTTTTTAAAATAATATGATTTACCTAGTTCTTCAAACCCAGTTTTTGCCTAATTGTCAATACCTCTTACCACTCCCCAGCTCTTGTGACACTAAGTGTCTTACAATATAGAAGTATCTATGCACTTCTAAATCTATGGTTTGCATATTTTTGTATTCTTTTTTAGTAAAGGAAAGACACATCTTCTCCAATAGTTATCACACATGTTTTTAGGTGAATGAATGAATAAATGAATTCCTTTTCTAAACTATTCCTTACATTCTCTGCCTTCATTCTTTCTCCACTATAATGTCTGTGTTTGGGGTACTCTTTATCAGTTGCATATATTAATGTTAACTGTTGGAGTGATCTGAACTTCAGTGTTGCCCAACTACACGGGGGATGGGATAAGAGTACAGAAGTTTAATTAGCATTTTTCCTCTGTTTTTCCTCATCTATGCAGTGAAGACTCAGAGGTCAGTGAGATTTAGAAAAGATTTATTAAAAATATATTTTAGAAAGACAAAGCTTGCTCCAAGGAGGACCATGATTTTAGCAATGAGAGCTGTAACAGAGTGCTGTAACAACCACCCACAGAAAAAGAGAATCCCTGAACTATATATATTTGGGCCATGATGGGCGGTTCCAAAGGCACTCCTAGGTGATTGGCACATGAGGTCATTTTGATTAGCACTCAGCTGCTATATAACTGCTATATAACTCTTTGCCTAGTGTGCACGCACTTACTCAGAATTCTTCTACCACTGGGGTGTTCTTTGGGTGGTCTGTAGGCTGGGCCCCTATTCCTTTGTTCCCCTGCTGCTCATGTCTGATTGGCTACCTAACATTAATACTTATCTATCTCCTTTCCTTTCCCCAAACTCCTGCATCACCATTTTATCCTTCCACCAAAAGAGTAATTTATTAATCTGAACCAGATTAATATGCTCTCTTTCTGAAAAGTATACACTATATTACCATTACCTAAATAACTAATTGCAAATTTCTTGGCACTCCAATAAAAACTCCTACAATATAGTTTCAAACTGACCTACCAGTCTCAGCTTATATATTATTATGTTACCAAGATAAATAATCCTCCATGATTCCAAGTCCAAAGAAGCCAAAAACGCTCATCAATTTCATTAGCATTTATTCATCTCTATTATTGATTATGTTAAAATGTTAGCATTGTTAGAGTGCCATTTATTCTTCAAGTTGCATCTCAAATGTTACCTACTTCCAAAAATGGCAAGTCTTCTATGAGTCCTCAGAGGGGTAGATATAACACTTGTTTCTTTTTGTTTTGTTTTAATTACATTTTATTATATAGATATTTGTTTTTATATCAGTCTTTCTACCTATGAACTCTTTAAGGGATCTAGACTTATACAGTGGACTCTCTATTTAGAAGAATGACTAATACATATTCATTCCACATTAAATGTGGGAGACAGACTGTGGGCTCCAGGCCTGGCTGATTCAAGGTCTGGCTGTGATCCACGTTCCTGGCTAGGAAGAGGACCCTGGGTTTAGAATGCTACATTAGTGAAGTAGAGCTCCTGTGCCTAAAACATGTAAACATACTTCAGCTTATTGTATCACACATGTATTATACTGTGCTATATGTGGAATCATGCGGGCCTCTGGAGAGCAGAAGGGGAGCAGAAGAAGGGGAGCAAAAGTGTGCACAATACCACGTTCCCCCCAAATGAACTGCACTTCCAGAAACAGAAGTGCGCTCTGCACAATAAAGTTGATGCCTACTGTTTCATTCTCATATTGGCCTCTTGTGTATTCTTCCAACTGTGCATCTCACTATCGAATCTTCCCTTCTTGATCAGCTTAGTGCTGACACAGAGAGAGCAAGATAGAGAGAGAGATGGGGAGAGAGAGTGACAGAGAGAGAAAGAAACAGAGAGACAGAGAGATAGAGAAAGATTAAGTCTATAAAAAGTGAAATAATAAATGTTTCCAAAAAGTTTTATAGACCAAAATTCATTGAATTTCATATTATCTTAGAAAAATCCTTTCATAGACTTATTTAATTTAAATTTTATAACAACTCTGTTGTTTATTTTTCTTTACATAAAACCAAGAAGTGAGGATTTACAAATGTAAAAAATCTTTTTTTCTGAGAATCTTTTTCTTTAAAGCATTCCTCTTCATTGTTTTTCCTCTCAACACTTCCGACCCTAAATTTGTGAGTTTCTTTACACTAATTATCCGACTCTTCAGACATCATACGAGTGTCCTATAATTCAATAATTATAACACAAACTATCCAGTTAGTTGAGTTAGTTGAGACCCCACAGGTTTAGGGTTCAGTGCTCACAAACCTGTCGTTGCTCCAGACACCAGTCACAATACCTAGCCACCAGTACTTCTGACTGAATAGTTAAAAGTCAGGAGATTCTCACAACCCTCCCTTTATGTTCAATAACTTGCAAGAACAGCTCACAGATCTCAGGGAAACACTTTACTTACATTTGCTGGTTTATCATAAAGGATATGACTTAGGAACAGCCAATCAGAAGAGATGCATGGGGCAAAGTGTGGGTGGGAAGGGGCACAGTCAGCTTTCATGATCTCTCCATGTGTGCCACCTGCCCACTACTTTGTTGTGTTCTCCAACCTGGAAGCTCTTCACCAGTCAAGAAGCTATCCAAATCTCACTGTTTAAGAATTTTTATAGAGATTTCATTACATAAGCATAACTAATTCAATCATTAGTTATTGGTGATTGAATTCGATTATCCACTCCCTCTCTACTTCCTTGTGGAGCTAAAAGTTTCCACCCTCCAATCACATGGTCGATTCCTCTGATAACTAGCCCTCATCTTGAAGTTATCTAGGGGCTTACCTAGGGTCATGTTATAAGCATAAACTCAAGTATGATTAAAAGAGGCTTATTACAAAAAGATGCTCTTATCACACAGGAAATTCCTAGGGGTATATGAGGTCTGTATTAAGAACCAAGAATAGAGATCAAATATATATTTCTTATTTTCACAATGCTTTAAACAATTATTAATTAAATATTCAATAATATTTGCCTATTTGAGTTCATTTCTCATTGTCAAAATTAATGTCTACAATTATAATTTAGAACAATAATAATAACATTAATAGAGGCTATTCCATGTATCTCTTGTGGTAAGTCAGCTGTTGTGAGAGTTAAGTCATGACTCTACAGCCATAAATTAAAACTGTGAGGGCTCCACCTCCCAGCCACTCAGGCCCCTTTCACTAAGGAAAAGCAGCACAGCAGAAAATAAGAGAAAGGAGAAAGGAGAATATCCATGTCTGCTTTGCCTGAGGGCTTATTCCTGTAGAGAGATCACAAGAAACAGAGAGAAGTCATATTTTTAATAAGTTCAGGGGTCTTTTCATTTTTTATTTTTCACCTTGTACAATAAGTCATTTCTGTATATGCTCTATATTGTAGAAGTCTCTAAATTAAGAGAACAATAGTTTTTGTTTTATCTATCAATTTTTATGTTTACCAGCTTTTTCCTGCTTCTCACAAACTAGCAAAATTAAAGAAGGTTGTATTCTTTAAAGTTTTATAAAAACTCAAATGAACACATTCATGATTTGAAGTAGTAACTTTTAAAGTATTTCCAAAATAAATATGTCTCAAATTTAACTCCCCATGAACACACACATAATTCTTGTTTTTATCACTAATATATTCATATTTGTAAAAGATGCTAAATGGGATGATTATACCTTTTCTCAAAATGATGTTTTCTCCATAAAAAGTAACATGTCCAGAACCCCTACTTTTATGCAATGGGAATAAGTGTTAAGTGGCCCGTGATTTTCATAGAGAGCATTATATTAAAGAATCACTCTTGGAGGACTGATCATACCTCTAGGTAGTTGTGTGACTTGGTTAATCATTCTTCCTTTTCATATGGACTCCAATTCTCTCATTTAGGAAATCTGGGTGATTTGGTGACATCTAGTGAATTTTTCAATCCTAAATGGTGTAATCCTATTGTTCTAGTAATAGAGAGAAGGTCAGAATTCTAGGTACATACACTTAAGGATAAGGATGGGCAAGCACCTGAGGTCAGCAGAGGAATAATGTTCAGAATCCCAGGAAAGAGATTCATCATTCGCCTACCAGCGATGATGTTCTAAAGCAAAGCTGCCATTTTGGTTAGTCTGATCCTACTCTGGGGCAGTAGTACGAAGCATATTGTGTCAGAAATCCTGGCTCCTATTCACGTGTTTTCAAACAAGGGACTTGAATATCTTAAAATCTCAGGTTTACCAACCAAAACTTAGACACTATCCTTCCATGAAGAAAAAGCAAATGGTAACATTATTTGTGATGCAAAAGTAGAGCCTGGTTTATAAGAAATGGTTTATAGGAAAGGAGAAGAACCAGGTCTTCTTCACTTTTAGTTCACGACATTAAACATGAGAATATCTCAATTTTCAAAGAAAAACTTTGGTCATCTCTTGTCCGGAATTTTAAAACTTAAAAGTAGTCTCAGACTTTCTCCTTAAGGAAAATCTAACAAATGTAATTAGCCTGGACATTTGAATTTTATGTAAATGTACAGGAACAGAGGAGAAATATAGCACACTTTAAAGAACTGAACAAACTGAATCTCATAAATAAATAAGTGAATGCTTCAAAATCCAATATTTTTTACTTTCTTTCTTGCAGGAAGAGAATCATCCTTGACATTAAAGAGATAGATTATCCTCTGGCAAAAATCATTACTTTTTAGAGTAAATAAAAGCTAAGTGTTTCCAATTAAAAGTTAAATAAAGGAGAAATAAAAGCTTGGCTTTTACAATCCCACATTTACTGCATTTCATTTTGTCAGCTAAAGCAATTATAATATCACCTCAACTTCTGCAGCATGTCAGGTAACAGTTCATATGATTTTAAACACTGACAATGAGATGAACTTGAAAAAAAAACAACAAAAGAATGGCTCATGAAGTATCAGGGACTTTGTACATGATCAATAGTTGAGAAATTAAAAAGAATATCTAAAAATCATGAACACAATTAACATCAGTCAATAACTCCTTTCTATTCCTCTCCATTCACAGGCTGCTCCAGCTGCCTCACACATCTCTGTCTCTCCACAAGAAGTTGTTACAAATATCTATCTACCTCTCTGATGATCAGTCTCAGCCTACCCATCTCTCCTTCCTCTTGTTTCTATATTATTCTGCCAGGCCTTTTTTCATTGTCAAAAATCACCTAATATTTTATAATTTTGTAATTTCCTGTATTTAAGAGGTCATGTTGCATGAGTACTGTTCTCACTTGCCATTCTTCCAATGGTTTAAATATCAAATTGCAATGAGGAGGTACCAGAATGTGGCAGGAGTGAAGTGTAGGCAGTACATGAATTCCAAAAGGGTTTAGCTGCTGACTTCCTCTAATTACAAATAAGCTTAGGGTGCCATTCAAGTAAGAATAACATGATGTCTCTAAAAAGGAAGGCAATTTAATGCTCTGTAATTCTCTCTCCTTTCTGAGGATGTTAAATTCCATAGATTCATTTGAATGCAAAAGAAGGCATTAGGGAGGCAAAGCAGAACCTCCCAATAAAGCCTCCTAAATTTAGACCTCCACATTTGAGCTGTTCAATCTCTCTTTCTCAAACAATTATGCTTTAATCAAAATAGATGATGATTTTACAGCAACTTCCCACTTTGCATCACCAGCCAAGGAAATCACCTTAACTTATTTATCCTTTCCGCTTTATTTGTAAATTCTAATACTAAATGATTGCTTGGTATAGAAAGTGGCTGCCATGGAAATATTAAATAACTTTTCCTCTAAGTGGCGTTTGTATAAATTTTTACCTAAGAAATTAGTCACCAAAATGGATGATTAAAAATAAATGGTAAAATGAATTGTTCTTCAAAGGTAAGTTTCCTGCAATGTAAACCAGGGATACCCTCTAGATGACTAACCTCAACATCAGAACCAAATTATTTTCCTTCATATATAGGCAGTGAGCCATTCATTTATTCCAGGAATATGACTCTCTTATCAGTTATTATAAATTGATCAAAGGAACTCCAGAAGTAACAGTGATTTTTATAGTTTCAAGGAATTTGAGTTGTCATGGAAACCTCATACTTCATCTGTGGCATCCTGTTACAGTTTTCATTAGGCCAGGACTAAAGAGCAGTGGGCCTACTTACATTAGTGTAGCCCTTTATTTAATTCTGTGTAGGACAGCCACTTTTGCTCTCATGTGTGTTTATTAAAGACTTGTTGAAAGTGGTCTTTGAGATGATACAAATATTGAATCCTTCAGCCCTAGGCTAAGTTTTGACCCACATAAAAGCCTAAATCTATCTACTTAATACATTTATTAAGCAATTTATTAAGCAACAGAATCCTTTCTTCTATTATAAGAAGGCCATGTATATCAGAAAAAATAAATTAAAGTTTTGGAGGTAATAATAACTGAAGCAACTCTACAAAACCTCTAGGACTTTTGTCGCTGTTTTAAGGCATGTGCAATATATTTACACATGTATTTAGACATATGTAAGTAAATGTGAATTTCCTTGATTACAAAGATTATGGGATAATCCAAGCATTATGAGATTTAAGAGTAAGAGGACTGAGATATTAAAACATGAGTAAGACTGAGACACCATACTGAAAGCCTGGTTTCAGGCAAGTGATGAGACCCTGAAAAAAAAATACATGTTAAAAGTGTTCTGTTTGATTTCAATCTAAGACAAGATTCTATGACCTAGGTTGATGGGGCTGATACTGCAAACTGGCCTCAAAAATGTCTTCTCTATCTACATCCTAGCTTTCATTTCTGTGCTGTAGATACTATCCCCGGATTCTGTTGCATCTAAATTCTATGGGTTCTACTCTGCACATATAGGAGACTTAGAAAGTGAATTTAAACAGTTTGATTTGGAGCCACAAACAAGGAGGTTAGATCTACAGTAGAAACTTTTCATTTTCTAGATCAGCTATGGTAGAGTTTTTACCCATGCTCCCCTAGCATCATATGTACCTAGAGTCAGTAATGGGAGGCATTTTTATTAGAACAGTCCCATAGTGTAGTTGAGCATTTCTACCAGTTGCACTTTTCTTGGCTAGGTAGTATCCAACCTTGGTTCCATGACTCTTTAGTAGTTTTACAAACTATAAAGTACCCTAAAATAAATCTCTTTATTTTAAACAATCGATGATTCATTTCCTTGTTTACAACTGAAAACATTTACCAATATAATTGCCCTATTAAACTGATAATTTTTGGGTGCTTAGAACATTTGTCTTTAATAAACATAAATAGATGACTTCAGAGTTACTTGGGAAACATTTTCAAATGGCCATCCTCTGTTCCCTTACCAAACTTCATCTCAATATTCTATTATGCCACCTGTATACCAAAACCTTCATTGATCTGACAGTTTTATGCAGATTAAAAATGATGAACAGTTGATTCCAATATGCCAACATAACTAAGAACCACTATAAGTCAGTCACCTAAATCAGACTTTCATTAGACTTTCATTAGAGCTAAAGCTTGTGAAATATATAGATACCTGTGATCTATAGAAACAGATTCTTTTAAGTATAGGCTAGGAATCCATATATTCACTAAACTACTCAGATAACTATAATACTACTAGCTAGGGACTTTCCCAAAACCCAGTGTTTAGAAGCCACTGCAATATAAATAAATCATTTATCAGTGGGGTTTATTGTAAATTCATTAAGACAACCTGAAGTTATTTATTTGTGAGAGTTCCAACAGATTACTTAGGCAAGGGAAAGTTGTACAAATCCTAGGTCTAGATCTAGACTTTAGGAAAATATCTAGTAAGATGTTTCATGATATCTTTGTAAAGAAGATGAATAAGTAAAACTGAATGCAAAAATTATTTGGGTGGATTATTCAGTGGTGTAATATCTATAAATAAAAGATACTAATCAATAAAATAATATGCTTCTAAGCTAAAAGTTCCATCTGTGAAATGCTCAGTATAGTTTAAGTTTTCATTATAGTTACAAAGTTTATTTTACACATCTAATGATAATATCTGTCTATTGTATATTTTGTTATACATCATTTTGATGTAAAACTGTGAAATGATTCACAACATTCTGACTAGAAACATAAGCTGAAAGAATGTCCACAATATAGAAAACCTCTGTGAAACTGGACAGATAATAACAGATAATAGCAAGTTTTATACTGAACTAAAGGATAACTTTTTTTTTCTGCTCTTAACACTTCTGACACAAAATGTATGGAGTTTTATTTTTCCTACACTAAACATTTCTGAAACTAACTACCTCATGTTTGCATAGGCCACACTGGTTAAGGAGTCAGTCTCACAGGACTGTCTTCTACTTCAGATGCCAATCACAAGTCTGAGCCATCTGTACTTTTGACTAACCAGCTATAGGTCAGGGGTTCTAACAACCTCCTCCTCAGGTTTGATAAGTTGTTAGAATGAACCACAGAACTCAGGGAGACAGTTTACTTACTATCATAAGTTAATTATAGGGATGACTATAAAGGATACAAATGAATAGCCAAATGAAGAGGTACATAGGGTAAGATCTGGAAGGATTCCAAGTGCAGAAACTGTCTGTCCCTATTGAGTTTGGAGTGTGCCAGCCTCCAATGCATTCACAAACTCAGAAGTTCTCAGGGTCCTGAATGCTATTATTGCAGTTTCTATGGAAGTTCTTTATATAGGCAAGATTAAATCATCAGCAATTAGTGATTAACCGTCTCTAGCCTCTTTCTCCTCCCCCGAGGTCAAGGGGTCAGACTGAAAGTTCAAATTCTCTAGTCACAGGATTAAATTCTCTGCAAACTAGTTCTCATCCTGAATCTGGCTAGGGGCCCACCAAGAGTCCCCGCATTAGCACAAACTCAGGCATGGTTGAAAGAGCCTTATTATGAAAAACAGAAGATGTTCCTCATATACTTATCATTAAAGAAATTACAAGGATTTTAGAAGTTCTGTCCTAGAAACTGAGGACAGAGACCAAATTTATTATTCTTATTATGTCACAGGCCAAAAGAGATTTATGCTTTTTAATATTTGTCCCACTGAATAAAGCAAGTACTATGGCCATGTGTAACTTGAAGGAATTGGAGGAAAGCAAGTCTACAATGGGTAGGAGAAGAACTGAAATATGAGAATTTTTTTAAAATAGATGAATCATATCTATATTTTAGTATTATTCATCACGATAAATGATTATTATATATATTTTATTATTCTTGATTCATATCCAATTAAAATACTAAATCTTGACTAGCCCTTCTATCCCTGGGAAACTGGTCTCTTCTGGCAGTACACTCTCATAAATGAACATCAGTTGTTGCCCATGCCTGGTGAGAAAATCTGAGTCTCCAAAGAAGCTGGGGTAGACCAGGGGTAAAGAGACACCATACAATACTATCCTCCACAAATGGCATCCTCACTTTCGCCAGGGCTATATTTAAGAGATGGGAACGCCCACAGGGATATGTGAGTATGTACTTTGCTCTCTTTAGCTCATTTGCACTTTTTTGTATCCTTTAGTTATATTATAAAAGCCTTTATTTATTTAATTTATTTATTTTTTTTGGATAGAAAATTTGGTGTTCCTCTGTCAATCACTGTCACTCTTAGGACAGATAAGTAGATACTATGGAGGGAATCCAAATATTCTGTTTTACTTGATGATCTTTGAATCTAAAACTGTTAAACATTTATTTTTAAAATCCTGATTTCATTAGCATATATAAATTTTCAGTCTTTACTTATAATATAGTGGAAAACTAACAACATGTGTTAAATCCAGCCTCCATCATTATTAAACTTTATTATCTCAATCACTTAACATTATTGGTCTCCTTATTTATAAAATGTTGGTTATAACATTTAACAAACAGAAATATTATATCAAATATAAACGGTGTTTTTATGATCTGGGTTTAATAGGTATTACTTATTTTCATTTCTTGTGTAGTGCCATTAAAAACAACTCTATGAGTCATTTACTAAATTATGTGTTTCTTCCAGATTGTTAATGTCGTGAAAGCAAGTGCTTTCCATTTTCACTTTTATGTTATTTGTGTGATATACAAATAGTTTTGAAATATTACACTTCACTCCACACTTTGCCCCCTTTTCCTATCAGTTATCATTTCCTACTTTATTGACAGTATTATGTATTTATTTGTTAGAGGAAAATAGTGCTACAACAGTACAAAGATATAACAAAGTATCTAATTGCTTATAAAATTCAAGAGCTTAAGTTTAAATATAGAGAAGAATTTTGGATGTATCAATCATGAACCAAAGCAAATCTTTCCCACTACATATGATATCCTGGATGGGGGTAAGGGGAAACCAGAGAGAAAGCCATTATGATTTAGATACTAAACAGGTTTTAAAATACTATTACACCCTGAATAGTCTAGAAATAGTTGATTCCACAAGAGAACTAAGCCTTAATGTCTTATGAATCTAGAATGGTACTAATTATGTAGCAGTATCAGAAAAATGAGAAAATAGTCACTGAAGTAATTTATTGGTATATAGTTTAGATAAAGAATCCTGGTTGAGAAAAGCTCTTCTAGGTAAATGAACAGAAACAACCTCGAAGCGTTTCCTACAGCTCCAAAACAGCATGGGAGAATAATCCCATGTGGCCAATAGGAGCAAAAGCAAATCTTACTGGGAGAAATCCAGGCCTGTGGAGGCTTGACATTGACATGAGGAAGAGCTCAGAAATGGTATCTGTGAACTTACAATTAAAGTCTGATGGGAACATTGGGTATCCAAAGAGACAGCATGGTGGATGAATGACTAACAAAGACTAAAACACCTTGCCAGTGTCAAGCCCCATCCCTCTGCAAGAAGCCTCCACACGTCCTAGAGTCTGAGAAGGTAAAAGAAGATACCTTATGTATTTGTAAGTCCAAAGAGGGAGAGTAGGGGAGAGTAGTCAAAAATAGAAATTAAAATTTAGACAAAAAAAGTTATTTTCCTTGAGTTTGTAGACTGGGATTTTTGCTGTTACATGGAATTTTGTATTACTCATAATTGAAGTCAATATTTATTACAGTATTAATTGAATTGATTGGTGTAGAGGTAAAAGCCATCTTAGAATCAAGTTTCTCAAACAGTTGGTGTTTTCCTGTATCATACAATCCATAAATCCTTACTTCATCTCAAATATAATAAAATTATAGAAATATTTTACCCCTAAAAATTAACATATAAGTGTACGATGATGGTTAGTGGGAATAAGTATTCATATAACAGAGTTTATTCCATAAATATTAAATTAAAGGCAATTCTATAAAAATGATATTTTCATTTAGTTCTTTATTTTTTACACTGAAAATGTAAAATATAGAGAACGAAAAAGAATTAGCATTAGATGAATTATATTTTTGATTTTAGAAATAACTCTTATAATCAATTCCATTAGAATTTTCTAGCTCTTTTCCATAGTAATATAAAAGTAAAATAAGAGCTTTATTAGTACTTACAAGGATATTAAATACCCTTTGCTATAAATCATAACACATTAATGACTAATGTTTGCAATATCTTCCCTCATGTCATATTTGAAGTAAAATTGATTTAAGTGAAGGTAAAATTATGAAGTATATGCAATAATTACTGAACTTATAACAAAAGTAATTCAGCAGTTGGAGAATTATTTAGAGCATTATTTCAGATTCTTAGCAGTCTCTCCTTCATTGAGTAGAAGCATTGAATCATTAGTACATTTCTCCATAAAACTGATTAATTTTGATATATAGGACACATTTTATGGTTTCTGATTGGGTGACACCTCAGGTAAGCTATTTCTATTAGAAATCTTGACTATTGGAAAAGGGGTCAACATATTTTCTTTTCCTCTAATAATTAAGTTCAGAATTCTCAAGCCTCATCATCATTTAACATCAAATCACTTCTTTTTTCACTTTCCATCCTCCTGTCTTACTACTTGTTATTTCTGATTTGTGGTCAGTCTTTATTATTTTTTTTTCAGTTTAAGTCTTCTTTGACTGCCACCTCACAGTATTTTCCAAGTTCATAAAAATTTTCGAATTCAGTATTTTTTTAATAATTGTATACAACGCTGACCTCACATGTTCTCATTTATCAACAAAGGACATAGAGTGGTCACAAGGAAAAAGAGTTAAGAGCAACACGTATCTGGGCTGTTGCTGAATTATATTCTAGAATTAATATTCAATAATTGTTTAGGATACTAAACAATTTAGGTACTAAGGAGCTTGGATGCTTTCCTGAGAAAAGAAGAATTTGAAGAAATCCAGTTTAAATGTGAAGACACATCTCTGGTCATTATTTCCTTGAGACACAGTATGCTGTCTAACAGTCGAAAGTGTTAAGAGAAACTGAGGCCCTTTGAGGAAGAGGAAATCCTGCCTCCAGAACACCTTCAGACTTGAACCTCAACATCATCTTTTCCCTAGGTCAGCTTGCCAGCCTAACTTGCAGATTGTGGATTTATTAGCCTCCTCAATCACGTGGGTCAATTACTTAAAATAAACACTCTCTCCTCTTCCCTCTCTCCTGATATACATTTCACTTCTAAATAAAAATTCAAGTGCCTTATATAACATGAATGGACTTTGCAAAGTCTAAATTTATTTCAATTAGACATAAAGAAGGTACAGTGGAAAACAAGAGAGGAAATAGTTATAGTAAATATGATTTTTAAAATGTTGGAAGTTAATGAGAAGAGCATTCTAATAGACTGTCTGTGGTATATTAAGTAGAAAATAAAATGAGAATAAACATATGTATTATTTTAAAAGTTAATATTCTTTGGTACCACTTTCCTTTTTTAAATCTAAGAGAAAACTTAAAAATGTATACATAGGTTTCTACTAGTTTGTTTACTTGTTTGTTTTTGACAAAAAGTTCTTGACAGTATTATATAGTTGAGAAAAGTAATTCACAATAAGCCAAATATCCAAAAATAGATATTTTCTAGATAATGATTTATATGGATATTGGAACAGTTTATGAATATTAAAAAACAATTTGAGATATAGTTAAGGGCATGGAATAATATTGATAAATTTAATACGAATTGAAAATAAAAAGCCAAAATGCACAAACACTAAGAACCCAAATCTATAGGTTTGGTAATATGAACTTAAGCATGCCCAAAGTGCTAGAGAGTTATCCTTACGTAGAAAGATAACATTTTTTAAAATTATAACTTTTCTTTTGTAAATTATTTACAATCAGCAATTCAGAAATTAAATAATATAATTTTCATTAAAAATAAGAAAAAGATGAAGGAATTTAGAGTGAGTTAAGAAAAGAAAAATTAAAGAGGTACAAGTGGAATGGAGTTGGAGAAGAGGGAGAACAGATAACAGCCTCAGAGCTCCCTTGGTTAATTGCGTTCCTTACATTGTGTCACATGCAGAATCTAGTATTATAAGGAAACTGTAAACATAGAAATGTTGATGTGATTTTAAATGAGCATACTTTAGCTTGCCTACTTCTATTTATACATATACCAGGCAGCCATTAGAGAGAAATATATATATATATATATTTTATATATATATTATGTTATATCTAATATATAATATAATATAATATAATATAATATAATATAATATAATATAATATAATATAATATAACTATAGCTATAGCTATAGCTATAGCTATAGCTATATATAGAGAGAGGGAGAGAGAGAATATTTTGGTCAAATGCCTAATGTTTCAGTGTTAAAGTCATTATTCAGCCAAATCCAAGACCAAAGCTAAGGCTGCATATCATCATCAAAATTAAACTTCTGGAATACACACATAAATTCTAAATTTTATTTATTAATTATTATTACACCATTATTATTACAATTTTAAAAGTCAAGCTATCAAAGTTTGCTACTATTTTATAAGCACTGTCAGTGGTTAGATAGTTCCTGCATTGTTTACATGGTACATTTGTGAAACTAAATGGAATTTCTACTGAGTTTGGTGGGAAGCTGAGTATGGTGTCTTAGCTCTGCTGGTATGAGACACTGTAAATGTTGGTGTTGTCAACTAAATCGTGAAAATTTTCTTTCTCTCTTATTATTACTGACTAAGGTGAAGACAAATTTACTTTTAACTCTTGGATTTGAAGATTTAGTCAATGATTGTCACGTGATTCATTGAAACCATCCACACATAGAAATTTTGTATACTGTTTGTATACATTGGTGTCTGAATATTTACAAAAGCAGAGTTAAGATCGTTGCTCTCATCTTTTTTTTTTCTAATTTATAATATTTGTATATACCATTGCTGCTACGCAGTGACTTAAAACAAATCTGTCCTTAATATTTATATGTAGAAATGAGGATGGAGCAATGTAATTCACACCAAAATACTACCTCTGAATTTTCATCATCTCAGCATTCATTGCATGGCACCAATTTCTGATTCTCCCTGGAGTGGAATGATTTGTTCATCTTTACAGCATATTTTGTGTAAGGAATACTTGCACTCTTGAAGCACAGCAATTTGATCACTTATTCAGCAGGTTACAGCAAATGAACTTCTCTTTCTGTACACTCTGCATTATTGTTATCTGCATAGTACAATATTAAAATTTTCTTTTGTTTAAACAGCCTTTTAAAAATGTAATTGCTGCCATTCCATATTGGTTAAATATTTTGCATGTCGTAAAGAAGGTTAAAAATCATGTAGTTCATTTTTGACAAAAAAAAATGACAAACATGATCATATAAATGCATTTTGATTATGGTCAGTATTTCTTTTATATTAGCAATGCTAAACACAATGCAACTGCAATGGAGACAGTGTACTCTTGGGATTCCTAAATTAGTCAGAGCCTGTTTCATTGTCAATATCATTATGTAGCATATTTATCTCTCAATTTGCCATTGTAAAGCATTTCTTCAAATAGTCACTATGTTGCTAGTCGCTTGTGATCCTGAAATTTTTTGCCAAGCTAGTAAACCAAAAGCATAATCACTGATTTGCTCCCAATTTTTTTGAAAAAGAGGTTTTTCATTGTTTATCTCCCAAATATCTGAGTAGTCAGAAATGGCACACTTGTCCTTTGTGCACAGTATATTATCATTAAATAAAAACATGGTTTTACTAGCATGTTTTACCTGGGATTTATGCCTTGAGCAAAACTAAAAAAAGAATTCTTTTGTCTTTATTGAAAATGGTCGGCAGTTCTTTAATAATTATTTAATCAAACTCTCAATTTAAATACTTAGACTCACAGCTATAAGTATGATTTACTATAAGTATGAGTTTGGAGCTTTTACAATACTGAAATTTTATGGTGGAGCAATTGATAATTTGTTTATTGTAAAAATTCTCAGATATCTTTTAAAATTATTTGATTCCTGGTTTACGTGGATTCAAACAACCATAATAGAAATATAGTTCTTCATAATTATTTTGGCAAAAGTAATGGAATCTAATTCACATTCAATTTTACATATGTTAAATTATAAGATTACTTATTTCATATTTTCTTATTCTATGTTATTTTAAATGTTTACAGAAATATTTGTTGGCTCAAGAAGAACAAAATGTTTTTCCTAAAGTTATCAGTTCAGCATAAACGCTTGATGGTTTTAATAAATTAATAGTTTTAATAGATTTAAAAGTTTTGAAAGAAGATTCAAGTGTAAATCTTTTAACCACATTGTAAGTATTTTAAAATTTGTTCTAATGACTCTATTATGTAATTCTAACAGCTTTTATTATAATTATTGATAGTTGAGCTATTTCCCTTTGCAATGATAAATAATTCATCTGACTGATACTCTTTCTTCATAGAAATCACATAAAAATATTTCATTTAAGGTTATGCTATGATGTGTTCCTTTGTTTAAAATTGAATATTGAGATATTAACAGTAAGTCAGAATGATATGCTTATTTGTAATCTTGACATCATGGCAATTAGATATGGTTTTGCCTACATTATCATGTAATCATTTATCACATAGAATCTTAGGAACATCAGCTGGGTGATATTGGTATCAGGCTGTTTGGCTTTCTAAAGGCCAAGAGAGAAGCTGAGGTTGAAAGGCATATAAAGGGGTGAAACCATACTTGAGTGTATTTAAAATATGTACCTTGTGCTTATTCACAGCAAAGAGAAGATGAGGCTTGCATTCATGGGGGTATGTATTTAAATAATATTACTGGACATCTATGTGACATGTGACATGCTAGGTGCTATAGAGGCATGGGTGAACTTCCAGGCCTAGCCCTGTCCTTTCACAGATCCTTGTGTGATGGGGAAACTGTATGGTGAACAAATTATAGCTAATCTAAGTGCCAAATGCCACCAGAAAGATGATTACAGAGTAGCTGTAGTGGGCCAGGCCTTAGCACCACAGAGATAAGTTTAGTTGGGCAAAAATAGGTACAAAGGCATTCCTTACAAAAACAGAGTCCACAACCCAGCATTGTTATGGAGCTGAAGCTATTTTAATATGGCTAGAGATATGGGGCAAGAAGGGGAGTGATGAAAGTTGAAGTGGGAATGTTACCAGAACCAGATTGTGCAAGGTATACGATGTCATGCTATGGATTGATTTCAGAAATGACTGCTAACCCAATTGACCTGGGGTGAGATTAATGTACTTTATTTTTAATAGGCAACATTCCTGTAGGTAATAAACTATGGACATATTTTAAGTGCAGAAAATCTGTGAACGTATTTCTCCTGAAAGATCGCTCTTGTATTAATGAAAGGATAAATATGATAGCTGAGTAAAAGGGTAGAAATTAGGGAATGGGGGGCAGTGATAATCACTGGACTGTGACAGTTATCCAGGTGAGACCTGAACTGGTTTGGTGATGATTAGGGTGATGAAAAGGAGATGGATTCCAAAGGGTAGAATTGAAAGAAATGTTGGAGCAGGCGAATGAGGGATGTAAGGTAAAAAGAGAGTCAATAGTGAGTTCAGCTATGTATGTTCAAGGTAATTTTGAAGAGCATGTTGAAAATCCAAGGGAAATGTTAGAGTAGAAAATGGGATTTAGTTGAGAACACTAGCCATGACTGGATTTTGTTGTCAGTGATTAAACATGATTAGATGTGAGAGAATAAGATAATCTAAAACTTGGGTATAGAATGAGAATAAAAAAGAGATGAGGTTTTAGATTTCTAACTTGGGCACTACTCTGAACATAACCAATGCTGTTGACTCATTAGGACACAAGGTCATCAGGCAGGATGCAGATTAGATCCATATTTGTAGCTTGTATACTTACAAGGTGCCTACTCTGCCTCTACAACCAAATGCTCACTAGTTACCCCCATTAGCTTCTACTTCATACAGGTCTCACAGTACATTTTATACTTTCATGTCTCTGTCTTTCTAAGAAGCTTCTAATACTTGCTTTTACATGAATAAAATGTACATGAGGAGGGGCTTTGAGTATGATTTACTTGGCCTTGTTTATTGTGTAATGATTATACCTTTTTTCCCCCTTCTGTGAGAGTTGAAGATGATCTGTTCTGAGGAGAACAAAGTTATTTGTCTTAAATGACTTGCCCTAGAATAATTTCAAAAGCAATTGTAAAGATACTGGAATAATGTATGAAGCCCCAAAATAAGAAACTAGCCTACATATTGTATACCTAGCTTTGCTCTTATGAACAAGGCCACACTACCTGTCACAGAGCAAGCTCAGTCTCCAAAGTAAGGAAGTTGTGAGAGGCTTGGTGTATGTGCTATGTCTATATTTCCTCAATATTCCAAATTGCACATTGAGAAGTGCACCATTCTTTATGGAGATAAGTATATTGAAGGTTAAATTCACCCTGCCTATTTAAGTCCTCACCGCCCACAACTCTTCTGTACAACTTATTTGCATAGAGGCCTGGCAGCTGGCTCAATCTACTGCCTTCTTAAAACTATTCACCTTTCTGCCTGGGGCTTCAAGGGCACAAAAGTTTCTCTCAAGCTCTGAATATCCCTGAGTCAACAGGTATCTAGACAGGTTTCCAGTTTTGAAATTGGTATTTTGTAATGCTTAATTGGAATTATTTCTAGGGGCTTCAGGGATAGTCATTTTTAATCAAGATAAAAAAGAAATTAGTGGGCATGTGAGGTGGGGAAAAAATAGAAATGCCTCTGACCCATTTGGTATAGTGTTTATATGTGGTAATAGTTTAATGTTTTCTCATAACAAATTCATTTCATTAATTAACAAACTTAAGACTACGGTTTATGTGAAGATCATACAAGAATGGCCTGTTTTCAAATCCAAATGAAGACTATAAAGTCAGGAGACATAAATCCAATTTAACAGTTCAGACTTGCTAGTGCAGTGTGAAGCTGCCATGTGCAGATTTCCCTTTCTGGTTATGTTAGTGAGCTCAACTCTTATATTTCCATGAATGGAAAACTTCTGTTCTCACACCAATTTTGAAAGCATTTTGTTTTCCCTGACTGCCTACAGGATGTTTCAAATGCCTCAGTGTGGAACAGAGGACCTTTTACATTTTTTTACATTAGTCCCATTCTGTTTCATCTCTAACTGAAACCTCCACATAACAACTAGGCTAATCATATACTAGGTGCTCTTCAAGTGGCATCTGTAATCATACCATCCTCTTCCCTGAAAATCCTCTTTCTCTTTCTCCAGAGTCAACATTGGATTGCTCTTACATGCTACCTTCACTTTGACATACTCTCCAGACATGATATTATTTAGTTAACCATGCTTTTATCTATGTCTTTGCTTACATCTATTTTGTAGCACACTTTCTTCTACTATATGTTCTTCATTTGTATGCCTCTTATCTCACTAGGAGAGGTTCAGCAAAGCTTCTTGAAAGCAGGACCAAGTATGTCTATCTATACATATTAAGTCTACAAAGAGATTTATTAAACTCAGTGAGCAGAATCAAACCAATTCTTGTTTCAGCAATAGTAGGAACATACGAAATGAAAATGGTAAGGGAGTCAAAGCTCATGCAATTTATTTTAAAATTCCATTTGTTAAAATTTTTTTAAGGAAGTACTATTTTTCAGCCATGGTTCTAGTTCCTTAGGCTATGTCAGTGAACAAAATGTCAATGATCCCTGGCCCTGTGAAGCTTTCAGTTTAGTAATAGAACAGATCAATAAAAATAAAAACAATAAATGGGGAATTGGTTATTATGTTATGGGGTAATGCATGCTATGGGAGAAAAATAAAGCAATATAATGGTATTTGGGAGCATTAGATATGAAGATTGATTGTAATTTTAAATAGATTGGTCAAGACATGTCTTGTTGAGTTGGTGGCATTGGAGCAAACACTTTAGAGAAACAAAGTTAGGCATAATGATACCTTGATGATCTTTCCAAGTATAGGCCACAGCAAGTGCAAGATATATGAGACACTTTTGAGGAATAGCACGGGGGCCAGTGTGGCTAGAGCAGAATTCAAGTAGAGAAAATTGGTATTGGAAAAGCACTAGGTGTGTTGTAGAGGGAGGTTCAAGGAGAATCGGTTGTGTGAGGCCTTGTAAGTCATTGTAAAAGTTTTGGCTTTGATGGTTAGGGAAATGGAGCACCATTGGAGAATTTTGGAAAGAAAAGTACCATGATTAATTTTGTGCTTTTAAAGAATGCTGTTTTGAGAATAGACTATAAGTAAACAAGGATAGAAGGGTTTATTAGGGGCTGTACCTGAATCTAAATGAAAGACGCTAAAGGCTCAGAGCTAGACAACATCAGTAGACATGGTACAGATCTGGACTATCTGAAGATAGAGTTACTTAATGTGATAGGGATACTTAATGTGAGATGAAAAATAAATAGAAGGGGGCAGGATGATTCTAAGAATTTTTCCCTCTGAGCAATTGGAAGAATGGATTCATCATTTACTGAAATGGGAAGACCCATTTCCTTCCAAAAGAAGGAGGATGAAGAGTTCAGTAGTGGACGTACTTGGTTTGAAATGTCTACCAGGTGCCCATGTAGAGTGTTAATAAAATAGTAGACATATGAGTCTGAAAGCCAGGAGAGATAACTGAGATGAAAATATAATTTTGAGAGAAATCAGCATTTTCATGGCATTGTAAACTGCCATGAGGTGGGAAGAGATTGCAGCAAGTTTCTTATAAATAGAGAAAAGAAAAGAACCAAGCATGGTTTGAACCCTGGGGAACATGAACAAAAAGGTTGAAAGGAAAAGGAAAAATCAGCAAAATGAGGCCAATATAAAAATGAACTAATTTGAAATGAGCCTTTTAGGGAAGTCAGTCAACCAAGCAGGGGATGGGTATTGCATGCATACTACTACAAAACCTGTGCCTAGAGAACTGGGAGATGCAGAACTAGAATTGCTTTTGCTCTCAAGGGATTTACAATCAAATTAGGTAGTAAGACAGATGTACAGATACAGCTAAGTATATATACAGGAAATGTTATTAGTAATGTCAAAAGTCAAATTAATTGTTAACAGAATGTGTAATATTTTTATAGAATGTCAGAATATCTGCTTTTCCAAAATGAAGTAGAATTTGATTTGAATCTTGAAGGAGGAGTTTGATTCTCAAATAGAGAGTACATTCAAGCAATGGAGAAGGTATGAGTGAAGAAGCAGGTTTGCAAGGCCATGACAGGTAAGAGCTTGGAACAGACAGTACAGGTGTAAAGACTTGATCATGAAGATAAAGGGTATTTAGCTTCTTTTTGAGCTTGGCTGTTCCTAATAAAAGCAGAATGTTTAAAGATATAATTGATTGTTCCCATGGATCTCATGTCCTTTTGCAAACCCTAACATTTTATTTTTAATTTAATCAGTTTACTGGCCTGAATTATCTTCCTTTCTTATGTTTCTTACTCTTGCACCTTTTCTTTGGTGATGCTAGTGACTAACAGGGGTGGGCAGGATTCTGAACTGGCTCATGAGTGAGTAAATTTACAAAGATGTTGCTAACATTTTTCCGAAAGATTTTAATCCAAATTTCCCCAACTTAAATTGCACAGCACAAATGAAATAAAACTTTTCATATCAACTCACTTCCATTTGAAGGGCATTTATTAAGCATCTACTGTAAGCCCAGAGCTGTGCTCTAGTCATGGGACAAAAAAAAAATGAACATGCATGGTCTCAGCTTTGATTTTCCACTGTCAATATTCTGAAAACCAATGTACTCAATATATTATGATATAGGACAACACAGAAGTATGCACAGCTAAAAATGGCAACCCAGAGGAACAAGAACTTTTCTCCTAAAGGCTGGTGAAAAGTTACCTGCTGAAGGTAATATCCATTCACTCTGTTTTGAAAATAGCCAGGCAAATAGATATATACTTGTCAGTAATCAATATATATGGTGGATGAGATTTTAGGGGTGATGAGGGGTCTTTCTTTGCTCTATCAATATAAATCTTAAAGCATTCTTTATTTTAATTTTACTTTTTAAAATATAATTCTGTCACGTTGCAAAACAGAGGGAAAGAAGTTGAAATCCTTTGGAGTAGCCAGTATATTAATTACATGACAAATTCGATTATATTTGCAACTTTAACTTCTACTCCAGACTTTAATAGAGAGAGAGGTCATTCCACAAAGAAATATGGAGAAGAGCTTCCTAAGCATCCAGAAGCATGAGCAAAAGCCTGAGGATAGAGAGAAGCATGGAGTACACCAGAAGCTGTTACAGCGGTGGGCCAGATGTGATAGAAATTGATACCCAGGGAATGGACTTGTAAGATGGGTTTCTAGGGAAGCCCTTTTGCATCAGAAAAGAAGCATAGCTTTCAGCCTAGCTGCTACTTTTCACTATCATATATTCTGGGGATAATTATTTGTTTAATTTCTCTGTCCTCTTACATGGAAAGCACATGCTTAATAAATACTGATTCATTACTCAGGCTTTTTTCTCTTTGTCTTTTCAGAGAAAAGCAGTATCTTGGAATAATAAACTCAAAGGAAAAAGTACTCATATTTTCTCAGAAAAAATAAAATCTCCTGTGGTGGAGTAAGAAAAGCTAGTAGTTAACTCTAATCTATTCATTTTGTTATAAATGAGAAGTGTTTGTGTTTTTGCTTTCTATGATCTGAACCCAAGTCTAGAGATCACAGAATGCACTGACAGTCAGCTGAGTGAGTCATGGCTGACAATTTCAGGAGAACTCCTCAAGATAATCAAGCAAATAGCTTCACTCAGGAAGACAATGAGTCTCACATTTTACCAGTGCTATTAGCTCACCTAAATTATTAAATATACTTGAGCTTATTGACATCTTAAGTGAAACAAAGAGATAAAAATAATAAGATTTACTCTTGGGGGCTGAGCTCAGCATTACTAAATTGGACAGGAAAGTGATTGTGGATGCGAGTATAAGCATACCCCTATACTCTCCCCCGACCCTACACACAGGATTTATAAGAAAGCAACATTGAATAATGAAATAACACCTGTAATAAAGTTTTTAGAAGTTTTGATTATTATTCAAAATATTGAAGTTAAAATGTTTTTTTATTATCCTAACACTGTGGTATATGGTATCTTAGATTGATTTCCCTGGAAAGAGACTCTGAAACCAAAAGTTTTCTACAGAGACTTTATTGGGGCAACTCTTGGGTAATTCATTTGCTTGGAAAGGGAGAAGTCAGGGAGAAGCTGAATTATAATGGGGCTGCAACTGAGGTCCCTGAATATCCTACAAGAAACTCTGAATCTGGATAGTCTTGTAGAGGTGTTCCCAATGGGAGCATGGAATGGGGGCCTTTGTATTTCTGCATCAGCTATTCACCTTCTGTGGGCTGTTCCCAGGCAGGACCCTGACACTGAGAGTTGTAAGCTTCAACAGTAAATATTCCAACAGCCAAGGGAAAGGTGCATCAGCTTTGAGGAGAGGATCTGGAAAGTGGTAATGAGACCAATTGCACAGATAGCCCACTATTGAGTTGATTATAATCATATCTAGCATTGAAAAATATGATGAGAAAATTGGTAAGTTTCAGTGTTTGCACAAGTATGATTTAATCTGACCTGGTTCAATGGGTTATGATATTTGGAATCCGTATAGAACCAAGGTGGAAATTTAAGTCTAAAGTTTTATTCTATTTGGCGGCCTTTCACTGAAAATAGCTTCAGACATTTTGATAGATGTTTCTTTGCTTTGGAATATCATTCTTCTGATTAGAGGGAAAAGGGAAAAGTGCAGTAAACAGAAGCAGAAGAAATGGGAAAATGGAACCACCTAACAGGAGACCTGCTTGGCATTAAATTTAACTCCATTCAGAAGGTTGAGAGATTCTACTCATAAATTTGTTTGCTTTGTTCTCAGCTCTGTGCTGGGTGGAAAGGAAAGAAATAACAGCTTAGAGTCCAGTTGAGCTGATACTACTTTTATACACAGAATAAATAGAATAGCAGAGTAAGTGTGGCTAGTTTTATAGAGGAATGGGCCACGGACATTATATTGGGTTAGGGTTAAAGGAGCAGTAGAGAAAAAAGGTAGAAACCTAGGCTGGAAATTTGAGTCTTGTCCTCTTGTCAGAACTTTGGACTAATCACATTTCTTGGCCATGTCATCTCATCTAGTGTGCCTCAACTTATTCAGTAGTTAAATGGGGACAGGTTTAACTCACAAGGTTATTGTGAGGATATAAAGATAGGTCTGTGTATAGGCTTGGCAAATTATATACACTAGGGAATAATTAATGGGGAATAGAACTGTAACTGTGGGGCTCCGTGTTAGAAGGTTGAAATAATAGATCAGGAAAGTCCAAATTTTTAAAAGAAACTGCAGGCCACTAAGTGTCACCTTAAAACACACACACACACACACACACACACACACACACACACACACACACATACACACACACACATTTTTATTTGAAATAAATTCCTGAGATGACAATCTGTATAAACGGTTAAGCACATTGCCTCCACACAAAAAAGTAGCCCATGAGCACTGGTATTCTCTATTTTGTAGTCAGAGACCTGGTTCAAGGTGCATTGAAACATGTAAATACTCATTCAGGGAATTGGGTGCTTATTGGGCATTAAAGTAGTCAACATGGTCCTTAACTCTTTTTTCCATTCTCCAGTAAGACGCCCCCTAGATGAGCTGATACATCAGAATCTCATTCAGGAGCAGTTCTGTCAAGATTAAGTATGTCCTTTTCTCTTTAACTGACTAAAGTGATACAAAATAAAGGCAATTAGAGGAGAACAAGAGTGTTTATTTGAAATACTGCTCTTTTCACTTCCAGAAGTCCAGGGTTTCTTATATTCATATGCAACATACTTGCTATTAAAGAAAGTATTTTTCAAAAAGTGTTTATATTTGGTATCAATAATATATAATTCTCATGAATTGGACAAATGAATAGGACTTGTAAAACAGCAATGTCAGATTGAATATATGTTGTAGTTTTGATTGAGGAAGAGCTCCTCTCTTCATAACTTGAAGACTTTACATACATACTATGGCATTAGTTATTCAAAGAAATTGAAAGAAATCTCAGACAATTATAGACAGAGCTTCTGTTGCTAATGACAAAATGTCTTCTGAATGATCAGCTTTCTCTTTAACTGTTAATAAAAGTGACCTCAGTTTACTTAAGATAAATGTCAATGAACAGACTATCTGCTCACTTTTATGTTCTAAATGGAAGTTGCTTGGCATAAACACAATGGCCTAAAAAAGCAGTGAAAAACAACACATTTGACTGACAAGTACTAAGGGAGGAGATCAAACATGCATTCTACAAGCAGTAGTAGCACATCATAAGCATAATAAACAAATTCAGATGAAAAGAAAGTTCATGAATAATGGATGAGGGATTCATTGAACACTATTAAAATATGCAGACTCTGGGTCACTGATAGATTCCAGATGGAATAGGTCCAAAGGACAGGTAAGTGAAAGATAAACCACTGACAATAATAACTCATCATTAATTAAAGACTTAAACATAAGTACAGAACGTATAAAACTCCTAGAAGAAAACATAGGAAAAAGCTCTTTAAATTGGTTTTGACAATTTTTTTTTAATATGACACCAAAATCACAAACAACAAAAGCAAAAATTAATAAGGCCTGATTACCTCAAACTAACAAGTTTCTGTACAACAAACAGACAATAAAGAAAATGAAAAGGCAACCTATTAAATAATAGAAAATGCTTATAAATCATACATCAGAATTTTTCTTCTTGAAAATTGTAACTCTGAACCCATTAGGCAATAATTTTTCCTCCAAGTTTCTAGTAACCACCATTCTATTCTCTATTTCTATGAGTTTAACTATTTTAGGTATCTTATATAAGTGAAATTGTACAGTATTATTCTTTTTATGACTGACATTCCACCTATTATAATGTCATCAAGGTTCATACATGTTGTAGCATGTGTCAGAATTTCCTTTCTTTGTAAGGTTGAATAATATTCGTGTGTGTGTGTGTGTGTGTGTGTGTGTGTGTGTGTATTGCATGTTTTTATTCATTTATCCCCTCATTGGGTTGCTTCCATTCTTGGTTCTTGTGAATAGTGCTGCTATAAAGAGGAGTGTAAAGGTATTTGAGATCCTGCATGGAATTCTTTTGGATATATAACCAGAAGTGGAATAACTGCGTCATATGGTAATTCTACTTTTTAATTATTTTGAGAAACCTCTGCACTGTTTTCCACAGCAGTTTTACCATTTTACATTTCCACAAATGGTGCAAAGTGCTACAGTTTTTCCACATCCTCTCTAACACTTGCTATTTTATGTTTTTATTTTTTGTAGTATTTATCTAAATAGTTGTGAGGTGATATCTCATTATGAATTTAATTTGCATTTCCCTGATGTTGAGAATCTTTTCATATGCTTATTGAACATTTGTATGTTATCCTTGAAAAAATGTCTATTCATACCTTTGGCTATTTTTAATAGAGCTGTTTCTTTTTTTCTTGCTGGGTTGTAAGAGTTATTTGTATATTTGGATATTTACCCCCTTTTCTCCTCTTTTCTGTAGAACTAATTTTGCAGGTTCTATGTCCTAAATTTCCATTTCAAGTGGCTTCTTACTGGGATCTGCCAGTGAGAGGCTCTGGTGAAAGACTAGGCAGTGAGAGGAGAGAGAAGCCAGGATATTTCCATGACCTCTTTCTGCCTTAGATTATGTGTCTAGCAAAGATTATATCTTTTCTTTGGCTCCAACACCAGTGCCAAAACCTTATTGTGTCCCAGTTTCCACACAGGGATTATCTCTCTCCAATCTAAATGAAGAAGGGACTTTTGATTTTGTTTGTTTGTTTTGTTTCCTGTTTGGCTTCTCAGAATTTATATCACTTGGGCGAAAAATTCCCTATGTTAAAATCTCTCTCTCTCTCTCTTTTTTTTTTTTATGTTTATATATAACGTCTCTTTTCCTGTTTGGAGTTTGATAAATCAATAAAAAATATAGTGTTTTTTTTCTTTGTATTAATGACATTTTTTAATGTTTTACAGAATTTTATCAGTCTTTAAATACACCCTGTATATTTTTTAACTGAGATAAAATTTACATATAAATGCAGAAATTTTATTTCCAATTTATTGATTTGATAAATATATACATCTTTATAATCACTACCCTCATTGATATATAAAACATTTTCTTCACTTTTGGAAGTTTTGGAGTTTCAAGACTCTGTAGATACACTCTATAGGTACTGAAATCAGCATAACTGGTGAAAACTCTTTTAAAGTCAACCACATAAAGTCTCTGAAATTGTCCTAAGGACATACAGATAATGAAGAAATGCTTATTCAAGAAATCCATTAAAGCTCAATAAAATAGCAAGTCTGTGGTATTTACATCATAATCCGAGCCCTCCTTTTTTTCCTCCCAAATCAGCATGATAGAAACTTTACTCCAGGTGAGCACAACCAAGAACACAATTCATCTGTCCCCAACTCCCAGTCAAGAGATACAGTATCCCATCCAGAAGAGCAGCCATCCCAAATTTCTCTTCCCTGCAACTCTGCGTTGCAGAGGCTTGATTCAAGGCTACTATGACTGAATGATTGGGGACTCCTTTCTTCCAGGCAGCTTCCAATCAGGTGGCAGTAGTTCCACCCAAGGCATAGCGGGGAGGTAATTCTGGAACACTAATCATTTCCACCTTAGTGCATTTCTGGGGCACTTAGTGGATTCATAGGGCATTTTCCTATGCAAGGAGAAGAAAGCCAAAAAGAGTAGAGGTTACCGCCTCTACTTTAACCTGTACCTGAAGCAGAATGTCAATCAGAAAGAAGTGTGCCATTGTCCTTGAAATAAGCTCCAGAATTCTGGTTCGGATATTTTGATCAAGAGTACAGGCAGGCAATAAAATAGAGAGCTTTGAAGTTCTCCCCTCAGGATATGAACTTATTTACAGCAGAATAAGGAAAGTTTCAAGTCTAAGGGAATGATAAAAAACAATAGGTGTTTTGATAGTAAGCAAACTGAACAATAAGCAAGTCATTTTACCAGAGAGAACAAGGAAACTAGAACTAAGAGTCCTCCAGAGGTAAAACAAAGCACAAAGACTGATCTCAAAAATTATCCCTGTAAAGGATGCCAAACAGCCTATGGAAAAAGTTATGCCCCAGGGTATTGTTGAAAATAATAGAGCAATCAACTGGCAATTAGTGGAACTTAACTGGATGTGGTCATTAAATGAAAGGAAAGAAGAGCCCTATTAAAACCACTGTCATCTCAGGGTGAATCTACAAATATCCCAGTGTATGTACTTGGCAGAGAAACATCAGAAGACTCAGACTGCAGGAGAAATAAACATCATTAAAATAGTTTAGCCAGTCACTAAATGAATAAAAAAGTAAGCAAAAATAAGAAGACAGTAGTGGGGAGACAAAAAAAAAAAAAAAAAAACCAAAATTGCTACAATATGTTATCTATAATGTTCAGATTTCAAAATAATATGAAGTCTACAAAGAAACAGAAAAGTCTGGCCTAAACACAGAGAAATAAAGCAAGCAACAGAAACTACCTGTGAAATAGCCCAGAATTGAAGAAATAGACAGATTTCATAGTAGACATTATAAATATATTCAAATTACTACTGGAAACCATGCTTAAAAACGAAAATTTATGACAATGTCTTATTAAATAAATATATCAATGAAGATAAAAATTAATAAAAATAAGAAATTCTGGAGCTGAATCGTACAACTACAATTTTAAAAGTAATTACTAGAAGAGGCTCAAGAGGAGATGTAAACTGGCAGAAGAATCAGTGGAGATTAGACAATTCAAAGAACAAAGAGGAAAAAATGAAAAACAATGCAGACTCAGAGAAATGTGGGATATCAAGTTCATCAACATATTATAATGGTGGTACCAGGAGAGGAGAGAGAAAAAGGAGCAATAAATATTTAGTAGTAATTGTTAAGATCTTCCTGAATGTGATGAAAAACGTTAGAGAATATATTTAAGTAACTCAACAAACTCCAGGGGGAGTAAACACAAAGAAATCAACACAAAGACACATCTTAGTGGCAATGTTGAAAACCAAAGAAAAAAAGGAAATACTGAGAACAGCAAGGGATATCAACTTTTCACATATAAGAGAAAACAAAATATGAACAGTGACTTTTAATTAGAAGCAATTGAGACCAGAAAGCAGTGGGATGACATTTAAAGTGTTGAAATACTAAAAAATAAAACAAAACAAAAATCAGTCAATCCAGATTCCTATAATCCACAAAACCATTTTTAAAAAATAAATGTGAAATTAAGATATTCAAAGATAGACAAAACAAAACAAAACAAAAAGCAAAGAAAAAAAATACAAGAGGATTCTTTGCTAGCAGATTAACTTAGAAAAAGTACTAAAGAAAATTCTTCAAATTAAAAGCAAGTAATCTCAGTTAGTATCTCAAATACACTCACATTAATAAAAGGAGCACCAGTAAAATAAATTATGTAATTATAAAAGGTACTATGTATGCATATTTCTTCTTTCTTTTCTTAATTAATTTAAAAACAATTGTATAAAATCTATGTGTATAGTTATTGAAGAACCTATAATGTACAGATATGGAATATATTTATGAATAGCATCACAAAAAAGTGGGTGAGAGCAAAGTTGTATAAAAGTTAAGAAATTATACTGGATGATAACTTTAATGTACATGAACAAAAGAAAAGAAATAGAAATAAGGTTAATATAACAACCACTGTACATACATACTTAAATTTTTTCTCTCCATTTTTAAATAATGTAAATTTATTTAATATAATAACCTATGAAGATGTGATATGCATGTCAATTATAGCACAAAAAGAGGGAAAAATAGAGCTAAAAAGGTCTAATATTTCTTTACCTCATTTGAATTATATTAGCATAAAGATAAAGTAGATTGTAATAAGTTTATATGTATTTTGAGAGTTCCAGATCAACAACTAAGAAATAAAAAAGAAAAAAATCATTAAGGAATTAAAATATTAATATAAAAATATTCACTTGAGTTAAAAGGAAGGAGTAAAGGAGAAATAGAGGAACAAAAAAGACATTTGGAAAACAAAGAAAAAAAGTAAAATGCTAGAAATAAATCCAAGTATATCAATAATAACATTAAACTAAGGGAACTATATTTCAACACTTTAAATGTCATCCCACCGCTTTCTGGTCTCAGTTGTTTCTGATTAGAAGTCACTTGTTCATATTTTGTTTTCTCTTATATATGACAAGTTGATATCTCTTGCTGCTCTCAGTATTTCCTCCTTTTCTTTGACTTTCAACATTGTCACTAAGATGTGTCTTTGTTTTGATTTCTTTGTGTTTATTCCCCCTGGAGTGGAGAAAATAATCCAGTTAAAAGGCAGAAGTTGTTCGAATGGGTTAAAAAACAAAACAAAACACTTGATCCAACTACATGCTGTCTAAAGGAGACATTATAGATTAAAACATAACAAATAGGATGAAAGTAAAAGGATAAAAAAAGAGATCATGAAAACAACTATAAAAATGTGGAGTAGCTATACTAATCTGATATAATAGACTGAAACAAAAAAGGGACTATACATAAAGAGGGCCGTTTTAAGTAATAAAAAAGTCAATCATGTCAAAAGATACAATAATGATCAATGTGCCTGCACCTAAAACAGTTTTAAAATACATGAAGCTATAACTGACAGATTAAAAGAAGAAATAGGCAATTTAACAATAACAGTTAGAGATTTTGATACCCTACTTTCAATAATGGATAGCTCAACTAGTTAGAAGACAAACAAGGAAGTAGAGACATGAATAAAATTATAAACTAGTAGATCTAAAATACATTTCTGGAACACTCCATTCAACAGCAGAACATATTTTTTTTTCAAGTGCACAAGAAATATTCTCAAATACAGACCATATGCTAGACCATAAAGCAAACCTCAATACATGTAAAAAGATTCAAATCATATAAAGTAGGTTCTGACAACAATAAGATGAAATGAGAAATCAATATCAGAAAGATTGTAGGGAAATGAATAAATATGTTGAAAGTAAACAGCACACTTTTATGTAACCAATGTGTCAAAGAAGAAATTACAGGAAAATTAGAAAATGTTTTGAGATGAATGGAAATGAAAATGTAAGATCACATACAAATTGTTTTTCTTTATAGAGCAATGATAAAATAAACATAAAATTAAGGAAACACTTTCATTTATAATGGAAATGAAACAAAATAGTTTATAATAAATTTAATTAAAGATGCAAAAATTCACCCTGAAAATGTTTTGAAAGAAATTAAAAGAGATCTAGATAAATTAAAAAATAGATATTGCTCATGGATTGGAAAATATAATAGATTGAAGTAGCAATACTCCTCACACTGATAAAAAAGACTCGATACAGTAAATACCCAAGTTCCAGCTGGCTCCTTTGTAGACATTGAGAAGCTGATTCTAAAGTTCATTTGGAAATGTAAGGGGTGCAGAATGGCCAAACTCATCTAAAAAAAAAAGAATGAAGAATTTTGTGAACATATCCCAATTAAAAAATATATTATAAAGCTACAGTTCTCAAGACAGTGTATTACTGACATATAGATATATAAATCAATGGAATAAAATTGAGAATCCAGAAATAATTTCTCATATTTATGATTAATTTATTTTTGACAAGGGTGCCAAAACAATTAAATGAGAAAAGAACAGACTTTTTAATGAATGGTGCTGGCAAAACTAAATATTCACATATGAAAGACTTGTCTTGGGCCTCTCCTTTATAAAATGTAAAATATTTAACTCAAAATTTAGCAAATATTTAACTTTAAGAGATAAAATTATAAAATTCTTAGAAGAAATAAAAGACTAAAATTTCAATACCTTTGATTTTGTAATGATTCTTAAATATGATGACAAAAGTCTATGGCAAGAATAAATTCATAAATTGGACTTAATTTCAAAAGTTTTGTTTCAAAGATACTCCTGAGATAAAATCCAACTACATGCTGTTTAAAGACCATTTTCTGAAACAGACACAATGTTGAAAAATCATATATCTGATATGAGACTTGTGTGCCATACACAATATATGAATAATTCCTGCGACAATAAAAAAAAGAAAAAAACAACTACAAGGAGATCAATTTAAGAACTGGCAAGCTATCTAAATATACATTTATCCAAAGAAAATATGCAAATAGCTAATTAGCAAACAAAAAGACTTGCAACATCATTAGTCATCAAGGAAATGAAAATTGAAACCCAAATGAGATACTGCTTTACACTCACTAGGATACTTATAATCGAAAAGATAGATAATAACAAGTGTTGTCTATAATCAAATAGACAGATAGTAGCAAGTGTTGAATTAACAAAGATGTAGAAAAAATGGAGCCCTTTTGTGCTACTTGTAAAACTGTAAAATGATTCAGCTATTTTGAAAAACATCTTGTCATTTCCTCAAAAGTTTAAACATAGAGTTATCATATGATCCAGCAATTTTACATTTATGAATATTGCCAAAAAATAAAACATGTAACCATACAAAATCTTTTTCATGGCAGCATTATATATAATAGCCAAGAAGTTGAAAATTATTCCAATTTTTATTAACCAATGAGTAGATAAAGTAAATATGATATATGAATGAAACAGAGTATTATTTGGCAATTAAAAGAAATAAAGTATTCGTGTATGCTACCACTTGGATGAACCCTGAAAACATTATAGTAAATGAAAGCAGTAAGTTAAATAAGTCTACATATTGTATGATTTCATTTACATAAAAAGGTTAAGTACAGAAAAATTGCATCAGACTTTTATTCCAGCCAATCACAGCCCTCCATAAGCAACTACTTCTCTGATTTAACACCACAGATTATTTTTGTTTGCTACGAACTTTATATAAATTGAATTATACATTGTATACTATTTTTATGGTTTTAACTGAATATAATCATTATAAGCTTTGTCCATGTTGTTGCATGTGTCAGTATTTTATTTATTGTACTGCCAGTAGAATTTCATTGTAATAATTTACCACAATTTGTTTATGCATTCTTCTATTGATGGACATTTAGCTTTTATTTATTTTTTATAAATTAATTTTAAAAATTTTTAATATTTAGTGTTTTTTGTCAAATAAAACTTTTCTACTCATGTTGTTCCAAAATATTTTTCCATTTTTTTCTAGAAACTTTATTCTTTTTACTTTATGTTTTGATCTATACTCTATTGTAAATTATTGTTTATGTATGTTAATGCGAGAGCATTGATGTTCATTATTTTCCACATGTTTATATAGTCCTTATAGTACAATTTGTTGAAAGATGTTCCTTTCTCTTTTGAATTATTTTATATTCTCTGTTAAAAAATTAGTTGATAGCAAAAATGTGGATCCAGTGTTTTCATCTCCTTACACTGTTACATCTATTTATTTATATTTTCTCATATCAGTATAATACCGTCTTGATTATTTTGAAATCAGGTAGTACTTCAACATTTTTTTAATGGTTGATTTGATTTTTCTAGGTCTTTTCCATTTCCCAGTGATTTTTAGAATGTTCTTGTCAATTTATATATATATTTAAAACTTGCAATTAATGTTTTAAATTGTGTTTACAGATGAATTTGTGAAAATCTGACCTCTTGAAAAGTCTTTTCTTTCATTTTACATTCTAATCCAATTTAAATTCTTCAGTTTCTCTCAGTAATAGTTTGTATTTTTTAAAGCGCAGATATTACTTGTTTTTATTAAAAATGTCCTAATTATTTTGAATTGTCTAAATAATATATTTGTTATATTTTATTTTCTAATACTTTTAGTATAAAAAATACAATTATTATTTGTATGTTGACTTCATATTTTGTGACACTGTTAAATTTATTAAATATTTCTAAATATTGTTTTATAGATGTGTCAAGATGAAAATAACATGCAACCTTCAAAAAATAGTTTTAATTTTTTAGTTTCAAATCTTAATGCATTTTGTGTTTTTCATTTCACTGATAAGGATCTCATGTAAAATACTCAATAAAGTAGTAAGAAAAAAAAAGAACTCAATATTTCTTCACTAAATATGGTGTTAGTATAGACTTTTATAGGCACCCTTTATCGGATTGTGGAAGCTCCTTTTTGTTCCTTCCTAGTTGCTTAGAATTTTTATGATAAATAGGTGTTGAATTTTGTATAATATTTATTTTCTGAATATTATGGTTTAGATAAAATTAATATTTGCAATATTGTTTTTTAAAAGTTATATTTTTATTATGTTAGATAACATAATTGATTTTTAAATGTTAAGCCGAACTTGTATTCCTTGTATAAACTTCAAATGGCCATAATGTATTACTTTTTTTTTACACATTGTTAGATTTTATTGCTAATGTTTTGTTAAAGATTATTGTGTTTATGTTCATAAGGAATGTTGTTCTGTAATTTTTAAAAATAATATCTTGGTTAGGTTTTTGTATCACAGTTATACTGATTTTATAAAATAAGTTGGGATTGCTTTCTCTAATTAATTCTATTCTCTAAAAGGACTTGTGTAAGATTAGTATTTTTCTTAAATATTTGATATAATTTACTGACAAAACCTACAGACCTTTAGGTTTTATTTATATAATAATAGCCAAAATTTGTTGTTGTTGTTCAATCTGCTCTGGTTGATCCAAGTTTACGTTCAGTGTCACTTGAATCTCTCCTTTTGCAGCTCTTTCATGAAAAAATTAATTTATTCAACATCATTTTTGAAGTATGTTTTTACTGAATATAGAATTTTTTCTCAAGCCTTAAAATACATCCTTTCATAAATTTCTATCAAGATGGCAGGTTAGGTAAAAGCAGAGTTCACCTCCTTCCACGAATGTGTTAAAATACAATCAAAAAACAAAAAACATGGAGAACCACCAGCAGTCTAGCTGATCGTAACATATACATCTGAGGATATAAAGAAACAGCCACATTGAGTCTGGTAGGAGGAGCAGAGACGGAAAGTGGCTGCTGCTGCACCCACGTGGTAGTTGAGCAGCAGGAGAGAGAGGGCGGCTGTAGAAGCACCCCTTCCCAAAGGAACAAGGTGCCCTAGTCTCACACAGGAACTTCTCAGCCCAGGATTCCAGTCTTAAGAAGAAGAGTTTCCAGAAAATCTGAATGTAAAGATCAGTGGAGACTTTGAACATCTAGATGAGATGAAAAAAATCTGAAAATCTAGATGTTCCATTAAAAGGTCTGTGCATGGACTCATTCACTTGTAGACACTTACCCACTCAATTCCAGTGGTGGTTGGCAGCTCAAGAGGCACAGGAAATGTGCAGGGAAAGACTGTATTGAGTGGTACCAGTGCAAGGGGTGAAGGGACAGCCACCATTACTCCTTTGTTGGGCCACACTCTGAAGAAGTCTACAAGTGGATGCCATTTTGCTTGAGTTGAACCATCCCCTGGTATGGCCAATTCTGAGTTGCATTGGCCCAGGAAGACCAGACTGCCCTACCCCATGTCTCCCTGGAGCCCTGACTCACCTAGTCCACAAATTGCCCTCAGTTCATGTGGCCTGTCTGAAACATGCACATTTCTGGAGAGACTTATTATAACTAAGACTTGGCTACAACAGGAAAACACGCACAGCCATATGAGGAACACAACCAGAACCCCTCCCCGCAATACACACATACGTTGTAAGTGTTCAGGCAGACTACACCACTGAGCTACACTAGACACCTACTATGTAAGGCCATCTCATCAAGGCTGGGAGACATAACAAACCTTCCTAATACATAGAAACAAATACAGAGAGGCAACTAAAATGAGAAAATAAAGAAACATGCCACAAATAAAACAACAGGAGAAAACTCTAGAAAAAAATTAAATGAAATGGAGGCAAGTAACTTACTAGCGACAGAGTTTGAAACACTGGTTATAAGAATGCTCAGTGAACTTAAGGGTAGAATATATTAATTCAGTGAAGAATTCAACAGAGAGCGAGCAAGTATAAAAAAAGACATAGAAACCAAAAGAAAAAACAGTCAGAAATGAAGCATATGCTAGAAGAAATCAATAGTAGATTAGATGAAGAGGATGATCGAATCAGTGAGTTGGAAGACAAGGAAGCAGAAAACACCCAATCTATATAGCAAAAAGAAAAAAGAATAAAAAAAAATGAGGAAAGTTTAAGAGACTTCTGGGACAACATCGAAAATACCAACATATACATCATAGGAATACCAGAAAGGGAAGGGAGAAAACAAAAGATTGAGAACATATTTGAAGATATAATGACAGAAAACTTCCCTAACCTGGTGAGAGAAATAGACATATAAGTACAGGAAGTCCAAAGAGTCCCAAACAAGAGGAATTCAAACAGACCCACACCAAGACTCATCATCATTAAAATGCCAAAGTTTGGAGACAAAGAGAGAATTCTAAAAGCAGCAAGAGAAAGAGGGTTAGTTACTTACAAGGGTACTCCCAAGAAGAGAGGCATTGGGGGGCTGGGAGAATAGGGTGAAGGGTTAAAGAAATACAAATTAATAGTTGATAGTTGGGCACAAGGATGGGGGAGCACAGCAGAGGGAATGCAGTCAGCATTAATATGATGACTAAGTGGAGGGCCAGGGGAGGGAGGGAGGAATTGGGGGGATCATTTTATGAACAATATAGATGTCTAACTAATGTACTGTATACTTGAAACTAATTTAAATAAATTATTTAAAAAATGGAATATGAGATAAAGAGCTTCCCAGACATAGAAAAGCTAAAGGAATTTATCACTAATAAGCCAAAATTACAAGAAATGTTAAGGGGAATTTTGTAAAAAGAAAGGGGAAAAATCCAAGAAATATGAATAATAAAATGGCAGTAAATATATACACATCAATAATGACTTTAAACATAAATGGATTAATTGTTTTGATTGAGACATAGGATAGCTGAATGGATAAGACAAGACCAATACATATGCTGTCTACAAGAGACCCATCTCAAACCAAATGACACTCAGATTGAAAGTAAAGAGATGAAGAAAGGTATTTCATACAAATGGAAATTAAAAAAAGCTTGGGTAGCAATACTTAAATTAGACAAAATACATTTTAAAACAAAGGCTATAACAAGAGACAAAGGAAGGAATTACATAATCATAAAGGGATCAATACAATGAAAGGACATATAACACTGGTAAACATATATGCACCCAACATAGGAGGACCTACATAAAGAAAGCAAGTATTGACCAACACAGAGAGATTAACAGTAATACGCTTACAGCAGGAGACTTTAACATCCCATTGATACCAATGGACAGATGTTCCAGACAGAAAATCAATTAGGAAACAGCAGCCTTAAAGGACATACTAGACCAAATGGATTTAATTGATATTTTAAGAGTATTTCACCCTAATGCAGTGGAATATACATTCTTCTCAAGTACACACAGAACATTTTCCAGTATAGACCACATGTTAGGTCACAAAACAAGTCTAAATAAATTTAAGAAGGTTGAAATCATATCAACTGTCTTCTTTGACCACAATTGTATGAACTTAGAAATCAATTACAAAAAAAATCCCTGGAAAATACACAAACACACAGATGCTAAATAACATGTACTAAACAATGAATAGATTAACAATGAGATCAAGGAAGAAATCAAAAGATACCCAGGGACAAATGAAAATGAAATCACAATGGCTCAAAACCTTTTGGACACGGTGAAAGCAGTCTTAAGAGGGAAATTCAAAGCAATACAGACCTTACCTCAAGAAAAATCTCAATTAAACAATCTGACCTCACATCTAAAGGAACTAGGATAAAAAACAAAATCTAAAATGAATTGAAGCAAGGAAATAATAAAGATCAGGGCAGAAATAGATGAAAAAGAGTCTAGGAAAACAATACAAAAGATCAATGAAAGCAAGAGCTGTTTCTTTGAAAGGATAAACAAAATGGATACATCTTTAATTAGACTCATCAAGAAAAAAAGGAAGAGAAACTAAATAAATAAAATTAGAAATGAAAGAGAAGTAATTACAGATGCCACAGAAATACAAAGGATTACAAGAAAATGCTATGAACAATTATATGCCAACAAATTGGAAGAAAAGGATACATTTCTAGAAATATACAATCTCTCAAGACTGATTCAAGGAGAAACAGAAAATCTGAATTGACCAATTACCACCCACGAAATCAAATCAGCAATCAAAAAACTCACAAAAACACAAGTGTCTTGGTTCGAATGGCTTCACAGGTGAATTTCATTAAACATCTAAAGAAGAATTAACACCTATTTTTCTCAAACTTATCCAAAAAATTCAAAGGAAGGAAGCCTTTCTAAATCTTTATGAAATCACCATTACCCTGATTCCAAAACCAGACAAAGATAATACAAAATAAGAAAACTATAGGCCAATATCCCTGATGAACATTGATGCAAAAATTCTGAACAAAATATTAGCGAACTGAAATCAGCAATACAAAATTGAAAATATTATACAACATGATCAAGTTGAATTTATTCCTTGGATGCAAGGTTTGTTTAACATCTGTAAATCAATTAATGTGATATTCCACATTAATAAATTGAAAGATCATATCAATAAATGCAGAAAAAGCATAAATCAAAATTCAGCATTCTTTAATGATAAAAACTCTCAGCAAAGTGGGAGTAGAAGGACTATACCTCAACATAATAAAGACATATATGACACACTTGCAGCTAATATCATACTCAATGGGGAAAGGCTAAAAGCATTTTCCTTAAGATCAGGAACAAGATAAGGATGCCAACTTTCACCACTTCTGTTCAACATAATATTGGAAGTCTTAGCTATAGCAATTAGACAAGAAAGAGAAATAAAAGACATCCAAATTGGAAACGAAGATGTAAAACTGTCATTATTTGCAGATGACATGATAATATGTACAGAGAACCCTAAAGATTCCACCAAAAAAACTGTTATCACTGATAAATGAATTCAATAAAGTAGCAGTACACAAAATTAATATTTGGAAATCAGTTACATTTTTATACACCAATGATGAACTATCAGAAATTGAAATTGAGAAAACAATCCCATTTATAATTGCATCAAAAATAATATAATACTTAAGAATGAAACTAACCAAGGAGGTAAAAAATCTGTTCTCAGAAAAATTATAAGTCACTGAAAAAGAAATTGAAGAATTTACAAATAAATGGAAGAAGATGCTATGCTCATGGATAGGAAGAATCAACATCATTAAAATGCCATACTACCCAAAGCAATCTACAGATTCAGTGCAATCTTGATCAAAATATCAATGATATTTTTCACAGAATTAGAACAAATAATCCGAAAATTTATATGGAACCGTACAAGATGGCCTTGGCCATCTTGAGAAAGAAGAACAAAGTTGTTGGTATCATACTACCTGATATAAAGCTATACTAGAAGGCACAACAATCAAAATAGCAGGGTGCTGGCATAAAAAACAGACACATAGATCAATGGAAGAGAATAGAGAACTCCAAAATGCCCATACAGACATTTAGTCTATGACAAAGGAGTCAAGAATATACAATGAGGTAAAGACAGTCTCTTCAGCAAATGATGCTGAGAAAACTTGACAGGTACATGCAAAAAAAAAAAAAAAAAATGAAACTGTACCACCTTCTTATACCATTTATAAGAATAAACTCAAAATAGATTAAAGACTTAAATGTTAGACCTAAAATTATAAAACTCCTAGAAGCAAACATAGGCAGTGAACTCTTTGATATTGTTGTTAGTAATTTTTTTCTGGTATATATCTCTTTGAACAATGGAAACAAAAGAAAAAATAAATAAATGGGACTGCATCAAATAAAAAAAAATCTTTTGCATAGCAAAGTAAACCATCAACGAAATGAAAAGACAAACTACTGGATGGGAGAAGAAATGTGCCTACAATACACCTGAAAAGGGGTTAATATCAAAAATTTATAAAGAACTCGCACAACTCAACAACAAAATAAAAACAAACAATCCAATTAAAAAATGGGCACAAGATGTGAACAGATACTTCTCCAAAGAGGACATACAGATGGCCAATAGAAATATGAAATGATGCTCAAGGTCACTAATCATCAAAGAAATGCAAATTAATACCACAATGAGATATCACCTCATACCTGTCAGAATGGCTATTACCAATATATCAAAAAACAACAAATGTTGGCAAGAATGTAGAGAAAAAGGACCCCTCGTGTATTGTTGCTGGGATTGCAAATTGGTGTAGCCACTTTGGAAAACAGTTTGGAGGTTCCTCACAAATTTAAAAATACAACTACCTTTGACTCAGGAATACCACTTCTGGGTATTCATTCAAAAAAAAGCAAAACACTAGTTTTTAAAGATCTATGCACCCCTATGTTCATGGCAGCATAATCACAATAGCCAAGACATGGAAGCAACCTAAGTGTCCATCAATAGAGTGGTGTGTATGTATATGTGTATATATATATATATATACACATATATATATGTGTATATATATATATGTATATATATACATATATATATATATGCGCGCGTGTGTGTGTGTGTGTGTGTAATAATATTATTCAGCTATTTAAAAAATAAAATCGTATCATTTGCAATGATGTGGATGAACCTAGAGGGTATTCTGCTGAGAGAAATAAGTCAGTCAGAGAAAGACAAATACTATCATATTTCTCTTATATGCAGAAGCTAAGGAATAAAAGAAATGAACAAACTAAATGAAGAGAGACTCACAGGTACAGAGAACAAACTGGTGATTGCCAGATGGGAGGATGTTTGGGGAGCTGAGTGAAAAAAGTGAAAGGATGAAGTACAAATTAGTAGTTATAAAATAGTCATGGGGATTTAGAATATAGCATAGGGTATATTTTAAAAAAGCTGCTGCACATACTAATATCAAATACAGTAAAATTTAAAGCAAAAGCTTCAATAGGACAATTATTTCATTCTAATAAATGAAGATTCTAAAAGAAGCAAAACATAAAAATAAAGAATATCTATGTACTTGATGGAACCTTGAATTGAACAAACCACCAGCAAATCAAATTTTAAAAGAAAATGACAAATCTAGACATACCATGGAAAATCTTAACATATTTTTACCTTAAATATATAGATAAAACAGACAATATATTAGCAAGTATATGGAAATATCGAACAAAATAATTAATAAGCTTGCTCATTTATATTGATAATGTATACATAAAAATAATGTATAACGTAAAACATCACACAAGTGATCACAAATAATATTTCAAAATATATCAAAGAATTGATGTAACACAGATCACCTAGTGTGACCACTGGTTCAAATATTTTATATTTATGCTCTTTCCCACAGCACTAGCTCTCTACAGAGTCCATAGGAAGGACTCAGACATTGGATAATCTGAACTGGTGTCCTAAAATATACATTACATTCTAGATTTCAGTTTTGCTGTTTTCTGTATATGCAGCTTAAAAACGCCCAGTCAACTCATGAGTTTTGCAAGGCAAAAAGAAGGAAAAGCGTAGCAAAACTAGTGTTTCACAATATAAAAAAAGCTATATCTTTTCATTCTTTTATTTTTTTCAGTTATACTGAAAGTTCTTGAAACAACTAAAATTAATAAAAACAAAATAACTCAACTGTTTCAAAATTATAACTAAGTGTTCTTAATTAATTATTAATTAATATTAAATTGTTCTATTTAATATTTAAGCACTTTCATATTCATCAGTTCAATAAGAACCATCGATTTTTTTATTATTAAAAGAGAAAAAGCTTGGTTAGCCATCATGAAATGAGATGGTAGCTGGTAAATGTTTCAGAATATATATCCCTTGAAAACTCAAAAAAATTCTCTTACATGGTTTACAGATGTAAATATCTAGGGAAAAAGAAAGGCTGGCTATTTTGAAAAGAAGTAAATATTTCATCTATAATATTTACATTGGAGAGATATTGTATCTATACCAATATTATTTGATGTGCGGTTAACATCATTTTATTTTTAGAAACATCTGCTAATCACAGATCATCAACATAATTATTGTTCTACTTAAATACCCTTTATTATAAGAAAGAGAGGCTCACTCAGTTACCCTTAAGAATAAATCTGCACCTTCGTTTCTCCCTTCCTTCATTCATTATCAAAGGCATATACACATTTGTCTCGCTATTTTTAATATGTTTTTAATATAAGGGCGCTTATCAACTGAACTCAGGTTGTAACTGGAAATACCTTAGAACTGAATCTGTTCTAGGGAATAGCAGTTTTCTCCATTCCACTTTTGTGATTCTTCTAGTGACTTACTTACTGCTCATGATATTCCTGCTTTCTTAGTATCTGCTTCATTCTTCTGTCTTCATTTTCTCTTAAACAACTTCTGAGGTTGGTTATAGGTTATATTTCCTCAAAGACTGCACTTACAATGAATTAGTGGGCAGGTCAAAAAAATATAAAAAGGAGGAAGGCATTATAGCAAAATGTTTTATGAATTAATTGAGAAAATAGATAAGTACTTACATCAGCATGTGGCACATAAGTGTTCAATAAATGGTAGCTAAACACTAGCAACTCTATTATAATTTTACTTATTATGAATATATTTTCATTCTGCACATACTTTGACAAGCAGAATACAGTTGGAGCTTTTGTTATGTCTGATTTTGAAAAACAAAGATAATAAGATTATATCCTAAATGTTTTATTTAAGTATTTCAATTTTACAAATATCCAAAATACTATATTTTATATAAGAAAAAATTTTCTCCATGAAGAATGACTAAAGAGAAAAGTGATACTATTTATTCTAAGAGTTATCATTCATGTTATATAGAACATTTACTGAGGCATTTAAAAGTGTGTTTTCATCACGAACTCCATTTTAAAATGAACAAACTCTTAAAAAAGAGAGAGGCATTGCTTGAGGATCTCACTGAACTCAAATGCTGGTTTAGAAAAGTTTTGTAGAATTACTACTGCTCTGATTTTCTTTTACTTAATCTCTAATGCATGCTTCATGAGTGTTTGAATTCATAAAAAACATTAAACTCCCTAGAATATTTATTTCACACACAATATACATATTCCCTAGTATAGAAAAACCTAATCTATTCTGAAGGCTAAATATTTATTTTGCAATGTTTAAAAGAGAGAGCCGTTTATCTCCAATAATCCTTTGATGAGAAAAGGAAGTACTAGCTCAATACAGATATCCCTAAATCAAAATTAAATAAAAAGTTAAAGGTGTTTTGTAAATATTAAGCAGGAAAAAATTTGATTAATCAATTTTTTTTGTCTATCTTCAAATACCATTTTAATTAATTCAAAAATTACACATCTTGGTTTAAAAATTCCCTCTTTTATATTTTTAAACACATTTTTGATGATTTCCTTAAATAGAAATGTCCTAAATTACTTATTCCCAAAGATTAATATTTTACCACTTATTTTGAAAGTAGGCAACTATTGGAAGGAAAAGTAAGAGAAAATTAAGGTGAAGATTGAGGTTACATTATCAAAAACTTTTAGCACAGTTTTCTGAAAATGGGTCATTTTAATCATCGATATGACACATTAATGTAATGGCAATAGGTAAAAAATGATTGCAATACTGAGTTCCATATTTGTTTATACACATGACTTTATTTTTTGTGTATCTTTCAAAACTGTGTCTTCATTGCATTAAGAACATGTCCCCTCCGGAAAAAAAAGAAAAAAAATGTGATTATGATAAAATTAAAGGAACATTGGTAGGGTGTCAACCTAAATTTAGAACCAGCAATAATCTGTAGGATGGGGGAATGAAAAAAATAGACAAGAAAAAATATGTATTTCATAATGCAAATTTAAAAACTTACACTTAAACAAAATAAAGCTAGTACTGGCTATTTTATAGTAGTGGCCAATAGAGTAATTGAACACAATAAATACCAGGCAACATATTTGACACATATTTTTCTCTTTATTTGAAACAGCCTTTCTCTCAAATGGGTATGAAGATCTCTCAGATTTTAGATTTAAGGAACGAGGTTTCACATGGGCTAATTATTACCCACATTATATATTTTGTCCTGTCTTTTCACTCAACTTTACATTGCAAGACTTTTCCAAGTCACTAAACTGTATTTTAAGAACCTAAAGGACATAGTGTATGGCCTCTAATTTTGTAATGATTATGTAAACAGACCACGTCATATGCATCTAATTCTCAATTACTGCATACTCACCACCATTGATAACAATTACATAATTATCATGCAAGATTCAAAATAGGAAAATAATCATATTATTGGAACACTTTTTATTTAAAAAATAGTCCTTCCCTTATCTTCTGGCCTTGTTTCTAGTAGAAATCAAACATCATTCTTATACTTGTTCCCTTGTATGTAATGTACTTTTCAAAAAATTATTTTATCTCCACCTGTCAGCATCTTGACTATGATGGGTCTCGGAATGGTATTCTTGGAATTTATCTTACTCAGAATTTCCTGAAATTATTAGATATATTAATGTTTACTTCATGAAATTTAACAAATTTAGGGCAATTATTTTCAAGTACATTTTCTACCCTATTCACTACCTTCTCTCCTTTTCGAACTGTGTTCACATATATGTTAGACAACTTCATATTGTTCTACAGGTAACTATGGCTCCATTGATTTATTTTTTTCATCTTGTTTATCTCTGTTTAACAGATTGCATAATGTCTATTTTTCCATCTTTTACTTCTTTAATTCTTTTTTTTCTGCCATGCATGTGCTATTATACCAATGCATTTAACTTTTATTTCAGATATTTTACTTTTTAATTTTAGAATTCAAAATTGGTCTTTTTGTATCATTTGCATTACTATTACTATTTGCCATCTGTTCATTCATTGCACCATATTTTTTGTGTTATTCAGCACAACCTATTTATAATAGGTTCTTAAAAGTGTGTCTGATAATTCCCTCATTTGTCTGAATTGTAGAATTGTTTCTATTGGTTGACTTTTTTCTCTTAACTATGGTTTTTATTTCTATGTTTTTTTTCTCATGTATATTGTTTTGATTATATGATGAACCTTATACTTATATATGTATATTATAGAATTTCCACTTCTTGTTTTGCCTCTCCGAATAATATTCCTTTTTGCTTAAATAGGCATAACAATTACTGGCAGACCTTAAACTTCTGGATGCTTTGTTTCATATATTGTTAGCGAAGCTACATTTAAGTGTGCCCTTTGTTTTGGGCACACTCTACGCATTATGCATAGGATATATTCTTTACTTACTAAGTATGTAATTTCTTGGGTTTCAATAGGGAGCTTGGTGGATTGCTCTTAAACTTTGTGAGATTAAAACTGTAAATACTATCTCTTGTGGGTGGATGATAGTCAAAGTCTCTGTGAATATTTTTCAGTTTTCCAGCTATTACATTCATCAGACTTTCTGTTGTTTTCTTCATGCACGCACAGTTCATGGATCAGATACGGATTTGAGATCAGTTTACATACAGATTTCAGGTGTTTTGCCTTTGTGGCTTCCTGCTCTTCTGGAGTTCTTCCCCTTCATTCAGAGCTTTCTGGCAGCCCCAGAGAAGCCCTCTGTGTTGCATATTCTAGAGTATGCCCTCAGAGAAAAACCCATATGAACATATATCTCTCTATCTTATGTATTTTTAAAGATTAAACAAATATATGATTTGGTTATTAAAAATAGTTTACTTCTACCATTACTTTTTGTACATTTATTATTAAGACTATGTCAGAAATAGAATTATTTGAGTGCTTTTGCTTTGAAACTGACCTCCTTGCTGAAGTCATAATTATGTATAAGTTATTCATTCAATTTTCTGTTTATTTCAATGGGAGATTATAGTTCTTTCAAATAATGTAATATTATTTGTTTACATTATTTTTTCATAGTTTAATTTTACTTGTGTAATAGGTTTGGCTAACATATTTAAATTGAATTATTATTCAACCTTTATTGTTATTATTGTTACTATTATTTTCTTGTGATTATTATTTAAATCATACTATGAAACATTTTACTAGTTTGCTATAAGTACATTTTAAAAATAGGATTAGATATTAAATGTCACTATGGTTTTTCACTATCTTTTAAGAGAATTACACATTTGCTCTTTATTTTTTGCTCTAAAGATATAATAAATCCTAGTAATAACTGTCATGATAATGAATAATCTGTTCTAGAATGAATATTACTCAGATAGTATTACTTTAATAGATGAATGGGTTTTATTTTCTAATATTTTATTTAGAATTGTTGAATCTCTATTAACAAATAAAATAGTGTGATATTTTTCTTTATTTTCCACATCTTGGTAAGGTTGTTGTAACACAAGAGCTCCAGGCCGGGACGAGCACCTGGGGCTTGGATATTCCGAAATAATCACCAGAAAGACCAGAGGAGTGAGACATGCCATTTATTACTCACAGTACAAGGAGGCCCCAGCACCTGCTTAGTTGGAGCTGCAGGAAAAGGCAGCTGGCCAAGAGCAGGCATTGTTTTATATGCAAGCAGAGGGAAGAGAATTGCCTCACCCTGGGGAGTAAGGCTCTTCCCTCGCCAATGAGAGCTGGATGTGGTGCCTACCTAGTGTTGGGAAAAACTGAACCAGCCTTGTCCAGGAAGATATTGTCCATGAGAATGGCCAAAGGGACAGATAGTGTCCATAGGAGCAACAGGAAGTGTCCCTGTGGGCAAGCACAGCCCTGGAACGCTCTATTCATTGTTCTCCTTGGCACTGTTTGCTCAGCAGTCCTCTTTTCCTCCAGGGTCCATGGAGAAGATATGTTTGAATTAACCTCACAGTTGTGATGCAAGTTTTATCATACTTCCAAAAAATTAAGCTAACTTTTGTGCTTGAAAACTTTTAAATACTGAAAAAAATATATTTATTTTGATTCAAACTCATAAAAACTCAATTGTCAAGATTTCTTTTTTTTTTCCCCAATTTATTCATGGTTATATTTCTTTCAGAATTTCCACCTTTTCTTTTAATGTAGTCTATATTTGTCATACAGTAGTTCTTTTATACAGATCATAAAAATGCATTAACATTAATATGATAATTTTCTTTTGAATGTTTATATTTGATTGTATCTGTCATTTACTTGTAAATATTAACTTCTAGTTTTATTTATTTTAAAGATTATTTTTATAGCAATATTAGCTTTATCACAAAATTGAGAGGAAAATACAGATATTTCCAATACATCTCCTTTCCCCACATGTAGATAGCCTTACTCATTATTAACATCACTCATAAGAATTGTACATTTTCTACCAAGGATTTACCTATGGTGGCACATTATAATCACCTATAGTTTATAGCTTGCCTTAGAGCTCTCTCTTGCTGTTGTACATTCTATATATATGGATAAAAGTATAAAAACATATGTTCATTATTATAATATACATGGTATTTTCATTGTCCTAAAAATCCTCTGTGCTCTGCCTTTTCTTCTCTCCCACCCATTCCCACTCTTGTAACCATTTATCTTTTTATTGTCTCCATAGTTTTGCCTTTTCCTGAATATTATATAGTTAAAGTCATACAGTATTTAGCTTTTCCATATTGACTTCTTTCAGTTAGCAACATGTATTTGCTTTCTCCATGTCTTCTAATGGCTTGCTAGATCATTTCTCTTTAGCACTGAATAATATTTCATTAAACTATGGATGCACCATAGTTTGTCAATTCACCTACTAAAGGGCATCTTGGTTGCTTCCAGCTACCGGTAATCATGAATAAAGCTGTTATGAACATTGTTGTGCAGATTTTTGTGTGGACATAAGTTTTCAACTCCTTTGGTAAATATCAAGGAGTGTGATTTATGGATCAGAGTACACTAAGATAAGAGTATATTAGTTTTGTAAGAAATTACCAAACTCTCTTACTAAGTTCCCACGTGCAATATGTAAGAATTCTTGTTGCTCCACATCCTTGTCAGTATTTGATGTTATCCGTGTTCTGGATTATGGCTATTGTAATAGATGTGTGGTAGTATCTCATGATTGTATGATGTAGAGCATCTTTTGATATGTTATTTTTTATCTATATATCTTCTTTGTCGAGGTGTCTGTTTGGGTCTTTGGCTCACTTCCTAATAAGTTTGTTTGTTTTCTTATTGATAAGTTTTAAGTGTTCTCTATATATTTGGATAACTTTTTGTCAGATGTATCTTTTTCAAATATATATCCCAGTTGTGCTTTGTATTCTAATTCTCTTGATATTATCTTTCACAGAGTGCAAGTTTTTAATTTTAATCAAGACCAGTTTATCAATTTTTTCCCCATAGATTATATCTTTGGTGTTGTATTTAAAAAGGCATCCCATACTCAAGGTCATGTAGATTTTCTCCTATGTTTTTTTTTTTTTATAAGAGTTTTATTGTTTTGTATTTCACATTTAGGTCTATAATCTATATTGAGTTAACTTTTGTAGAAATTGTAAACTTTGTGTCTAGATATATTTTTTTTGCATGTGGATGTCCAGTTGTTCCAGTTGTACCTTTTGTTGAAGAGACTGTCTTTGCTCCAATGTATTGCCTTTATTCCTTTGTCAAAGATCAGCTGACTATATTAATCTGTCTATTTCTGGGCTCCCTATTATTTTCCATTGATCTATTTGTCTCATCTTTTTGTATTGATCTCTGTTTTATGCATTTTTTCCTAGATTTTGTTTTATGTACTTATACTAACTTTTGTTTGTTCGTTTTCTTAATTATTTTCAAAGTTTAACTACTTAGATTTATTTATAAATGTTAGTGTTATTTTTTTCAATATGTTAATTCTCACTTTCTCCTATACTAATTACTTTTACTTATTGTTTTTCTTTTGATAATGTCATATATATAATACTTGGTTCACTTACATTATTTCAGATTGCATCTTATTTGGCACTAAAAGGACTTTAGAATATAGATTTTACTGGAGTACAGTTTGGGGCACATCACAACGATGTTATATACTGTTCCAATTATAATTTATAACAAATATTCTATAATTGCAAGTTTAATTTCTGATTCTGCAAGAACTATTTGGTGAATCCAAATTTTCAAATGTTTTCTCTTTTGTTCATACTTTCATTATAATATCTATTAGATTGATTACAAGGTAATTAGGTATAATAAACTTTATATTTATATTTTGTATGTATATATTGATTTTGGTGTAGCTAATGCATCAATTTCAAAGCATTTTTCTTAAAAATCTGTGTTTCTTGATATATTAAGCTATATTAATTTGTTATCCTAATACAATACTAAAATGTTTTGAAAAATTTTAGTTTGTAAGTAATATTCTTTACTTTTCTCATAAATCATGTAACATAACAATTGAAATAAAAATATACAAAGAAAATATTAACTATTTTCCTCTCCTTTGCTTTATACCCAATCTAATACAGTTGTTAATATTAAATCCTTAGATTGTATCCATCAAATTAAAATTTCTCATATTTTGAGTTACTGAGATTTTTTAAAGTTATTTCTGTTTACTTTTCCTGATATTTTTTAAGAATAAAAAAAAGATTATACAATAATGATCACTCTGAAACATTAATTTTCATATAGTGAAGTAATAGGGGAATTTTTAAAAGTCAGTATTATGTAGCTACATATATGATCATTAATGTGTGAGAATTCCTCTGACTCTGAATGTTTTCCAGGTTTTATTGTGGGCTTTTTATTTTACACATTTATTCATTTATTGGTCAGAATAGTATCTAAAATGATATCAATTTGCTTTTGTTCACATGTCCAAGACCGCGAATCAGGTTTGAACATTTGATTGAGTGTGAGCAATAGACAGAATACAGGTAAAAAATGTGTATTTAAGAGAAAGAAGTGATCAACTTATAAATTCTATTTATATGTCAGGTAAAATCAGGACTCAAAACTGACCATTGGATTTATCAATGTAGAAGCCGTTGGTCACAGCAAAAGCAATTTTTGCAGAGTTGTAGATTTAAAAGAAGGACTGGAGTATGTTTGACAGAAAATAAGAACAAAGAACGAAACAAATAATAATAAAGAATAAATTGAAAATTAAGAATAAAAACAGAAAGTTTGATGGTCCAGGTCATTCCCATTCATATTCTATGACTCATATTCTGCCAAGAGAATCATGAATTGTCATTCCAGTGGTGAATCATGCTTAAACTATTTCTTTGTTGCTATGAAGAAAGGTAAAAACAATTTTTGATAAAAAAAACTAGCAGTGTTCTCTAAAATTAGTTCATTTATTTTCAGACTTCCTTATTTTCTGATAAGAGAATTTAATATTTAAAAATACATATATTTTTCTTTCTAAGACTGTTTTAGCTGTGACTCAGTATTTGTATAAGAAGAGGTTTTATTATTAGTTAAAATAAGAATTACTTTTTCATATGCATTTTACTCTTTAGACATGAGAATAATTTATCTCTCCATTTGTTTCTAATTTGTACTTTTCTTTTACATTATAGTCATAAAATATATCCCCTATGATGATGAGTCTATGAAACTCATTGAGACTTTTTCCGTTGTTTTAGAATATAGCCCTTTTTATGTATGTTCATCATATGTTAAAAAAGAACCTACATCTTATATTTATGTATATTAACTTTTATAGTTTTCTGTTAAATCTTACCAAACTTGCTATTGTAGTTTTCTATATAATTGCTTATTTTTTGTTCACACTCTCTTTTTTTGAGATTATCTTATAATCTTTTACTACATTTAAATAGTTTGTTTGCTATATGTTCTGTCAATTATCATTTACAAAGGTTATGTAGTTAGGAACATAGGTGATATTTTAGTAATATGTATTTATTGATCCCATTTTTATAACATTTGCTTGTATTTTATTTCATAAGATAATAAAGTTGTACTGAGTATTTTTTAATATTTTACTATAGACAACATAGTGCATTTTGTTTTCTTTATGTAATACTGACAGTTATTTAAGTGGTAAGTTAAATACACTTATTCTTATCATAATTTCTCTTACTAACGGAATTCATTTCTGCCATTTTATTCTGCCATTTTATTTCATATATGTTTGAATCATCATATTTCCCTCTTTCCTTTCCTGACTTTCATCAAGACAGAAACATTTTTCTCTGATTATATGAAAGCGACATATTTTTTCCTTCAATTGTTACACTATTTATCTTTTCCGTTTATTTGTTACATTTAGTAAAGTTTATATTTTCCCCCTAAACAGGCCAGCACTTTGGAATGTTCTTTCCTTCAGTCTGCACTGCCTTCTCCTCTACGCTTGTCCTACCATCACCACCACCCCACTCCCGCCCCTGGCATTTTACTGGTATTGTCTACTACAGATGTCCTCAACCCTCAGGCCCTGTATCGTATTGGTCCATATCCTGTTAGGAATTGGGCTGCACAGCAGAAGGTGAGCAGTGGGCGAGTGAGCAAAGCTTCATCTGAATTTGCAGCTGCTCCCTAGCACTACCATCGCCGCCTCATTTTCACCTCAGATCATCAGGCATTAGATTCCCACAGGAACACCTATTCCTGGTGCCAAAAAAGGTGGAGACCTCTACTAGACTTAATAATGTATTGTTATACATTACACAATATACATTCTTAGATTTTTGCTCCTTTAAATAACACATTTTACTAATTCATTTACTTATTCTTACTTTTCTACAGAATTCTTTTGGTTTTATTTTCATTTTACTGAAGAAGTTTCACCAAAGCATTTTCAAGTGAGGTTTAATATTATGAATAACCTAAGGTACTGAATTCCTGAAAATACCTGTATTGTTTCCCTCATTTAAAAAACTTCGTAACTGAATATGGAATTCTGGGCTCAGAATTATTTTAATCTTGTGATGGTATTACACTTTTTCCCCTATATCCAACGTTGCTGATGAGATGTCTGATTAAATTTGGTTATTGAAACTTCATGAAGATCTATTTTTTTTCTCTCGGAGGATTTAGAATTTTACATTTGTATTTAATCTTCTTAAATTTCACTGGATATATCTATTTTCTTATCATTCTATTTGATAGTCTATGACTCTTATCAAACTGAGGTATTTCGACTTTTTAATTAAAAATCTTATTCAAGTATTTTTTCCTTTTATTTCCATATATATTCAATTTCCATTTATATTTTATAGTTTTTTTCTATTTCTTCTTGCATCCCTTTTATTTTTTAGCTTAAAAAAATCCATACATTCTTCATTCTTTTCTTATGTATTAAAGAATTCTCTTGTCTACAGCCATGTCACCCCTAACAAGCCCGATTCTATCTGATCCCAGAAGCTAAGCAGGGTAGGGCCTGGTTAGTACTTGGATGAGAGACCACCTAGGAAGACTAGATGCTATAGGCATATAAAATAAAAAAAAAAAAAGGGATTGTAATCTGACAAGATCCTTGCAATCTGTGAGGTCAACCAAGGGTTGTCTAGCCTAAAAAAAAACAAATAAAATAATTCTCTTATCTTGTTTTCATGTTAACTAATTTATTCTCCAGCTCTATTTGGCTATTTTATATGCATATATGTAGATATGTATGTGTACATATATATATAGACATGTATGTATATATATCACATATATATATAGATATGTACGTGTGTGTATATATATCTTTAACTATAGCTCAGTTTTTCTACTCGATTTTTTTGTATATTTGTATGTTCCTATTTTATATTACCAGTATTCTTACCTGTCTATTTTAGTACATGTATCATGTTTAATTAAATTGTGCTATTAATTCTACTGGATTTTATAACAGTTATTTAATTTTTTAATTTTTATTTATTGATGGGTAGATGACTTTCTGTGTAGATTCACATTCACTCAGATTATTGACTGTATTGCCTGGCAGAAAGTGTAAAGCAATTTAAAGAAGGGGCACATCTAGTTTTCGAGAGTCCTCATTAAGACAGACTGGGCAGATGGAATTTGCTCTTCCCTCAGTAGGACGACTGGCTTCCTATTTAATGCCTCACTAATGCTAGCCTTTGCCAAGAGGCAACTCCCTCACCCCAGGTATGTAGACAGGGGTGAAAGAAGAAAAGACATATTTGGGGCTCCTCACTGCAATAGGGATGTTTCCTTGGTCAGGCTAAACTTTCTCTAACTCTTAGCAGTATCTGTGCAGGTGATGTTCCATTGGTGAAATGAGCAAACAGGTACCAAAATGAAGTCTTTCTCCAACTTGTCTCTCTATTCCCAGATTATGTTTTCTCTTCAGACCACTGGCTTCTCACAGTATTTATGTTACTCCAGATCTTTATTCTTTCCTTCCTAAGCTGGAGTTGGGAGGGCAGAGGGCAGCCCTTACAGTTAGAATGTATCCCTATTTTGCCAGGACTCTGAAATCTCTTACAATTATTATATCTTCCAAATATATGGTTGATTCTCTTTTCTCAGCCCTCCCATGGTTTAGATAGTCTTGCAAAGAGTTTATCTCTTGATTAATTATTTCGAAAAAACAGCTCTTGGATTTTTTATCCTTTGAAGTACTTTTCTTCCAATTTTACTAATTTCATTTCTTATTTTCCTTAAATTCTCTTTATAATTTATTTTGACTTATTTGTACTTATGTAAATGTATTATTAGCTTCTTATATTATTAATAAAAATACTTATGATGTGGAATTTTCCTCTAAAGAATTTAAAGATCTGTCCTAAAAGTTTTTACAGAAAAGGTTTTTCTGTAAAACATTTAATTTTGTTAACCTTCCAAGTAATATTTTCCCTTGAATTTAAAAAGAAAATATTTCTTAATTTCCAAATGGCTACTTTTATTTTATTTTTTTTCTCAGTTTTGGTTTGCCAATTCTTTCTTGTTTACTTCTGGCTTTATTTTGTTTTCAAGGCTATATTCTATAAACATTCATTTGAATATTTGTTATAAGACCTTTGATCTATCAAATTCTTAAAGATTTATTTAAAAATTTACTAATGTCACTTATTTTTTTCAGATCAGTCTTTAGTTCATGTACCTGGTATCTTGTTATTTCAAGTATTAAATTTTAGGTTTTTTTATAACTTTTCATGAATTCTGTTTACTATCTTTATATTACTTTTTCTAGTTGAAGATATTAAGCTATAATTCTGCTATTAATAGTGAATTTATTGTGGCTTCATTTATTCTTTATCCTTAATTTATCATTTTTATAACTACATACATTTAAATTATTTTAAAGTCAGTATACATATTTAAAATGGAATAATTCAGTCCTTTGATATTTAATATAACTAAAATATTTTATTGTTCTCTCTCACAGATAGTTATTATACTTTTTAAATTGTATCTCTTTTTTCAATTTCTTACTTTGCTTTTCATAATCAATTTTTTTTCTTCAATTCCTCTGCTTCATGTACTAACCACCCCTCTATACTTCCACATATATATGCACCTTATTCTGAAATCCTACAATCCTTCAAAATTTAGCAGCGGCTAACTTTTTGGGTCAAATGATCATGATAATATAACTGTATGTCTATGTTTATACTTTATGTTATGTTTATATTTTATTTACTCAACTCCTACCTTCACTGAATATAAAATATTTATAAAACATTTACTTTCAAAAAACCTTTGCCAACTTCTATGTATTTTTCTTGAGTGATTTAAGTATTCATAATACTTTATAAAGTATTCAGCTTTTATTAATATTTGTTATGATATATCTCTATGTTCTTTAATTCATATTTGACATTTAAATTACACATTCTTAAAGAAACTTTTATCAACCTTTTAGTTTTAGCATAATTGATTTCCTTCTGTTTACTCCTCTCTTATTCATATTTCTTTATCTTGAGCTCAAGATATCTTGATCTCTTTAGTCTGTGTGGACCAAATTGGGGGAGAAAGTTGAGTTTAAATGAGGTGTTTTTTTTTTTTTTTTGATAAGAACATAAAGTTTATTTTTTTAAGGCATTGCAGGACTGAAACTTGGCCTAATTTGCACTAAGGGGTTCTATACATTTATTTAAACTTTTTTTGACTACTACTATGTGCAAGGCAGTGTTTTAGGCTTTGAGAGTATAGCACAAAACAAAATGAGTGAACTTATCTGTTCTCTTAGCATTTATGTTTTAATTGTTTATGATGAAAAAAAAATAAAGATTTAAGTAGGGCAGATGCCAATAAGTGCAATGGAGAAAAATAAGGCAGAAAAAGGGCTTAGGGAGTGTTGGAGTGCAATTTACAAAATATGGTGGTTGTGGACATTTCTGCTCAGAAAGTGACCTTTGAGCAAACGTCTGCTGGAGATGAGTGAGAATCTATGACACTGGTGAGTGGAATGCTCCAGAAGGAGAAAAAGAGCAGGCATGAAGATTCTGCTCCATGTGAAGAATGTTAGGTGTGATGAGTCAGGCTAATGGATTGGAGCAAAAGGAGAATGGAGGAGAGTCCCAGGCAGTAATGGCAGAGAGGCAATAGGAACTGGGCCACACATGTGAAGTCTGTTGGCCATGATAAACTCCTTGGCTTCTACTTTGAATGAGAAGCGAATGGGTAGCTTTTAGCAGATAAATGACATAATCTGGAATTTTATGGGATCTCTCTGGCTTCCAAATAGAGAACAGAAAGAAAGGGTATAAAGTAATGAGCAAGAGAATGGTTAAGAGAATATTGCAAACATCTGGATGAGAAATAATGGTAATTAAATCAGAGTGATAATACTGGAGGTAGTAGAAAATGGTAGGATCCTAATTCATCTTGAAGGTAGAATAAAATTTTCTGGTTCACTGAATATCAAGCATGAAAGAAAGAGTCTAGTCAGGAGTAACAAAGATTGGGTCTGACAAACTGAGAACTGGAGCTGTCATTAACTGGGCAGGCAGGTTGGGGAGAAAATATTATTTATTCAGCACTGTCATCGTTAAGTTTGCAATATCTGTTGGTCATCCACATTGGAAAATGTCAAACACACAGTTAGATGTATATACCTGGAAGTCAGGGTAAATTTAGACTGGCTAGACCTAGGATTCTTGGCTTATAGATTTTTTTTCCCCTCAGGAATCTGTTGATGTTGACATTCTCTTCTCACCAACAATGTTGCAATTAATATCTCATAAATTTTATAGTGGATTGGATAAGAAGAAAAACCAAAATGCTCTACTACATTCTGTACACATGGGAGAAAAGAATTACTAAATGATCTTGAATAACAGGCATTTATCTCACAATTATGTATCTTTTCTAATAGAAATACTACAGTTACATGCCACTTTCTTAAGTTTCATTACCTAAGTGCAGGTTTCTAAACCTTCAGATGCAGAACATCAAGTGTCCTCTGAATCAAAATAAGTTATGGACAGTTATTTGCGGGGCAAAAGTAATACTTTGCCTTTATAAATATAGACAAAGGATCATGATCACTTTCAAAATCTTAGCAAGGACAAGGTTATACTAGAGGCATTAAATGATTTTGTATTTCTTACTTGTTTAAGTTCATTGTCTTTTTCTTCTAAATAGAATTGCACATTGCAAGATGTTAACTTATCTTGAAAGTTACCTGAAAGAGAAGCTTTGCCAGATACATATCTGTTCCTGAGCAATAGGTAATTTTCAGTATATCTGTGAATTATAACAACCATTCTTAGAGTCACAAAGTCTATGTTAGTGCCCTAGATACATTGCTAAGTTCGCATATACTCAAGCAATGACATTGTCACCATCATTACTTTCTCCATCTACTGATTTGCACTTTAACATGGATTTTAGAATTTATCCTCTTTCAAGCCCTCTTTCTCCACATCCCTAACTCAATTTTCTGCCATATCAATTCCACTCTTTACTATTTTTCAGATAGTTGTAAATTCTTTACTGGAACTATTTTCCTAACTTCTTATTATTTTTTTAAACTCAGTTGGCTTCAAATTCATCTCAATTTGTTGTCCTGTCTCATTAATCATCAAAGCCATGCTTCTTTGATATGCATATAGAGCGGTTTCTGTATAAAACTGTGCTCTGATTTATGGAGTTAATTTCAAAGAGTCTTTTAATCTGTCTCTTGCATGCTATACTTATTTTTTCTTCTTTTATGCTATAAAATGTCTTCATAAGAACCATGTTTTTGTTTTGTTTATTCAAATTTCTATTACCCAGGCCTAATAAAACATACTATTTATTTCAAAAGATTCTCTAGTTTTTTCTTTTTTCTTTAATTTCCTTTTATATTTTCCTGGGTACTTTTAAACTTCTCTACTTTTAATTTAATGTGAAGGCTTAAATTGTTTAGGTTGATATTATTAAATTTATTAATCTAGAAGGAGAATGACATGGGTTTATCAGTTGTCCCACAAGGGGACTTTGTTTCTGTAGTCTTCTTTTGTTTGCTAGAAAAGCTAAGAGCTAACTAGCTTTCTGTTGGGTGAAGACAATGATTTTCCTGCACTGTCTTTAGTTGACAATGGTAAAAATGACTCTAAACACAGGAAAAATTTTATCTCCCTCGTGTTCTTCCCTTACTTTCTAATGTCAGTGCTCTTATGATATTTTCTCTATTATGTACAGATATTTGCCTGAATTACAGAGTAAAAATGATGTGAAACAAAGCCACATTAAACTACAACCAATATTTAATGTGAATGAGAACTTTAATATTTGGTGTTGTAAGCCACTGAATTTTGGAGTCATTTGTTACTGAAGCACAATCTGACTTATACAAAATCGGTGTTGATGAGGATTTCCTCTACATTTGCTTTATTTTGGTTACACAGTTTTTTTTTAAGGATGGAGTTTAGGAAGAGTTTCTATGCTACATTTTTTTTCCCCATGAATATGTTAATTTAATTTAATTTAATAATTGAATTAAATAAATTAAAATATATTACTAAATTTAGTATGTGTTTATAAATATATACTCAGAATGTCATAAGATAACAAATTGAATTAATTTTGATTTCTGTTTATATATGATTTCAGTTGGTGTTTTGTCTATCACACTTCTGGGTACTGTTATAGCCCAATTTTCTTCTGACCTCAAATTGCATCCTTTTTCCTCTGCTATAATGTTTAGTTTCCTCTATATTTCTCTTTGAGAGATAAGGCATACAGGTATAAAGACTGATGTATAAATAATTTACCTATTATGTTAAATTGCATATGTAAAATAGATCGTAACCATAAAGTACAAATATTAATAAGTAGAGAAGTGATTGACATTGGCTCAAATCATCAATCCAACCTGGAATGAATTAAGTAAGTCTTAGGATAGGCGATAAGAAAATAAAGTGGAAGCAGAAAATGTGTTAGTCTGTCTTTGATAATCTGGGACTCTATTTTCACTATAAAGTGCACCAGATATCAAATTTGGGAAGTAAAGAAAGCTTGAATAAAACTAATTTCTTTAACTGCCATTAAGAAAAATATGTAATCAATCCATAATAAGAAAAGTCTTTTGAAATATGAAAAGAAGTATATATATTAAGAAGGCTATTCTGCAAGGGTAATTTTCATTTTTAGATGTTCAACTGCTCCTGACTTTCACATTTCAGATAAAAAGAACTAAGTCACCAATTAGTAATATTTGTACTACTCAATTTTAAACTTAATTATATGTTGTTTTAAAAAGACTGGTAGTTGATAGATAGTTATGGAGATGAGGAGCATGGCATGGGGAATGTAGTTAGCATTAATTCAATGCTAGGTGGAGAGCCAGAGGAGAGAAAGAGCAATTAGTGAGATTTTTTTATAAACTATATAAATGTCTAATCAATGTACTGTATACTTGAGAGGAATAATAAAATTAAATTGAAACAAACAAACAAACAAATTCTATCTAAAAAATAAAAGACTAATGCCTTTGGATATTTTAATGCTACCATTTTGCCTTTGTCTTCCACAGGTACATTCGCTCTCATCTTTTAAGATTTAGCTTAATCTAAATTAAATTTTTTTCTTTTGTGCAGCTACTATGTTCTCATGAATCTATTGGCTCCTTCTAGTAGTTGTTACATTCTATTACTACTAGAATGTAAACTCCTTAAGAACTCTTAGTAGATACTGAGTAAAAGTTTACAGAGCAAATGAAAGAATAAAAAAAAAAAAAAAGGAAGAAGTATTAGGTGGTTTGACTCAAATAATTAAATTTGATAGGGTCACAAATTGAATTGATTTACATCTTAAAAGGGTCAGTGAGTTGCCATTAAAAATCAACTATATTCACTAAAACTAAAAAACAAACAAACAAACAAAAACAAGCTCTAGTGTTATTGAGTACTCAGAGCAACTGGAACCCTCATACACTCACTGCTGGTATGAGTACCAAATGGTATAACTACTTTGGAAAGCACTTTGACTATTTCTTACAGTTAAACATCATCATAAGACTTAACAATTCCACTTCTAAAAATTTATCCAGTAAAATGAAAATATACATTTTCACAAAGACCTATAAATAGACATTTATAGCAGTTTTATTCAAAAGAGTCAAAAATTGGAAACAAACTAAATGTTTATTAACTGGTAAATGGAATTATGGCATATCCATACAATGGATATATATATGTGTGTATATATATATATATATATATGTATATATATATATATATATATATATATATATACTGAGAATATTAATTCTCAGTAATGAAAATGAATGAACTATTGGTATATACAACAATGAGTTATATTTCAAAAGAATTACACTAAGTAAAAGAAGTTAGACATTAAAGATGGGATATTAATAGGATTGTAAATTGGTATAGATACTGTGGAAAACAATATGAGATTCCTCAAAAAATTAAAAATAGAACCATATGACCCAGCAATTCCGCTTCTGGGTATTTATTTGAAGACATTCAAAACATTAATTTGAAAAAATATATGCACTCTTATGTTCACTGCAGCATTATTTACAATAGTCAAGATATGGAAATGACCTAAGTATCCATAAATAGACAAATGGATAAAGAAGATGTTGTGAATATATACAATAGAATATTACTGGGCACAAAAAAGAACAAAATTTTGTCATTTGTGACAACATGGATGGACTTAGAGGATATTATTCTATGTGAAACAAATCAGACAGAGAAAGACAAATACCATATGATTTCCTTTATATGTAGAATCTATAAAACAAAACAAACAAACAAACAAACAAATAAATAAATAAAACCCCAGAAACTCATAGATACAGAGAATAAATTGATGATAACATGATAAAAGAGGGTTTGGGGAGATGGAAGAACAAAAGGAGGGGGTTATATAGTACAAATTTGTGGTTATAAAATAATCATGAGGATGTAAAGTACAGCATAGAAAATATAGTCAATAATACTATAATAATTATGTATGGTGTCAAGTGGGTATTAAACTTATCAGAGTTATTACTTTGTAAGTTATATAAATGTCAAATCACTGTTGTAGACCTAAAACTAATATTTTATTGTATGTTAACTATAATGGAAATAAATATAAATTTTTAAGAAAAAGAAAATGTAAATAAATTTTTTTAAATAAAAAAAAATGAACAATTTCCAACTGGAGACAGAAATCCCAGTAAATCTCACAATCAAAATTATGGCAATTTAAAACATTAATGAGATACCAAGCATCACCTTTCATATTAATAAAGTGAAAAAGAAGAATGACACAAACATTGCTGAGAATACAGGAAAATAAACTTTTTTATACATGCCTGAGAGGTGAGGCTGAATTCATGCTTTAGAGTAAGCAATTGGTAATTGTGTTAAAAAATCTTAAATTTCTGCATATCTTTTGAACCGGCACTTTTACCTTTTGCAAGTTATCTTAAGGATAAAACCACAAATGTGACCACATGTATATTTCATCATAGTGAAAATTTGGAAACTAACTAAATGTTCTAAAATAATGGATTTATTCAGAAATCATGATACTTACAAAAGAAAATACTATACCAGAGATAAAATCAGTTATAAAAAACATTTCTAGACACAAAGAAAAATATACTATTTACATTTAAAAAACATCAGTCTACCAGTTAATATGTGCACTGTACAACCCAGTGTGAGGCAGGATTCACACCATGATTTGAACTATATACAGCAGTCCTGGTGCCTTATTTCCTGCTTGGCTTATTCCTTGATATCCACGAGGCACTGAGATACATGATGGTGATGTCATTACCTACACAGAACATAATGATATTTCAATTTAGCCTTTTCTCCAGAGTATGGAATTAATCATTTTGAATCATTCTGACATAGATAGTGGCAGCATTGGGAGAGGTAAGATAAATTGCACTTTAGGGGCTGAGTAAACTCTGCCTTCAACAGACATTGATAGTAGCATAGCTTATTATTGTCTCAGTGGTACCCCATCCCTGCTCCAAACACTATCCACTTTCTTTTTCCTACTTTTTTCTTCTTCTCCATATATATCATCTCCTAATACTTTCTATAATTTACATATTTTTTTATTTTTATTATCTCTCTCCCCCCTAAAAAGGATAGCATATTACATGATTTCATTGATATGACACTTTAAAAAAAGCAAAATGACAGAGACAGAAATCAGATTGCCAGAGACCTCTCCTCTGGTGCAGAAAAGGGACATAAGGTAATTTCTTAGTGTAATGGGGCTGCTTTAATATTTCGATTGTGATAGTGGTTAAACAACTGTATAAATTTTTTCTCTTCTCTAAAGAAAATAAAATGTCCTATGCATTATCTACATTATTTATATTATTTACAAAGTTAGAATTAGCTAATGTAAATTATAAAATTTTCAAAAAATCAAAGAAAATTAACATATCATGTGTCTACTTTGTACAAGCATCACGTCGTGTTCTTTACAATGCCATCAATCATTTAAGTTCTCCAAAAGTTATCATCATTCCCCTTCTAAAGATAATGCATCTGAGATTAAATAATTTAAATACAATACAAAAGGTAAGTATTGGGACGAAGTTTCTAATTAGATCAGTCTGACTAAAGCACATGTGCTCACACGTGTGATGATGGCTGTTTGTCAGGAAAACTGTCATTCTGTGCATTCTTTGTCACATATAAATAAGACAGTGTTATTTTACTGCCTAATACTTTTTCCTTTCTTTTATTTCCTTTTTCATATTGAATAAATCTACACTCCTTGTCATGGCCTCTGAAATTTCACATACACAGACACCTGCAGCCTCTTCAGTATTCTTCATCTTATGATCCTCATGGTCCATTAGGCTCCACACAAGCAAAGGAACTTGCATGTGTGGTTCCCACCTCTTGGAAATTCCTTCACTCTAGTCTTTCTATAAAGGACAGTTTTCATTCTTCAGGTCTCAGCTCAAATGTCACTTTATTAGAGATATATTTCTTCACCTCCATAAGAGGAGGAATCTTACCCCTTGCTATAATGTGTTTATTATAATATTCTCCAGAGAAGCAAACTCAGTATATTGATTAGTATATAATAAGTACTCAATGAATATTTTGAATAAATGACTAGAATTCAAATTAGGCTGTCATGAGGAAGTGTTGAGAAAAAACTGTTATAATCTAATTCCAGAGGAAAGACCACCCAGAAGAAGACTTTTTGCTTTTAAAGTTGAAATCTGAGGCCTGCATATATTAATAAAAATCAATAAATAGCATTAGACTTGCTAGAAAAACATAAGCTGGGATTAAATCAATTATGTTTTCTCTATGTAAATTATAAACATCAAGTAAATTAAACTGCCAAAAATGGAAGATTAAAAGAATATTAATGAGCTGATAGAAATTATAAGATTTTTTTTTTAGTTTAATGAGAATCGAATGGAGGGAAAGGCATTTGGAGAGTGTTTCATGACTTCTTAATGTCTCACAAACACAGTTTGCTCAATGACACTGCCTAAGACCTTCATCATCTCAGTTAAAATAAAAGGCTGAGTCCTTTTTTACCTTCCATCCACAGTAGGAATTAAGCAGGATTCTTTCGAAGATTAGTGCATGCTCCTGTACAAATGTTTTGCATTGGTATTACTTTTGAGGTATTTATTTTACTGTGATAGGCACACTGAAAAATATTATGTTCTTGATACCACCACTGGCAAGTTTGAAGGGATCCATAGAGCTCTCTATTTCTCTGGTGAGACCCCATCTCCCCACCTCCCACTTCCAAGAACATTTTTGAGCAGGAGGTTAAATTTAGAATCAACATTCCACACACAACAGCTTCTCTCCCAACACACACACACACACACACACACACATATTTTGAATACAAAATCAGGATTAATCCTCTTACATTCTTCATTTCTAATTTCTCGGAAATAAATCCATGTCTTCATCATCTGCACAGAAAGGTACACCCCCTAATTGGGTCCCCTTTGCCTCTCTCCCAGTTCTTCTAAATTCTTCTACTGTGCTTCTAGAACTCATGTGTATGAGCAACAATATTCTTAGTTTCTTCAAACTCTCCTCTAAATAGTTCCTTCTCCTCCTTGCTCTGACGTAAGTCTAACTGACTCTGAGGACATTTCCACTTAGAGGAGGCTATTCGTTTTCTCTGGGAAATTTTATTTTCTACTGGCCCTGGATGAAAGGTATGCCTTGCTAATGCTCCCAAACAATTCACTATTTCCACACCCTAATAACCTTTCCTTTTATTGTATTCTCCTAAAAAATTATATTTGGTTAAATTCTGCCTACTATGTGCTTTCATGATCATATCTGGTGAAAACAAACCCAAAAATGCTGACTGTTCTCACTTAAACTGATGAAAAAACCTCAAGTGGGATCTTAGCATTGCCCAACAAATCTAATATATATGTATGTCTTCTCAAACCACTGTCCTAGCATTAGAAAAGGCTATTTTACACTATTAATAACTCTTTAGCTGTCCACCACCAATCACCCTCTCCTGTTCTCAGCTGCTGATTCTGTTAGTTTCCACTGAGAAAAGAAAAGCAATCAGAAAGTACCTTCTTCATCCCCTTACAGTAAATCTTTCCCTACTTTGAGTCATACCTATATGCTCTTTCTTCCCATTAAAATAAATGCACTATCCCCATGACTACTGTTTCATTCCTCTGAACACACTTTCATGAAAACATTATCTGAAAATTAGTATTTATTGCCTCCATTTGCTCACTTCCTGGTCTCTCTCTTGGATCTTTGTTTATACCAATACCTTCGGTGCTCCATCAGATTCACTAATGATCTCCACAATGGCAACTCTTATGGTGAATTTGCACTATTCATTTCACTCACCTCAGAGCCAATATGTGTGACCCAACTGATCACACTCTCTCTTCAAACATTGTCTTGATTCAGGCTCACATATTCTACATTCCTTTTGTTTCTGCTGTACCTACCACCTTATCCTCTGATGTTCTCTCAATATGCTTTAACTTTCTAGGTGTCATCAACTAACTCCATGGAGTTAAAACCCAGCATCTTTATTCAAAATGCTTCTCTGAACTTCAATTTACATAAACAATTACCTACCTGACATTTCCACTGGAATGTTTAAATGTCTCAAGCTTGCTTGGTCTTACCAAATCTTGGATTTCTATCCCTGAACCTGTTTTGCTCCCTGACTCACTAAATAACAGTAATATTTACCCAGATGTTCAGGCACCAAAACTTATAACCTACCTTTCATGTATTTTCCATGTGTTGCTGCATACCAAATTGCACCAAATATAATGGCTTAAATTAAATGGCTTATTATCTCCTCATCAGGAGTCAGGTCACAACTTAGTTGTGGATCTCTGGCTTAAAATATTTCATGAAATTACAGTAAAGCTGTCATCTAGGTTTGTAGTCAGCTCCTTTACTGTTCCTTTAACAGAGTAAATATGTTAACCTCCCAGCACTTTTGAACTTGCCTAGAATGACTTAATTCTAGTATATCTTATATGAATAGGGGTGACTTCTGTCTCTATTTATATGTCATATTACCATTAAGGTCTTTGACTACATATCTCAAATTGCATTCTTAATTCTCCATTTCTTATTCACCAATATTGTCTTCATAATATTTTTAGTTACCTAACATTATGAGATATACCTATTTGTTTATTGCCTTTCTTCTCTATTAGAATATGAGCACAGGAATGTTGTTCACTGCTATGTCAGGCATATTTAGGGGTTCCAGAAAAATTTGTTGAATGGATAAAGTAACTATAATTGTTTCATTTGCTCTTCATAATATCCCCTTAAAACAGATCGTCTTAAGAACTACTCACTGACAAGGAAAGTCAAAAAGTTCTGAGACTAGATATTTGACTAGCCAGGATTCGAATCTAGGTCTTTGTGACTCCAAGGTCTGAGGCTATTGTATTAGTTTATAATTCACTTCTCTTAAGAAGTCATTTATGATTTTGGATAGTGAGAAAATGTGTCCCAAAGAGCCTTAGGACATAGAACAATAACAGCAGACACATAAAATGTAATTATCAGTTGACTTTTCTGTCAAAACTAGTGCAAAGTTTCTTGAATGTAGAGATAGTATGTTATTTGCCATCTAATCTCAATGTTTAGGATAATGTTTGGCACATCGTAGGGGTTCAATAAGTGACTATTGAATTACTTTATTCATTCATTCATGTCAAATACATCTCAAGTGAATACATGAACAAATGAACACATGGACATAAAGAAAGAAATATAGTAGGTAGTGAAGAAAACACTGGAGATTACTGATTATAGATGTGGCATAATGATATAACTGCACAATTTCATTACATTTAAGACAAGGTATACATAATAATATAGAATGTAAAATTTCAAGAATATGATATTATGTCTCATTAAAATATAATTTTATATGGAGCAAAAAAATAGTTCTGGTTATAAAATATTTATTTTTTAAAGTAATGAAGTTGGACTTTTTCATTTTTATACTAATTTTTCTATTTGATAATAAGATTGAGTCTTATTATCATGAATAAATGGATGCATATTTAGGGGCTTTATAAAGATTTGTTGAAAAGATGAGTTAATATGGATGAGTGGATGGGTGGGTGGATATTTTGATTAACAGTTAATAAGTCAATGAAAGGAGACAGAGTTTATTATAAGGGCAACTCTCCTACAAAACTAGCACTGAGTTGAAATCTAGCTGTCACTTGATTCTGTTCCAGAGCTCAGAATGAAGGAAAGATGGCAGAGGGGACTGAAAGATTTTTAAGAAGGTTCTGCAACTGAATATGAATTTCTCATCAAATATTTGACATTAAGAGATAAGTACTGGCATTCCTAGGATCTGCTGTCACAGGGCTCATTAATAAGGTAATTTTTTTAGGTATTACTCCAATCAAAAGTGATTTTTATTTCCAAAAACGGGGAACTGCAGATTCTTATCACCACAGTGCTGATATGTGGGAGAATCCAAAGGATTAGATAAGAAGATTCAGAGAGGAGAATGGAGTCTGTTTCTACATTAAGAGCAAGATCCACAATTAGTATTGAACATACTTATTGGGAAAATGGTGTATATGGAAATTTATGGCTAAAATCTTTTCAGTAAACTTTTTGTATGTATAAAATAACACAAAAACAATGTAATATTAATATTCATAAAAATCACAAATTACTTATATTCTTTTTTTCAGCTTACCGAGCAATGTTTAAATTCATGTTTCTTAAATTCTTTAAGTTTAGTGTTTCTGAAAGGAAACATATAAAGGACAAAATTCATGTTTTTTTTTTGTATTTTTTGCTAAAAAATCTATATGGAAAAAATAATTATGGCACTGAGGTCTAAAACCTGGGCCTCTTTCTTCCTATTTTTATGAGATATTTAGTGAAATGAATTTACTCAATTCTATAGCTGAGCATAGATATTCTTTTAAAAAATTAATTATGGCTGAGTAACATTTCATTGTGTATACATGCCACATCTTCTTTATCGATTCTTCTATTCATTCTATACCTAAGTTGCTTTCATATTTTATCTATTGTAAACAAGACAACATGAACATAGGGGTGCCAATTATGACAACATAGTTGGACATAGAGAGTATTTTGTTAATAGAAATAAGTCAGACAGAAAAAGACAAATATATTTCATTTATATGTGAAATCTAAAAAACAAAACAAACAAACATACAAAACAGAAACAGAGTCATAGATACAGAGAACAAATTGATGGTTGTTGGAGTGAAGGGTGAAAGGAGAAGGATAGTAAAAGGGAAGGGAATTAAGAAGCACAAACTTCCAGTTATAAAATAAGTCATGAGAATAGAATGTACAGCTTAGGGAATAGAGTCAATAACATCATAGTAACTATGTATAGTGACAGATGATTACTAGACTTAGTGTGATTACTTCATCAGGTATGTAAATGTTGAATCACTATGTTGTTCACCTGAAACTAATATAAAAATGTGTCATTTGTTTTCTCTAGAAAAATGCCTAGGATGTAGTAGGACAATGTTTGTTTACCACTGGGGTTTTAAAAAATATTTTTCTTTAAAGCACATGAAAGAGAAGATTAAACTGGGAGACAATTAAAATCCATGGCCTTGAGGGTTTAGGGCCTCTTCCCAGTGCACGTGTCCTCTACTGGAGAGGCATAGCTTTACTCCCTTGTGTCATGCCATGGGCCTGTTCACAGGGTTTACACACTGATGTCTCTTCTTTTCGCTTTTTAAGCCCCTCCTCTGCTGTCTTTCCATTGTCATTTCAGTGGCTTCCTTTTCACATGTGATTCCATGGTCCTCTTGGGCTCATACAGGGTTCTATAAAGGGAAGGATGCTCTTTGCACTTCTCAGTGTTCCTCCAAATCTTCCATCTCCAAGCCTTCCAATCAGCAGACATTAACTAAGTTACTGGCTTTTAGAAATGGATAGTTGCTGATGCTAAAGAATAGCAACGTATAATCAAATGAGAAAAACAAAACAGGATGTTTTACCACTATATATTTTGATGTTAAAATGGTTTTATTTTATATAATTATCAGGAACCATGATGGTTTTTTGTTTTAGTTTTTTTTTTTTTTTTTTTTTTAGATTCTGAAAAGTCCCTGCAACATTAAACTATACATTCAAAGACTGTGTTAACTGTGAGGGGTTTAGATATCTTGTTTTTAAGATACGAAGTGTTTCTGCTGCAGTCTGCTTAAAGAGAGATTGCCTTTTCTTTTATAACATTTACAGTGTAGTTCATTAATTTCTTTATGGATTTTTGATTTAAGTGTTTGAATATTCCAATTATACGGTAGATGGAATATTTATGCATCGTGTACTATTCCTCTTTTTTCTATAAATTCAGTTTCAGAGTTTAAGTTTATTTAAACTTGACAGGAAATATTGATGAAAAAGCTTTTAAAAATGTCTATTAAGTTTGTATTTGTCTGATAGCTATGCTACAGGAATAGTACTTTTGAAGAAAAACATTTTTTTTTGAAAATTATTGACTCTTCTACTACCTTTTAAAGAGAATACAAATATTAAAAGACTATTATTAATATTAATATTACTAGAAATAAGTCTAGTTAACACCTGTCATCATACATAGTTACAGTTTTTCTTGTGATGAGAACTTTTAAGATTTTCTCCTGGCAACTTTCAAATGAGCGATATAATTTTATTGGGAGATATTTTTCAAATCTTACTTTACTAATCCTTTAAGTCAAGTCTGAGAAGCACTAATTTAGTAGAACAAGGACTGGTTTTGGTGTTAGACTCTGGGGCTCAAAGCCTAAGACTGAGCTAGCTACTGATTCTTTCAAACTGTGTGTAGAAGAGGGTATTAGTAATATATTATGACTATTGTGACTTAATGAGTTAACAAATTCTTTTAAAATCGTTCTGGCACATAATAAGTGTATAAAATACGTATAGAACATATTTATTATGATTATTATTCATTTACTTAAACTAGAAAAATCCAATGGTAAATATAATGGAAGTTTGGAATCATGGGCTTTGGAATCAGACACGTTTGCATTCGAATCCATTATGTTTTAAGTATATGTATCTAATAGATGTTAAAACAATATCTAATAATTTTTAACCTATTTTTTTAATGTTAAAAGAAGATATGGATAGAAATTACTTCAAAATTATTAGAAGAATTAAATAAGGCATGTAAAACACATAGTTCTCAATTAACTTATAAATACATGTATGTGAGTATAGGTGTATATGCATACTAGTACTTGCATGTAATATGCATATAATCAGGATGTCAATGGAAGTCTTCCCCCCAGCTTCTAGTGTTAGAGTCATCTCATCCTCACATGCTGCATTCCCCTAAACTTGGTTTCATTAATATCAATTGAAAATAATCACAAAGTGGAGACAATGCCAGGAAAGCAAAACAAGCAACTTCAAATGGAGCATTTGTCCACATCCAGTGTAAAAACACCTTGGCAATTCCACTGTGGAACTCTTTCTCTTTTTCACCTCACTTTCCCTATGGCTGTACTTCGCTTTTAAGTTTTGCCTCCTCCATGCTCTCTTTTTTTTTTTCTCAGAATCAAAATAAAAGTCTCACCTAATTTCATACAAAATCTGGCCGACTTTTACTGTCTTGAAGTTTTGATGCCAAAGCATAAAAATAAAATTATTTCTGTCTTAGTATCAATTCATTTTTTATCCCATGAAATGACAATTGACTAAGAGATTATAACTAAATTTGAAGAGAAAATTTAGAATATGACAAAAACATAAATAATATACCAAACTTCAAATTAATTTTTAAAAATTTATTCTGAATACTGAGTCACATAACTCATTTCAAAAACATATTTTAGACCTTTATATTTAAAAAGAAAATTAGCACAATTTGATGCATGGGGAGTGTTTAGTTTGTCACAATCATTTAATTGACTTTATTTTTTTTTAGTGAATATACATTAGAATTGATAAATCCAGTTGTGACCCAAATATGAGCATCAGCAAGAGAAAAAAGTTAGAAGTTTGAGAATGTCTCTAAGTGATGTAATAATAATAATCTACATGAGAATGAGTCTTTTTCTCCCAATGCAGAAAATGAGCACCGTTGCAGCTGCTAGGAAAATGTAAACTCTTGCATATATAAACACGATTGAAATGCAATGTGGGAAAAGTCATGCATCTGAAGAGGCAGACAATATTTTTTCAGAACTTAATTTCAGCTGAAGTTAATATACATATTACTGAATCTCAAGCTGGTCACTTGTAAGAGGAAAGAACACTACTTTTCAGGAAGACAAGGGTATTAGTGAAGATAATATAAACAAATCACAGGGAAAGACTTGGCATATCCTAGTGGCAGAGTACTCTTCATTCCTTCGATATTTTCTTCCTATTATTTTTTAGAAATGGCCATCTTCCACCCTATAATGTAACTTTCTACTCTAATGGTCCTTTGCTACAGAAAGTATGTCAAATATGTTGATTTTATTCTATTTTTCTCTTATCTAAAAAATTGTCTAGGCCAGTCCTTGCCATCTCTCTCCCACCTAACCCCAGTGTAGCTTTTTGATCTTTGACGGTTTGTCATTCATGGTATGTGGTACATCTGAGGGGCCTCAATAAATATATCTTTGAAGGAAAATTCTAATTGACCAAATGCAGTAGCTTTGACATTTTGTTCTTAAATTTATTTTGCTAGTACATGAAGTCTGTTTTGTCTAAGAAAAGCAATAGTCGAGCAGAGAACATTTTTGAACATTTTGAAGGGTCAAAGTTTGAAGTGCTCAGTTAAAGAATGGACTAAGTACTTCTGCCAGTAGCTTTTTAGCATTGCAGACTTTCAGCAGCAAGTACAAGAGGCTGTTTTTGAAGGCACGACCTTTAGAAGCTAAATGAAGTTCAGAATGTCAGCTCATTTCCACTTGTCTCATCTTGAGAAAAAGAAGAGTCATCCTTCAGAAACATTTGAAATCAAGGTACAAATAAATACAAAGCTGAAGAGAAACATTTATTTAAAAAGTTCACAAATATTTATTGGGTCCTCGAGCCCAACTCTATGTGTCAAATCCCTTAGAGAGGAAGTGGGTCTCCCCCAGAGGGGGAGCAGTCTAATTTCATTTTGTTAGAAACACTCTCAACATTACATTAATGCCTTGGCCACAGGTAACAGATGAGGATTGATTGTTTCTGTCTTTGATCTACATATTTGCATTTCTTTGAAGTCTTGGAGGATGCCAAAGCTGACCCGGGACTCATCTGTCTTTTTTTCCAGTAGGGTTTACAAGTATATCTGTAACTCAGGGGCACAAAGTAAAGGCACAAGTTCAGGTAGGGTGACTACGTTAGGATTTCTAGCCTACTTTAAATTCTTAGATACACAAAAATAAATTAAAAAGTAATAAGTGGCAACAATGGCAAACACATTCTTAATTGTTTTCATGTTTTATATTTATAATGTCTTTTGTTAAAACATTTTACTCATAACATATGTACATGAGTGTTCTTACTCTGAAGCAAGGCTTTCCTTATGTTTTCTCCCCCTTTTTATCTTTAACCAAATTAGTAATTCACAAGTTTCTCTCTAGGTGGACCAAATACTTTTAAATCTTTCTCAGAGGAAACAAAGGCAAAGCAAACTTTCTTTTAACTATATTATAGATCTTCTTTATATCCCTATAAAATGCAGGTGCCAAGATGCTCTTTCATCCAACACCTGCATTTTATGATTCTTATGATATATTTTATTTGTGACTCCTTAAAGTGAATTGAAATGCATACAAAAGAAATAGGATTCATTTAAAATGAAAGGTAAGATTGGCAATATATTTACCTGGACTAATATTTTTAAATGCTTATCAACTCAGAAAAGATTAATATAAGCTCTAAAACACAAATACATGGACAATTTATCTGCCGTTTATTTACCTCTTATTCCTTTCATTTGTTCAGAATTGCAAAAGTTTGACCAAATTGTGTGTCAAGTTTTAAATTGTTGGCATTATTATAATATTCAAATTTGAATAATCTCTGCTTGAAAAATAATATATCACTCAAGTCTACTGTAATTACACATTCAAGATGACAAAAAGAAAATGCCTAGCTGAAATTCTTTGCAATACCTCTCATAATTTTTTAAAAGTAACAATCATATATGAAGCTTCATAACGAGTTTTCTTTTTTAGTATTGCTGATATAATGGGAAATCAAGGTCTCAAAGTGTCTGCAGAGTTTATAGTCTAGCCTCAGGGTGCAGAGGAATATTAAGGGGAAAAATGCATGAAAATTATCAAACAAGAAGTTTGCTCAAAATTACGCTCTGACTAAATTACAAGACTTTGGGAAAAGTTATTTCTTTGACCCACTCTCCCTATAAGGTAATTCAGAACCAAATACAGTCATAAGAATAACAGTAGTTGGCAAAAAATCAACTGTAAATATAAGGTCTTTACTTTTATAAGTGTAGATATGAAAAATATGAAAGAAAAAGTCAGGAAAGGTAACCAAAGGTAATCTATCACTGGACTTCATTGAAAAACCATTTTCTTCTTACAGAATTGTGTTTTCAGGGTTGGTTTGTTATTCACAAAACAGAATATAAGGAGATAACTATATAAAAAAATAAGCTTTACATTTAAATTAGGGTTTCATGCTTATCTTAGAGCCTAGGTATCTTTAAGCAACAATATCATACATTTAAAGCTCAATGAACCCATCTGGAAGATGGCCATGAAAAATAAATCGACCTTATGAGGTCATTTGGTGAATAAATATCAAAGTCCTTTATGTAACTGCTTCTATGCCCTGAAGTGCCTGGAAAGGTATACTGGCTCTTTCATTTAGTAGTGTAAAAAAATTTTAGGCTGTAATAAAGGCTAGAAAAAAAAAACATTTATTTGCTCAAAGGATTATAATCCAAGGGACACAGATTTAGGAGGCAACAGCGTTATGAAGAGAACAAAAACAGGCAAGGTTTATAAAGGCAAAATCCACAAACTAGAACAAAAGAAACCTTTTCTATTGTCTACTTAACATGATGTGATGGCTAATTCAAAAACATTGATCGGGACTGGGTAAGAAACTCTGAGGTTAAGTGTTGGAATGGAAACAAGCAGGTGAGTGGGTGGCAAGTTCCAGAACGTACTTCTATGGCAATCACCAAAGTCTAAATCTCATCTGGGTGTGGATATATGTAGATCTGACTTCCTTAGTGACCTCCCAATTCTATTTTAGGGCTCCCTGATATTAATACTCTGTTTTAGATATTTCAGTTCACAGTAGGAAGAATCGAAGTTTATATTTTAGCAGATAAGGGGTTGAGGCTGAGATGGAAACAGTTTTTATTGCTAATAGTCAATGGCCTTTCAATCAGCACCATGTTTACCCAATAGAGGCACTAAAAATGGTTACTTCTTCCTTAACTCTCCTCCTGTTTTGCTTTGCCATTTCTCTCACCCATGTGTCTGACATCATTATGTCTTTGGGTAGAATTTCATCTACTACCCTTTCTTCAGTGTAGGTCAACTGTACACAAGTAAGTCTTTCTTTGTATGCTCTCTCTTGCTAGTGTAGATCACCTCTCTTAGCACTACCAGTGGAAGGAGGTGGAAATAAAGGAGCAGAAAGGGGAGAAACACCCATGTTCGCTGATGGGAATGGAGCAGAACAAATAGGGGAGGTAAGGTGGAATGCCTAGTTTTTATCTGTGCCCCCTACCTTACAAACTGTGTGACATTAGGCAAGTCACTTAATTCTCTGTAACTCAGTTTCTTGATCTGTAAAACAGGTAATAATTTAGGAGTGCTATAGCAATAAGGTTGTTAGGAGCATTAAATGAATTAATATTCATAAAGCACTTAGAACAATATCTAAAATATTCAATAAAAAAAGATGTAAAGGTAAGTAACAATTGGATTATCTTTATTGTGCAAGTCAGTTGCCTCTATTCAAATTCCTTGAATTTATGAATTAGGAATTGTTTTTCCATAACTGGCCATTTTGAAATTGATTTGATTTCTGCCAGATTTATTATAATGAACACACAAATGTCTGACACAATTCTGTCCTTTTAATAGCCTAATTAAAAAGAGAAAAAAGGCAATAAGAACAAATTAGTTGTCCTCACACATTTCAGTCATTAAGAGGAACCCTTTGGAGTGACCATTTGAAATGAAAGCCACTGCTGGTGCATATTTGATCCATTTAGTTATGGATAAATATCCATGTCCTCAGATAGACGGGAGGAAATCCACATAGAAATTCAGCAGTCACATGGGAAGAGGCTGGCCATTTCAGTACAGGAAATCTCAAGGGAATAAAAAAACCCCTAATCTATTAAACTAATGGAATAGCATTATTATGTTTTCAAAGAAAGTGTTCCAGCATCACACATAAATAAAATTGGTATTTGCAGTCTTTTTTTCTAACTTTCTTTAAACAATGCCAAAAATTAAATTTTAGTTTACTGTTTATATTTACTTCTAAATAATCCAATGGTTAGTAAAATGTATGTTTCACTTGTAGAGTTCTAGCAGTAGGAGAGCTCCATCTAATTTTGAAAGAGAACAGTTTAAGGTAGATTTAAATATGCTTTGACAAAGCAGATTAACAAAGAACAGGAACCTTGACCCTAGAGAGAAATCCTTTTGAAATTCCCTTTGGGATCCTGTTGCTGTCTGTGTGGCATTTTGTCTCTGTGAGCCTCTGTCTGCTTGCGGGCAAGATTAAAGCACATTGAACTGTCAAGCAGATTAGGTGAGGTGTCTCATGCAAAGCTGCGCATGATTATATCTTACATTTAGCAGGTACTTAAAAATATGTATTCCTTTTTTTTTTTAATTACAAAAAGTAGGCTGAATATATGAATAAGTACTAGGTGCTAAGAAAAACTGAATAATTGCTTGTTAAAATTGCATAGGTCTATAACATTTTTATATAATGATAGATAGTCAGTTATGTCACCTTTCTCTTCAGCCCCAGCTCCAGAAATTTTCCTTAAAAATATTAAAGACAGAATTTTGGATTTAGTGAATAATCAGATTTTCAACTTTTGTCATTCATATATCTCAAAGATATTAAAGATTTTTTTTTTTATTTTGTCTCTATACTTTCTTTATTGCATAAACCAAAAAGAGCATTAAGCTATGGTATTTAGATGGAATCATACAATCTTTAGAAATATCTGACTTTTATATTTGTAGATTTAATTAAGACTGAGTAGAAAAATCTGCTTCAAAACTTCCAACCTTGAGTTAAAAAATGAAAAGACACACAAAGGAAAATATTTGTATTCTGAGATCAAATTCATGGAAAACCTGCTGAAGTGGGAGATGTATAACACCTCTCAGGATGGGGACTATTCTACTTACTGGATTATGAAGCATTTACTATAAAAAAATAGTTGTCTGGAATATAAGCAATGGCTTTCTTTCAGGAGAGATTTCAGAGTATGTGAATATGTTGCTGGTTCACTAAACATCGACCAGTCACCCTCACAGAGAACCTGAGTTCTTTATCCTTAATCATCCCTCATTCCTTGTTATCTAAGCAAATGGGGATTATGTCTTGCCAATTTTGCTTCCCTAATTTCCTTTCTTCCAGGAGAAGGTGACAGATCAAGTGTTCTCTCTCCTCCAGTTTTACCTTTGAACTCACTTTCTACAGTGCATTAGACATGAGCCATCTTGTATGGCTGCCAAGTCCCCTGGTGAAAACCCTTTAGTGGTTGGCTGTTGACATAGTGTGAATTTTCAGCTCTGAAATAGCACTTGGTGCCTTTATCAGACTTCCTTCCAGACACCTCTCTTCTGACCCTTTTTCTCATGTTCTGAGCTCTGACTGCTCCTATTACCTTGACTGTGTTATCAGGCTTTACCTTACCTGTTATCTGTCTAGCACGCCTGTTCTTTCCTTTCTTCTCTTTTTTTTGAGAAGCACATACACCATTCCATCCCCAACATGTCAAATATTTCCTCCTTTATAAAGCCTTTCTGATTGCATTTGATCTTCCCAACCGTACTGCTTTTCAGTCACTCATTGTTTCTTCTATAAAACACCAGATGCCTTCATGCACCGATGTACTTATATGTTTGTTTCCTTCATTAGAACACAGTCCTTTGAATGTACAAACTTTGTATTAGTACTTTTTCTGCTTTCAGGACTCAGTACATTAAATACAAAGAAACAAAACAACACTCGAGTAATATTTTAAATAAACTAATAATCAAATAAATGGATAAATGGGCAAGTGACTGAGCATACAAATAAATACAGGAATGAAGAGATGAGCCTATAATGGCACTTTCTATTTGATTTCCATATTTTCATGGTCCTGACCTAAAATATAACTGATTACATATCGCTAACTTGATGAAACTGTGGCTGTGAGAGCAGATGTGGTTGGGTATGGGGAGCTATAGAATGCAAGTTGCACTAGAATTATCCAAACTTGGGAAATGTGTCCAAACTTTTGCACTCTAGGGTTACTTCAGTGGCTGAGGCTTATACCATGGGTGGGGTAGAGTGGTGAGAAAAGGAGAGCTGTGAACTCTTATGGGACAACAGCCACAGCCACTTGGAGATGAGGGCGTCAACAATTAAAGCTGTTTAATTATGCATAAATCTTTAACCGTTTAATGGAACAAAAAGACACATTTACTGAGATGCATGGGTAAATCTCAGGAATAAACTCTATTAGAAGTTACCTTGCTGTTGCCCCAATGAGGTACCAGATCCAGTTTGAAAGTTTTGCTTCCAACTTTGTACCACCTCTCCTACACACACATACACACTCACGTGTGCATGCGCTCGCACACACACACACATCTACCACCAGTCTTAAAGTTTTAAACATGTTTTCATAGTAGAACAATTGTGAGTAGAAAGTGCTAAAGCTTTAATATTAATTAGTCTCTGATTAAAATCCTATGTGCGTTACTAATATGCATGCTCTATATTCTTGGATAAATTACTGAGACTAAGAACCTTATATTTTCCATCTGTATAATATAAATAAAAATATCTTGTTATTTTTAAGTGACTTATCAAGGGAGAATTTAGCTTACTTGAAATATTTTTTAACATTTTATTGTTATTATTCCTGTTATTATTATTCCACCTGTGCTAACATTAAAGGGTAAAAGTTGAAAAATAGTATACTGTCTGGTGAACTCCCTTTATATTTGCCCTAATACACTAAATCCAAAGGAGTGATAATAATAAATATAATAATTTATTATATAAGTATAATAAATTAGTATGTTATAACTGTAATACATTGGCTGAAAGAAATTTGGTCAAAGCAAACTAGTTGAGTTAACATTTCATTGACAGGGTAAGTAATTATTGATTATTACTATTTACTATTTATTTATTATTTTAAGTACCAAGGGGAAATATTTAAAAAATATATAGCATTTTATTCTTTTTACTATTTTTTGTTTTTAATGCTTTACTTTAACTTATAACAACTGTTTTTTATTAAAAAATAAATTTTAGAGGATAAATGAAGGATAAAAATAAATATATTTAACAAATCAAGATATATCAATTTTCTATAATATAGAATATGTATTAAAATTATGCTATCATATAAATATATTAAATGACATAAAAATGGTCACAATAGCAAGAAAAAGTTATGGGCTCTGACATAGTATATTCAGGTTAATCTCAAGTATGTTGAGTGGACAGAAGATCATAAAACGATTTTCACGAAAACATTGTATAAGGTAGACACCACTGATAAATTTTTTTCAATTTTTGCCATTTTATATTTTCTAAATTACATACATGGAATATATTATTTAAGTAGGAAATGTTAAAAATGAGAGATAGCTTATGAGTATTAATTTTCATTTACTAATTAAAACCTTTTTCAGCAGACATAATAATCCAAACTAAGCTGAAGTAAACCAACCACAAAAGATCTGTTGTCTTTCTTTAATAGTTATCTTTAAGTTATATTTCTCTTATATTTTATGTACTTTTTCTCAAGTCCTTTCTCAAATTATCTAACGACTATTTTAAACTCTTCTCCCATACTAAGGTGTTGCTAGTCTCTACCTTTTTGCCTTCTATCAATACCTACCATAAACCTCATTAACTGTCCATGACATCATCTCCAACCATTAGGCTCAAAGTGATCTCCCTTTACTTTACTATGTCACTAACCATCGCCTCTTTGAGGGACTTGATATCGTTCAGACCAGTTTAAATCCCAGATTTTCAACTCCGTGACCATGGAAAAGTACCTTTATCTCTCTAAAGCACAGTTTCTTATTTATCAAAATGGAATAATTGCTTTAACTTTCTAAAATAATCATAGAAATGAGAATATACTTACACATTCATCATGGTAATTTCTTGCATATAACAGATGCTCATTAGATTTCAGTTTATTTTTTCACCCTCTTCTATCCTTGTACTCATGTTCAGCAATCAATCCCTGTGTTGGATAGTATTTTATAGTTACTTTTAATGTTATTTGTTCTGTTTATTGCACCTTTCTTAATTAAAAAAAGAAAGTCTTTTCTTTTAATTTGGAAAAACAAACTTAGAACCATTGTAGGTTATAAATCAATGCAAAAATACACGGAGAAAAACTTAGTCACAGACCCTCGTTTTTCCTCCTGAGAAGCAATCAATGAAGTAATCCACGTTAAGTCAGAGCGTATGCTTTTTCAACTTTCTCCAAGCACATACAAATAAAATACACAAATTTTTCTGTCTTAGTTTTTGTTTCTTTTTTACAACTTGCTTTCTCAAATTTATGAATATCCTTATAGAACAAAATGTATTAATCTAGATATATTTTTAACAATTTCATAATATCTAACTATGTGTATATACTCCAGTTCATTTAATCCTTATGTATTTGACAAGCATTTACTTTCTCATTTTATGACATTTTTGATTGTCTGTTACTACCTTCTTTGTTGTTAACATAACCCTAATTTCCTCCCATATCTTCAATGGATGAGTTTCAATTGGCCAAAATTAGTAATAGATACTCAATTCTCCTTTGTTAGTGATTGATCCACAGATGAACATGTGACTAGATTCCTTTCGCTGGGGCATAGGAGAATTGTATTGCATATTTACTTCCCTTCTCAGATTAAAACACTGTAAATTTGGGTGAACAAAACGTTTTGGCCCTATCCCTTCCATATCATTTAGGACACCGTTATTCGTGACTTGTGATCCTGAGGAAATGCCCAGAAAATTCCAGCAATACCAAATGAAACAACAGAGAATCAGCTATGAGACCACCAAGCTTTAAGCATCTTGTTAAACAATAAACATCCTCAAGATATAAAATTCTGCTAATTGAGCATTCTTTTAATTGCAAACAAAAAATGTCTAATGGATATACATGTAGGAAGAAGTTGTATTAATACTTTGATTGCTGAATTGAGTATGTGATATTTACACGTGAAAATCTGATGAACATTATCTTTTTTATTTCTATGTTATCAGTTGAACTCTTTATCAGTCAAAGCATATAGCCCAGCTCCTTGGATAATATATTACTCAGTATGGTGGAGCTATAATTCAGATTTACAATGTCATATAATCTGTGCATAGAGCTAAATAAACATTAAGTCTCAAAACAAACTTGAAAATTGACATAGTGTGCATGTTGTTGATGAAGTGGTTCTGGAAATCTATGATTATATTAAATTATCATTAAAAATATTAGCTTATTATGCCTGAAAACATTTTAATTGGCCCTCCTTTCTCATTAACCAGGTGTGAAATTTATCTTTCTTGAGGATCTTGATGGAAGATGATAATAGAAATGTGAAATATCAGTGATTTTTAAGTTTCTTAGTTTAGGAAGAATCCTATGCAAAGTAACTCTGAACAAGTGGTCATCAAATAATAAAGAATGAGTAATGACATTTAATTCGTGATATTTAATTTGTATAGTTTCTTTTTCTCTGGATTTAGCCACAGAAACTTTAGCGAATGAAGTTTAAAATTTTGATATGGCTTCTGGTTTATTTCTCTGGTTTATTTCTACAGAGAAAGGTATTTCTCTATAGAAATATATATTTTTTTACCCACTTAGGGGTAGAATCTGTATCATACCCTTTGGTTTGAAGTGAGCCTCCAGAATGCATTGCACAAATGAAAGCCAAATATTTTGGGAGAGTTAAATTGAAGCCATGTCCACAGACACTCATGGAATGTGAGCTCTTGCAAGATGCATTGTGAGTGAAGCTCTTTTCATCTTCTAGGATTACAGATTGGATATAGGCATAGGTATGGCTCTAGGATCCCTAAGGAGAGATTCGAAGCATCTTCTGAAAGCAGAATGGGGAAAAATCTGAAAAATAAGGGAAAATAAAAGCCAGGGAATCATACTTTGGCAATCACTTCTGTTTTCTCTTTCTGTAAGTGGTAATATCATATAAATGGTTTCAGTAATGTGGAAGGAGAAGGGAAAAGAAAGCTAAAAATATTTTGCAATTTTTGAAGAATAGGAGAGTAACGTCCTGAAAAGTTTTGTTTATAGGTCTTTAGCTATATTATTTAATTAATTCATTCACTTCTTCATTCATTATGCTATTGTTTATTCATTAAGGCTTATTCATTAAGGGATTATATCATTTTTGAAAAAATGAGGTAAAATTGATGTTTTTTAGGAATTTTTATTATATTATTAATAAAATTATTTTCAAATCAAATATTAACTTTAACAATCCTTAGTACTTATTTTGGTGAGGATGTCATGTTATATGCTAGGGATACAAACATGTATATGAAAAGTTTCCTTTAAAATTCATTCTTATGACAAGCTGTGACAGATGCTTGGATAAAGTGATGAGTGAGAATTCAGTGAGTTTATAGAACTTATAGGCAAGGGAGTATTACTAATAACTGGATGAGATACACAGAGGAGGTTAAAAAAAATGGGAGGCATATTTGGCAAGCAAAACCAAAGAACTAGGAGTGAGCTGGTTCTATATTGACAAATATGAACAGGAAAGTTTGAAAGGTACATGCTGAATCTGAGCAGGATATTTGGAACAGTAGATGGCCACCACACTAGTTGCCTTCACATGATTATGCTATGCAAGTGATGATTATAGAAGGAATTAAAGTCTGAAAGATCTTTCCAGCTTTGGCTCGGTGGGAAGGCATTCTTAAAAACTAGGAAGAGAATCTCTCTAAGAGGGAGACAACAAATTTATTTTCTTATTATTTATTGTAAAGACATTCAAGAGATGTAATATGCCAAACACAGCAAACAAATATAAATAAAACAGTATTTTCCCTTTCTTCAGAAGGTGGCAGTGTATTGAGGGAGCATGACCACCAGGTCTGGGTAAGAAACCTAACAACAAAATTAAAGGAAGAAAATATAACATAAAATGCCTCTATTATCAGTTTGGTTGTTTCTGAAGGTTCACTATCAAGATTTTTAGTGAGATAAAATTGTGGATGATACAGTTTTCAGTAAACCACAGCAGGTGGATCAAATCCACCCCATCACCTACTTTTGTATGGCTCTTGAGTTAAGAATGGTTTTTTACATTTTTAAATGGTTAAAATAATATCAAAAGAATAATTTTTTCACAATACAAAAATTACATGATGGTAGTCAAATTTCAGTGTTAATTAGGCAGTTAATTGGAATATAGCTATGTTCATTTGTTTAATACTTTAGAATTAAAATGGTGGACGTTAGTATTAGTGATGGATTGTATGACCTGCAAAACCAAAAAAACACTTGCCATCATAAACAATCTAGAAATATTTACTTGTTTCTGATAAAAAGTAATCATTGACTAGCTAGTTCAGTCCTGAAGTTTCAGGGCTAACTGTGTCCAGACAGAGATTAAGTAAGAACACTGCCTCGCAGGTCTCCATGCTGCCTATACTCAGTGCAATGGAGTGCTCCACCTGGGTCACAGCTCCAGCTGCTACTCTATACTGCTGATTTCCTGCTCTTTGCTCACTCTGACTAAAGCCCAGGCTATCCTTGTCCTCTGAAACTGACTTTTACTATACAAAAGAAAAGATAAATTCTTACTTGCCTGTTAAAAGTATTTTCTTATGCACTACAAGTTGAAGGAGAGAGGTGTTTTTCTTTAGTTCTCCTATGTATGCACGGTTATTTTGTCTCCAGCGTGCCTGTATAGGCTAGGTGACAGAGGCGACCCAGTGGGGATGAATGAGCAAAATCCCACCATTCTCTTTCAGAACCACTAATGTCATTCAAATTTCATGTCCTACTTCTGATTTGCATTATCATTCTTAGCACTTTTTCAAATATCTGGATAATTTCCCCCACAAATCAGGCCTTCTTTAAAAGTATTCTGTTGTCAGTGGGGATCCCTGCCCCCGGCTCCATTTTACTCATGTGCTAGTGGCTGTTACTACATACACAGCTTGAGTTGTCTTCTTGGGAGGATTCTGGGCCTCCAAGTCACTTACCAAATAAACAAATAAAGGAGAGCTGAAGTCTCCTAAATGTGTCTCCCTCAGTGACATAAATAAGTTTTCAGATTTTTGAAATTAAAAAACAAAAACAAAAACAAAAACCACATTTCCTTTAAAAATAATAATAAAAAAATTTCCTGCTCAAAAACAGAAGAAAATTTAGTGTGATTCTTATAGGAAAGAAAAGAGTAACATATTTCACGAGGAGACATTTCCTTCAAAAAAGGTCAAAATGAACTATGGCTAGTCTGGCCCTTGCAGTGAAGTTTTTTTTTTTGAAAGGACATGATAATACTAACCCTTTTCTTCCAGAAACAGTTGTGCTGAGCAAACCATAGTCAAATACTGGCTAAACTAGTATGACTTGACATTAATAATAATTGTACAGATTCCTCTGACCATCATCATTCATATATTGTATTAAATGTTATCCTGTTATATGAGGTATGAGTGAATGGTACAAAATGACAGGTAGTGTGGATAGTTGTTCACTAGGAAAGTCTGGTAAAGAACATCTCAACTCTTGAGGTTAGGCCTTGGAAATTATCTTTCCATTGCTTGACAGGCATGTGGCCAAGGCAACTTTGATTTCATTATCTTGTTTGGATTCTGTACATTTTAGAATAAGAATTTACTTCCATTCCAGTGTTTCTTCCTTGTTACTGTTACATTTCAAATCTAAGTACTGTTTTTACTATTTGAAACATTGACCTCTTAAGGATTTGCCCCTGTGAGAGGAAAATGTTCTTCTTGTAGTTGGAACCGTACCATGGCATGCCTCTGCTGCACTGTCAGATCTGAAGGAAAGAGGTTTTTAAAATTTTGCCCTATTTAACCAGTGCCTGCAAAGTAAGAGAAGAAAGAAGACAAATGCCCTGCTTTTCACTCCCTTGGTGAATCAAACTTGAAAATGTTTCTGATCACTCTAGAAAATGAGGTTTTAGAGGTACTACAGAGAGGCCCTCAACAGTGTCAGCAATGTCTAGACACAACTTGGGGCTTTACAGACATTATGTCTTTGCTTACTTAATCCAGTTGATAAGGAAGACACTGTTGCGTTTTATTTACATCTGATGATCAGACTGGTGGGTGACTTGCCACAACCTGTATGGCTTTTAGAAACCTGAGCAAGAATGTATCTGCTCCCACAGTCAATGTGTTTCCATCCCACACAGTCCCTAAATCTTTCTTGGCAATTGAGCAAAGATGAGCAGTGCACAGCTGGGTCTTCTGTAAAAACTTGAGTTCTAGCACTGACTGCACCCTATACTTACCCTGGAATGGACATGCTGAGTGTCTGTGGACCTCCCAAACCTCAAGCCAAAGACAGTCTTTGGCTGCTCCTACATCTTGCTTTCTGTGGAGTCCACATTTCAGTAGAGGTAAGGCTCATCATAGCTGACACTCATTGGTAACTTGCCTATTTCTTTGTACTTTTCAATCTTTTATTTCATTGTAGATTCACACCTACCCTTCAGTAGAGATGTGGTGGATTTTTTTTTCTGTTTGCCTGATAAGGAAACTTATACAGTTATACAGTTTACTCAGTTATACAGTTTACTCAGTGCAATCCAGCCTCTTAAATCCATCCATCCTCATTATGAAATCTAGACTCATTACATCACTAAGGAAAGTTCCCTAATGTCCTAAGTCTTCAGTGATGGCAACGGTGCGAGACAGGAGATACTAGAGAAATGAATTTATGGAAAAAAGCTCATGGTCCGCAGTCGTCAGCGCCCACTTCAAACGCACTAGTAGTTGCAGAGCATTCGCTTGCTTTGCTATGTAACAGGTTCATAGGAGGCAGTGAATATGAAGATTTGATCTCTATCCTTCAAGAGGGTACAATGAAAAGAATAAAACCACCCCATGGAATTTAAGGTAATATATTTTAAATCTTCATGAAATTTAAGTAAGGTAATATATTTTAAATTTCTGGCTCAGCCCATGGATTTTAGGTAGTCTTTAGGCTCCAGTTCCTCTTGAGGATAAATACAAGTTAGTCTTCTCTATAATCTGAGTGCTGGCTCCTTGTGAATTTATAATAATTGATATGACTATTACTCTTTTCCTTGTAAGCTTCTTAGTCACTTGTTCACTGACTTCCCCAACAAGAGTGGGCCTCGAACCCCAGGTTCTGTTCATAGCCTTCTTCTTGAATCTCATCACCCCGTTTCTATCAGATTCGCAGCTGGAAATAGTGGAACTCTCAAATTAGGCTTGTTAAATATGGTTTAATTACAAAGCATAAATTAACAAAGATGTGGGCAGAATGTGAATGAACCAAAAAAAAAAAAAAATACTGTAGTAATTTAAGGCTAGAAACAGCAGAAAAGAAAAAATTATTGGGACCTAGAAAGATAGTTGTGTAGATCAAGCTACCTTAATGGAAATGGTTGTAAAGGACATGGTCAGCTCCAAGTAATCTCAAAATGTGTAAGCTAGAAGAATAAGTACATTGACCTCGTTTGATTTCCTCCTCTGATCTACTTCTTGGATCCTAATGGTTGAACCCACAGGAATGCTTAAGTATCATTTGCACAAATCTGCCTCCTTAGACAGAGAGCAAGGAGAGGAAGGGTAATCTGGAGGGGGAGTTGGGAGATAACTGGAATGAATCTATTTTCTTTCATACCCTCATTTTGTCTTGATGACCCCATCAGCTACATACACATGTGAAATTGTTTGTGAAATTTGATTTTGCTTGATTGATTCTGTCTTATAACTCCACTACTTGGATCTGCCTTTGTCCACAAAGAGAGCTTGACTTCAGCCAATCTTACCATATCCTGGGCCTTTTAGCCCTTTCCCATGGCCTATAATCCTGTGTCATATACTCCCAGGTCAGAAGGGTGAATCCTCTCTCTGTCTGAGAATTTTCCATGATTACCCCTGCCTTTGAAATATATACAAATAGTTCCTGAGCCTGACTGCTAACTGGGATGACTATCAGCTTTGTAGATAAATATAAAGTCTCTGTTTTCAAATAATTTTTATTCAGAAAAGGGAGATAGCACAGTTATGAGCTGTACTGTTATTAATAATGCTAAATATAAATGCCATTTATCATTTACTTTGTGCAGATGAGATGTATTATTTTTTAATTATTTAAATAACAGTGTGATGTAGCTGGGTGCACTTTCATTTTCTACAAGAAAAAAATAGAACACTGATGAACATAAGCAACTCACCTATCTTCACATCAGTTAATGGTAAAAGTGGGATTTCAATTCATGGCTATCTGAGCCCAGAATTTTTCCTCTGATCTCAGTTACTTACAGTCTAGTTCAGTGTATAGTAAAAAGACACCAAAAGCAAACATGTTTGGTGGTGCAGAGTAAAATATGACATTAAGTTTGAGGAGTGCAATGAACTAAATGTTTTTGTCCTTACCACCAGATTCATATGTTGAAGCCCTAAGCCCCAATGTGATGGTATTTGGAGATGGGACCTTTGGTGGGTAATGGAGATTAGATGAGGTCATGAGGGCAGGATCCTGATTTGATGGGATTAGTGACTTTATGAGAAGAGACACCAGAGTGTTTGCTCTCTCTTTTTCTCTGTCATGTGAGGTGACAGTGAGAATGTGGCTACCTGCAATCCAGGAAGAGACTCTCATCAGAATGCAGCCATGTTGGCACCTTTATCTTCAACTGCCAAGCCTTTAGAACTGTGAGAAAATAAAATATCTGTTGTATAAGTGACCCAGTCTATGGTATGTTGTTATGGAAGCCAGAGCTGACTAAGACAGATTTTGGTACAGAGAAGTGGAGTGCTGCTGTAACAAATGCCTGAACATGTAGAAGTAGCTTTAGAACTGGGTAATGGGTAGAGGCTAGAAGAATTTTGAAGTTCATGCTACAAATATATACTTTAACAGTAATTCTAGGACAGTATAAGATGTGAATGTTATTGAGGAAAGGCAATTCTTATTAGAAAGTGGTAAAGGACATGTCTGAACCATATTCTACAGTTTTGTGAAAAAGAGAACTCATGAACAATGAAAGTGAATATTTAGCTGAAGAGATTTCTAAGCAAAGTGTTGAAGGAGTTGCTTTGATTCTTCTGACTGTTTATAGCAAAATGCCAAAGGAGAGCACTGAATTGAAGAAAAATTTGTTAAGCTAAACTCGATGATTTAGGAAATTCTCAGCCTATCCAAATAGCAAAAATAGGAAATCTTGCTCTGAAGAGAACACTAAAACTGGGGCTGAACAATCACTAGATAAAGAGATCATGAACTTAATTAGCTATCTTAATAGAAGTCAGAGACTTCTATTGTGACTTAATTGTGAGTTTGAACTAAAGGGGCCAGGGTAGAATAATGACTGCTGGACTTTTTAGATTTTACTGGATGGGACCAGAGTACTATTAAGCAATGAACATGCACTGCCCTTCAAGGAAAGAAAAGAAGGACCTCAAAAGTAATTAAGACCCCATCAGAAGAACAGAGACCCAGAGTGCACAGGCCTGGGGGCAAGGCTACCTCTGCTTTGATTTCAAAGAATGAGATGGCTGAACAGTAGAGCCATTTGGGTGAAACCCAAAGTATGAACTTGATGCCTTGGTCATGCAATGGTGAACAAGACTGAGATTGTCACACTCATAGGGAGTCTATATCATAGATAGAGAAGACAAAAAATAAATAAGTACACAAACCAAAACATCAGATAATGTCACATAGTAAACAGTGTATGGAAAGAAAGGGTAAAGCAAGATTGTGGGTAAATAACACAGGTCATGCTGGATGAGAGGAGGAAGAAATTGGTGAGCACTGCTTTAGGAAAGTGTCTATGGGAAAGTGAATGCCATTTGACCTGAACCATGAATGCTGAGAAGACAGGCAATCGAAATGTTGGGGAAAAAAGAAAATGAATTGAGTCAACAGCAGGTAGAAAGGCCAAGAGGGAGCAATGCTCTTTATAAGTCTGAGAAGGAAATAAGAAGGTAAGAAGGTGTGGCTTTAGTGGAATGAGCATCAGGTAAGGCCCAAAGAAATGGAGCCAGAAGGAAGCAGAGGCTCCTTTAGAAAAACAATTAGAAACTATAAAACAAAAGGAAAGACCTTTTCCTTAGTCTTCAGGAGCACTCACTATGGAAAACCAAGATCCTGCTCAAGTTGCTTCTTTTGGCTCCTCAGCACACTCTGATGCTCAACTCAGTTACACTGAGTAGGGATAAACTAAAATAAGAAGAGTTGCTTACAACTTAAAGGTCTGGGGTTGCTTCTACATGATGATCAGTTCTACATGCAAATGGTCTTCCAGTCTCAATGGAGAGCAAAACTTTCATGAACCTATCAATTTGGTTTCTCTGTGTCCTTGTTAATTAATTTTTAGTTATGAAATAATTTTTTCACTACTCCTCAGACACTATTCTACTTATCCCTCAACTGAAATGCCAGTTTTCTTGTAAAATCTACCCCAATCTCCAGAATTAAATTCAGATTCTAAGCCTCCCATTGTCACTTCATATTATCTTGATTAGAATTACTGTACTAATTGTATTATTTTTTAAATTATAGTTACATGCCTTTACATTTGTTTCATCTTAACTAAGAAATCTAGGAGTCCTGAGACGTGATGGCTCCTGTAATCATTTTCCCTAATTTCTCCAAAAAACCTGTCTTGAAACTTCCAGATGTTATGAGCAACAGCATTTGTGCCTATCAGAGAACCTGATGAACTGTACTGTATTTCTCTACTTTCTACTCATTTGGGAGAACTGAACACAGCACTTGCATCTTATTCAAATTTATACTCCTGACTGAATTTCTTACACCATGAAAATGCTCAATAAATGAATGAATGAATGAATGAATGAATAAATAAATAAATAAATAAATAAATAAATAAATAAATAAATAAAGATTAGGGGATTAATAAAACTTTATTGACTGAATTTAGTCTAAAAATTTAGTTGAAGTCAAAAATAATTTTTGAATGTACAGTTTGTTTAAAAGAAATTTATTATGTCCTAAAAGTTATGTTATTAGCATTCTCTTACTATCTGGAATTGGTCATTGTGGAAAATTATAGTATCTTTTCTCCAAAAGCTTTTAAAAATAAGAATATTATTAGTGTTTAATACCACCAGTAAAATGAGAGGTAGCTTAAATACAGGAAAGCATTGCCTAGATTTCAATTTGAATGTCAACTTTTTTTATTAAAATAAAATTGACAGTGCTAAATTGTCTATTATTATTATTATATCACATAAATATAATTTACTATATGTTATCTACATTTCTGAATAGTTGCTCAAAATTTTATTAATAAAATACATTCTATACATTGGAATTATTATGAAATGTATTTTTGTTCAATGAAATAACTTTACAGACAAATTACATTAAATATTAGTATTTATAATATCAATAAATTATTTGGTTATTTAATTGTACAAAATAAAATTACTCCAGGCCTATAATTAAAGAACTTCTGTTTTTTGTTAAAATATCAAAATAATTTTCCATTTGAAATGATCTATTAGAATTGGAGAATGTAGCTAAGTGTTGAAGACAGGTGAAGAAAGAAAGTAACACTTCACGCTGACAGCTGTGATAAGTTTGCCCAGGTATAACAACATTATAGCAGGTGAAAGTGGGTGCATATGTATCATTACCATGAAATATGGTGGGGAACTGGATATATGTCTTTATTTGCTCCATTATTCTTTATGCAATGATAACTGTTATCCTCCCTCTGTCTCCTTATTTTAAATCATTGAAAATAGTTATTTTTGATGTTGTCAAAGGACATAATATGTGTTTGCTTCACAATCCCATTTGTCCTCAGGATATTTCACATTTGTCCTTTTGGCCACTTTATACTTGCAAATTCTTTCATGGAAGAAGTAGGAGAGGCCAGATTGGAACCCCAGATGACAGAACTGTACACTGCTTAAAAGAGATGCCACTTCATTTGGTATTGATACTGTCAGCATTCATCAATTTCTCCTCTTTCTTCATTCTGTATTTTCTTTTGGAAGATTATTAATATGTAACTGTAAACCTGTTTCTATTCTTTAAGATTTCCAGCTCATAATCAGTGATAAAGATGTTTACGTTTTCCCTCCATAAGATTAAAATATTTTCTTCGCCTTCATTTACAGCAAATACATTTCAGACTCAATAGAAAAGACTTCTCAGATCTTCTCATAGCTCAGAAAAGCCACATAGAAAACACCAATCCATAATATAATGCAGCTTATATGATGAGATATAAGTCATATTTTTGTACCAAGTAAGAAGAGATTTGACACTTTGAGATGGAGTCCTCAAACCCAATACTAAAGAAACTTACTGTAAAAAGAAATATGTTTATTTAATAATTTATAGTATTGGAGTATGCTTGCACATTAAAAATATTATAGTCAAGAAAGCTAAAATTTAGCCAGACATGGCATGGGAGCTTGCACTTGGCATGGGGTATTAAGGTAATGTGGGATTTAACTATTTTTCTTAACTTTCAATATCTCTGTCTCTATTATTGCCTTTTCCAATGAAATTTGCAAATGGAATTCCATTTCCTTCTTCCATCAGTCCCTTGCAAGACTTGGGTGTTATGCCCACACTCAGAACTTTACCTACCTGGAGAAGTAATCACTAAAACCAAATCACCCTAATAAAAGCATGTCTTACAATTCAGGCTCCATTCAGTTATCTACAACATGTCAGAACTTTGATTTTTACCAAGTAATAAAGTTATATTTTCTGTATAGGAATTTGACCACAAATTTTAGGACACAAAGAAGCCATGATATTATGTCTTATTTGGGATTGGGGTAGTAGAGACCATATAGCTGGATTTTAGCACCGTATCTGCCCTTGAGTTTCTTAGCAACCTTGATTAGGTAACTGAAAAATCTGTGCTGTTTTCTTTAAACCTTATATAAAAGGCTTCTGTTAGATATATAACATTCTTTCCAGTTGTAAAATTATAGATTCAAAGCTGTGAAAACGATCTAAGAATTTTGCTTACCTGATCAAGGTATCACCAAAAAACCTGCTGATATCAGACAGCCGGTAGTGTTTATTTTGAAAATTTCCCAGTAGAATGGAGGGATGTTAACAAGTGTTGAGAGTATAACACTTTTTGTATGAGGGATCTTTCATAGATGCAGCTGAGGTAAAGAGGCACTTTTGCAGAACACATTATCATTTAAATTATTTTCCATTCCCACATCAAAATCACCCATTAAAAAAAAGTTCCAACAAATCAAAAAATTCAGCAGAAAGCAGGTAATTCTAAGAATGGTTTCTGATAATTTTTTTGATTTGTACATGTGTATGACTGTGCTAAGCTTATGATTGAATAGTTTGCAGATTGCTTTTTCTTTAATAGCTTGAATATCTTTGTAAAACAATAACAAAAAACCCTAAATTTTCTTAGGTGTTTTCACTGCTTGAAAAACACATATTTTCAAACTTTACTTTTATGACCAGGCAATTGTTCATACTAAATATTGTAAAACATATTCTACACACATATTTGTTTCACTGATGGTGTTTATCAGTTGAATTTCCAGAAAAGTTTTTAAAGAACTACATACACCCTTACTTATTTTTTCTTCTACAATGTCAACAAAATGTATCTTTGAAATGAGTCATGGGTCTGGTCAAGTTTAAACAAAGGAGTGTTTAGGCTGAATAATTACTTCTGTTGTCTTTTCATTTTGCTGTATTAGAGTTATCACTGGACCAATCACCAATGCACGGCAGCAATTAATTTTAAAGCTTAATGCTGTATCAAATTTCTGGTCCCACAATGCTTGGAGTTTTGAAAGCCAATAGTTATTCCTATAATTAATTCGTGTTGATGGATTTTTTAAAAAATCCCAGATTAGCAGAAATTGGGGATTAGAATGATGGCAGTAAAATTATAGATAGTGCTTCATGCCTTTGAAGAGGCAATGGGACGTTATAAAGTATTTGAACTTTCATGTTTATGCCTTTATGGAACTTGAGGAATAGTATTTAAAAGAGATCAGATGAAACAAACTCTCTGTTTATTAAGAAAAATAATAATAATGCTTGAAGATAGTCCCACTATTTTAAGAAATAGATGAAAATTTTCATTATTCAGTCTGGCTGTGAGATGCCTTTGACATAGGTTAGAGAAGAGCAAGAGATTCCTGCTGAGAGAAAAATCAGTGTTTAGATGGATTGAAGAAGCCGATGTTGTTAAAATGAGATTGCATGTGAGTGCAGCCTTTCAGGAGAGAGCAATGACTGTCCAAGACTGAGAGGAAACCTCAGCTTTTTGGGCACACAATCACCCAAAATAATATTGTGTCAAATATTCCCACCAAGCTTTGTTGAATTAGATTTTTTGAGTTATTCTCACTTATTTATTATTTAGTTTTGTTCAATTAAAAGAGTGAAATAAGAAAACAAAATAAAACATAAAATAAACATGAACAATGTTGCATCTACTCATCCAATTAATATATTTATTTGAATATATAACTATAATTAACATGTGAATCTCCTTTTATTGCCAAGAGATACAGTCACAAGTCTTTTTATTTTAAAATTAGATGGTTTGAGACTCAAAATACTCTCTGCAAGAATGCTTTCTTTCCCACTTTGAACTTTTTGATCCTTTTGCAGTTAAGCAGGCTCACATGATTGGCTCTGTTGGTGTGGAAATGACCTCATTAGTTCAGACTGAAGCACTTGAAAGTTACGATTCTCTAACATTCTCTTTCTCACCGTGGACCTTGAGGATGTCATGACTTTTAGGCAGTACAGTCAAGATACGGTAGGACCTCATCAGAGAAGAAACTGGGTGACTAGTAGAGTCAAGCCTCCCACACCTATGCCACGTCCACACTGAATTACAATGGACAAAGGACCTAAAAATAAATAAATCTGTATTGTGTTAAGGGTTATTTGGTTTGACTATTTCAAGCTTAAGCTATCTTAATTTACACAAGTAGTTCCACGTGCAGAGTCCAACAGCTCTTAGGAATGCCCCATTCACTGTCAGTGACCACTTTCGGTAAAAGCTGAATACCCATTCTCTGGCTGACTCAGAGGAAGGCAGAAGGAACCTCACTACCATAAACAGGTGAGGAAATGAGGAAGTTGAGGTCTAGAGGACCTATGACCAAGGAAGCTAAGAAGGCAGAAAGACTGTCTTTTGACAGAGGGGGCCGGAGAGCAAATACAGTGCTCAGAAACCGCATCTAAAATCTAACTTGGCCAAGCCAGCTCACATGTATAAGGCCTTTGATCCTGAGTGGGTCACACTACCTGGAAGTCTAGGCCAGAGACAACTATCTTATTTAGATTACATCCAAGACCACTTAAGTAGGATACTGCCATGATGCCTACTTGTTAATGGTCAGCCCAGATGGCAGATGGACTTCAGTCACAGCCAGGAGAGCAACACTCCCTGTGAAAGCTGAACAAATGTGAAAATGAGGTCATTATCCTTCTCAAGAGCTCTCAGATCTAGAAGTTTCCTTTCCATTTTAAAATCAATTATTAGATTCATTAATATGGGGGAAAATATACAAAAGGTATACTACAGGCACTGTTCCCTGCTTTTTAAAAAAACTTTAAGAAATCTTATATATTGGCTCAATTGGAACAGCTTAATAGTGTTTCATTATATTTAAGTAATAATTTCAGGAGCGTATTTATTCAGAATTTAATAGTTTCTGGGTTTCTGTTGTTACAATGCTATAATGAACATCTCTTATATTTCACATTGGTGATATTATATAAAGTGAATTGGAAAAACACGTTCCTCGTTGATGGGTCAAAGTACAAGTGCATTTTTATTTTAAGAAGCATTGTCAAATTTGCCTCCAGAAATTTTGCATCAATTTATATTTCCATCACCTTTTAGGAGAGGCTTGTCTTCCCACACACTTCCTGGTACTGCGGATCGTTAAACTTTTATTTATTATTATTTTTCTGATAGGAGAAAAATCCTTATTTTATTGTTTTTCTGATTTGCATTCCTTTAGTGGCTCTTTTCATATGCTTATTGGCCATCATTCTGTAAACTACAAACTATTTACATCTTTGGCCCATATTTTATCTTGAGTTGTTTATTTTTTCTTATTGATTTATATATTATATTAAGATAATGAAATTAGCTTTTTATCTACCACTGTGTTGTGATTGCAGTTTCCCACTTCATCTTTAGTCATTTGAGTTTGTTTATATTGTTTTGTGCTATGAAAAATATTTGATAGGACTACATCAAACTAAAAAGCTACTGAACAGCAAAAGAAACTTTCAGCAAGGTAAAGAGACGAACATTCAAATGGGAAAATATATTTGCAAGCAATGCCTCTGATGAGGGCTTAATATTCGAAATATACAAAGAACTCATACAACTCAATAACAAAAAAAAACAAACAATTCAATCAAAAAATGGGCAGAGGACCTGGATAGACATGTTTCCCAAGAAGACATACAAATGGCCAACAAACATATGAAGGGATGCTCAACATTGTTAGCTATTAGGGAAATGCAAATCAAAACCACAATGAAATGCCATCTCACACCTGTTAGAATAGCTATAATCAACAAGACAAGTAATAACAAATGTTGGAGAGGATGCGAAGAAAAAGGAACCCTCATACACTGCTGGTGGGACTGCAAATTGGTACAGCCAGTATGGAAAAACAGTATGGAGGTTCCTCAAAAAACTAAGAATTGATCTACCATATGATCCAGCAATCCCTCTACTGAGTATTTACTCCAAAGACTTGAAAACATATATCCGAAAAGGTATTTGCACACCAATGTTCATAGCAGCATTATTCATGGTGGCTAGGACATGGAAGCAACCTAAGTGTCCTATGATAGATGACTAGATAAGGAAGCTGCAGTACATATGTACAATGGAATATTAGTCAGCCATAGGAAGAGATGAAATACTGCCATTGGCTACAACATGGGTGGACCTTGAGATGATCAGGCTAAGTGAAATAAGCCAGACAGAAAAAGTCGAAAGCCACAAAATATCACTTATATGTGAGATATAAACCTAAAAAACAAACATGATAAACAAACAGAGACTATGGACATGGACAATAGACTAGTGGTTACCAGAGGGTAGGGGAGAGGGGGGAAGGGAGAGATAGATGAGGTAAAAGGGGTCAAATATGTGGTGACAAAAGAAATCTAACTATGGGTGGTGAACGCAAAATGCAATATATATGTGTGTGTGTGTATATATATATATATATATATGTATATATATATATATACACACATACATACATACATACATACACCTTACTGTTGAATTGTATGCTTGAAACTTACTGGATTTCATTAACCAATGTCACCATAATAAAAATAAATAAATAAATAAATAAATAAATAAATAAATAAATAAATAAATAATAAATATATGATAAATTTAAAAAATATTTGATAGGTAATTTAGGGTTACCTGTCATATTCTTTAGCTTTGAATTACAATTCTGCTGTTTTACTAGCATTATGATATTGAGCAAGTTATTTAACCTCTTTGCCTCAGTTTTCTCACCTTTAAAATTGGTAAAGTAAGAGAACCAATTTATAGAGTCTGATGAGAATAGATAAATTTATACATGTAAAACCATAGTATTTTGTATAAATTATAGCAATTGTATGTTAGTTCTCATTTTATTCTTCTGTGGTCAAATTTATCCATTGTTTTCTTCATGGTTTCTGGGTTAAAAATCTTGCTTGAATATCAGGGATGTCTTAAGATATAAATTTCAAATAATTTGAAAAGCAATAATGGGATCAAGTAACTATTCTCAGATATATTTGGTCCTGGATTTTACCCAAAGCTAATTAATTAAAAGACTGATTGCATGCCTGGGGTTCTAAGATTTCCCAGCAACTTGCAATGTTTCAGATTTTACACACATCATTTAAAAAAAGTTAGAAGTGCATATCCCAGTGATTTTTGTTCTGAGGCTTATATTTTCTAAACTGGGCCTGAAATTATAAGAGGCCCTCTTGTCCATGAAGTTCTTCCCATGATTGGCCCTCAAAACTAGGTGTAAACATACTAGCCCTTCTTGGAGTAGACCTTATTATATTTTCTTCTAAAGGAAGAAAGGGTATACCCTTTATCTTTTCCGCACATTCACCACTGGAATGTTAAAGCTGTCTCATGCAGTTTGGATGTTTTGTGTAAGATACACAATAGAAGGAATAGTTTGGATAACAATGCTGAGAGTTCCTAGGAAAGGAAGTGCCTGAGTTGTGCATAGAGTTTAAAATATGTTTGGCAGGGAACAGAAGTAGAAGTCCCAGTGTCCAGAGAGGATGATGTATTAAAAACAAAGTGAATTGCCTGGTTCCCACTCTTATATACAAATTATGATCGGTTCAAGAAAAGACAAGACTGAACGCACAGACAGTCCTTACTTAACAATGGTTCATCTTTTGATTTTTCTACTTTACATTGGTGTGAAAGCCATACATATTCAGTAAAAATCTTACTCCCGGTTTTCAATTTTGATATTTTCCTGGACTAGCAATGTGCAATATGATACTCTCTTGTCATGCTGGATAGTGGCAGCAAGATGATTTTGCCCAACTACAGATTGTTAGTGTTCTGAGAATGTTTAAGGTAGGCTAGGCCAAGCTATGATATTTGGTAGATTAGGTTTATTAAATGCATTTTTGACTTAAAATATTTTCAATTTATGATGGATTTATTGGGATATAACCTCATCATAAGTTGAGAAACATTTACAATAGGAAATCAAATCTCTGTAAGCCACATGCCCTAAAGCTGTTATTCTCAATCTTTGAAATAGTGCAGTTAGAAAATACTCCTTGGATAAGAAAATGGAGAGAACCAGTCTTTAGATGAAGTCTCAGCACTTTCAAAAACTGATTTAGCAAACATTCATTAAGCATGTATTATGTTTGAGGCTCTATACTAGTAAGCTCTGTTACTTTCTGATTGCAATGTTGAACAAATTAAAATTTTTACCTACACATATATTTATAATAGTTATATTAAATAAGTTAATAAGTTAAAACCTGGTGCATATAGTAGGTGCTCATTAAATGTCAAGCAGATATCTTTGACAACATCTGCAATAAAATATAAATAATATATTTTAAATTATTTAGTATTGAGTTGGCCTGCACTGTATGTCATATGCATGTAGATTTACTATTGATCCTACTGAATATTAATGGGTTGTCAAACTTCTATATGGTAAAACTTTTCAAGATGACAATAAGCCTTTAAATACAAAACAATCTCTCTTGTAGTGTGACAAGGTACTTAAAAGTTTTAGCAAATTTTATTCTGAACTCACTTTCACCTTAGATATCACAGCCTTGAGAAGACAAGAAGAAAAGGGTTTGATAAGGAGGTTGGAAAATGAAATTCTGTGGGATAAAGACAAATGAAAAATAACTAATATTTTTAAAATAACTTACCCAAGTACTTATTGGAGATTCGCATATTTAATTCTCATAAAATCTTATAAAATGGGTAGTATCTCCATTTTTCACACAGGAAAAAAAAAACAACAAAAAGAAGCACACAAAAAAAGCAGTATCATTTATAGTGAGAAAACCTGGTTATGGATGGTGAGAATAAATAAGCTGTTTTCTGCATTTAGAATGTGGTGATATAGAAGGGTTTATTCATTGTGGAATCAGGATTTCCTAGAAGCATGTAATGCACAAAAATAATTGATGAGAAAAAGGTCAATGATGAAAGAAGAAATAAGGCAAAAAAGATACCAGAAAAAGAAAAGAATAGTAAAGGAAGAAAATTATGTTAGAGGCTAAGGGACTGGGATTCAGACAATTGACTACAACTTGATGATTAAGAATTTTTGAATATAGAAGTCTAGTTGAAGTTACTCTTTCCAAAACAAACCGAGGTTTGGCAAAGCTGTTTTAGTGCTAGATTTGGCTTTGAATTCACCATGGTTTACAATACATTGAGCAGGATTTCAAGAGATTTTCTGGAGGAATTGAGGAGGCTCAGCAGGACATCCGTGGTGCTGTGAGATGGATGGGGATGATGAGGTAAGCAACGGCTGCAGATCTCCATCTGTGAAGAGGTTGAGGAAACTATGGCTACATTTCACCCTGAAGACTCTGCAGGAAACTGAAGGAAAGGAGGTCAGGATGAGGACAGAGACAGATTTGACCAGCAAAAGTTTAGAGATCTGAAATATGCTCACACCAAAACCTGGCTGTGAATGTTTACAGCAGCTTTATTCATAATCCTCAAATACTGGAAGCAATCAAGATATCTTTCAATTGGTGAATGGATGAACAAATTGTGCTACATCCATAAAACAAAATGATTTCAGTGATAAAAAGAAATCAGCTGTTAAGTGCAAAAGGACATGGATGAATCTTAAATACACATGCTAAATGAAAGAAGCAGGTATGAAAAAGCTACATATTCTATGATTCCAATTATATGACATTCTGGAAAAGGTGAAACTATAGAAATGGTTGTAAGGGCAAAACTCTAGTTGTTGCCAGGAGTTTGAGGAGAGAAAGGTAGGGTCGATTAGGTAAAACACAAGGGAATGTTCAGAGTGGTGTTCTGTATGATACTGTAAATATATGACATATGTATTTGTCAAAATCAATAGAACTTTATAGCAAAAAAATGAATATTAAATGAACCTTAATGTATTCAAAATAAAAATAATGTAAAAGGTAAGAAGATTCTGGGATAGAATCCAGAACATGACAAAATAATCTAGCTGTATTACAAATTTATAAAAAGCTTCACTGAATGGAGTAGGAGGGAAAGGTAATTTTAGATATGAGTGGAGTTTTAAATCTAAAGATAAATAAAACTGTACATAAGCATTGTATTCTAGTTGGTAAAGTTGTTTCCCATGAAGTTACTGGTTAATAATTCAGATACTGCTATACATGTGTATCAAATTGAACATTTAAGGTGGGTGGTGGGAGCCCGTTTCTCTGCTGTTGGAATAAGAGGTTAGAGATAAGCAAAATAAAAGGAGGCCAGAATGATCCATGTGGTTGTGAATTCCAGTTGAATCAATATGACAGAAATATGTTTAGATATGAGTATATACTCTGGTTAGTGTGCACATATGTATATCCTTGTTCCATTAGCTGAAATGGTCTAAAGGTGGCAACACACCAGGAACAATGAGCACACCTGGTACTCAGATGTTAGTTTCTAATACCATTCTTCAATAAACAGGAACCAGGTGTCCTTAGAGATATGACTGATTCTAGAATTATGCAGGAAGAATATTGGATGGAACAACTTCTGGTACCAGAAAATAAAGTACTACTTAAAATATAATTACAATAAGGGGTGTGTAAAAAGGACACAGGAGTCAACAGAAGGAGCTTCCAGTGGTCGAGTTTGCAACAATCTAAGTGAGAAAACAAAGTATTGCTGGATTATAACTCAAAATACAGAATAAATTTCTGAGTCCAAACTAATTGTAAAATCATCGAATAAGTAAATAAATGGGGGAAAAGAAGCAAATATCTCATAAAGAATTCTAAATGATCTATGTACATGTTTTGCTCCTGAGGTGGTGGAGCATAGCTCTCCACTATTTGAGCATGGGCTACACATAGTGACTTTCTTCAAAAGAATACAGTATGAAAAAGGGGAAAAGAGTAAACTTACAGAGGAGGAAACTGACAAGTATTCCCTTAACCAAGTGATCAAGGTTAATATCAATGGCAATGAGTCATGTAATAGTATGTATCCTTGATATACTGTCATGAGAATGGCACCTTACCTCTGTGGCCTTCTGTTCCCCTTCCCCCCAAAAATGATCCTGACTGAGGGACATTATATAAAAATATTTGACTAATGTTCCTCAAAACTCTTACGGTCATCAAAAACAAAGTCTGAGAAACTGTCCTAGCTAAGAGCAGCCTAAAGAATCTTCATAACTAAATGTAATGTTATCTTGCATGGGATCCTGGAGCAAAGCAAGGAATTTGAGTGGAAACTAAGAAAATCTGAATAAAGCATGAACTTTAGTTAATAATAAATCAATATTAATTAATTATAACAGATAGATGATACTTAATGTGTCAGAGGCTGGGCATGGGGTACATGGAGACTTTCAGTGTTATTATGGCAGTTTTTCTATAGTTCAATTTTTCTATAGTTCTGCAGTAAAATATTTATATATTTTAAGCCAGAAAATAAAGCCTTCAGGTAAAACTTGTGTTATAGCATGTGTTATAGTATTTTGAAATTAACCCCTCACTAATGTCTATGAGATCTTCATAAAGCCCAGTGAAGAACTTGCTAATTCAAAGATTTATTTTACGAAAAATATAGTAGGTAAAAAAAAAAAGAGAGAAAAAGATGTAAGCAATATTTCAGCTTCATGGAGTTCTTCTACATTTAGAGAAGGACAATTCATAATCAAAAATTATTATCCTTCAAGATACAAAGTTTGTACATACATGTACATATTGGCTCAGAACAAGAGAGAATATTTATATGACATTTGTTCCCAAATTTCACCTTCAGTTTTTAGGATTTACATGACTTTCTTAGTTTTTCTCCTTAAAGAGGTTCCTTGCAGAATACAGCCCTATGTATTGTAAGTTTAGCAAAGAATGATACTCCTTTTTTTTCTAAGAAAAGTGAACATTTGCAAAAGTACAGCTATATGAATTAGCACTATGTTTTAGAGAAACTTCCCAAACATGGCATGATGCAGAGATGGTAAATTCAACAACAAAGTATAACCAGCTCTAAATGATGTTAAATATTTTTAGCCTGGACTTCCAGCTACCTTCTTCCTCACTATTAGCAGATAAGCTTGCTTTCTTCACAGAGAAAAGAGTTTATTTGACAGTAACTCCTGAATTCATGTTTTACTACATGATGTTGTACAGATTAATAAGTTAATATATGTAAAGCAAATAGAAATAGCACTGAAAAACTATATTCTTATAATTATTATATAAGTATTAGTATATGAAGTAGATATACATACATTAATTATGTACATGCTATCTATATATCTATCTATCCATGTATCTATATATCTTTATATTTATATGTAGGTATATATATCTAGATATGTAGATACAAATTAGGCTCATATAACTTCCAATGGGTACCTCAAATTCGATGTCTAAAAATAAAACTGTCCTGTTTACCTCCAACCCTACTTCTTTAATTGAGGTCTTTAACTCAGTGAATGATGCTATAATTTCAAAATTCAGAAGCCTATGAAGCATCAGTTTTGTTCATTTTACTTTCTTGCTATGTCCTTATTTGACAACTTCTCAGAATCCCTACTGTTACTACTTTGATTCATCACCTATGGACTAATTCACAGTTTTACTTCTAGTTCTCTCATATCCATCTTTTCTATGAACTATAGACAATGTGACACCTCTAAAACATGCATTCTCACTATGTTGTTTTTATTTTCTTCATGATCAGGCTCCAGGCCAGCCTCTCTAGTTTCACCAACTTTTATTCTTCGTTGTATACCTTGTTCTTAAATTAATCTGAGTTATTTAAATTTTCTAAGTGTCCTATGCTCTTACCGTATACATTCTCTTTTCTAGAATGTTCTGTCACTTCCCTTTGTTTATGGTTAGGTTCGGAATTCATCTCCAGCATCATCTCCTCTCAGAATCTCTCCTAATACCTCCAAACTGAGATGATATAGTCCCTCTATTCTTTCATAGCCCAATCAGTTTATAAGAATCATAGTGCTTATCACACCTTTTTTTAATTAAAGTATAGTTGACATATAATATTATATTAGTAAAAAATAGTGATTGCACATTTATATACCTTACAATATGATCACCATAGTAAGTCTGTTGCCATGCAAAGTTACTGCAATATTATTGACTAGGTTCCTTGTGCTGTAAGTTATATCTTTGTGACTTACTTATTTTATAACTGGAAGTTATAAAATATTGCAAAGTTACTGCAATATTATTGACTAGGTTCCTTGTGCTGTAAGTTATATCTTTGTGACTTACTTATTTTATAACTGGAAGTTAGTACCTGTTACTCTTCTTTGTCTTGTCTATTCACATTGTAAGTGACAAGATTCTTTTTTATGGCTGAGTAACATTTCATTCTATATGTATATAAACCATATCTTCTTTATCCATTTATCAATCAATGAACACTGAGGTTACTTCCATATCTTGGCTAATGTAAATAATGCTTCAATAAACATAAGGGTGCATATATATTTTCAAATTAATGTTTTTATTTTCTTCAGATAAACACCAAGAAGTGGAATCACTGGGTCATATGTTAGTTCTATTTTTAATATTTTGAGAAACCTCCATATTGTTTTCCATAGTGGCTGCATCAATTTACAATCTGTCCACAATACACAAGGATTCCTTTTATTCCCATCTTTTCTACCACCTATTAATTTTTATCTTTTTGAAAACAACCATTCTCACAGGTGTGAGATATCTCACTGTGGTTTTGATTTACATTTCCCTTATGATTAATAATGCTGAGTATCTTTTCATATGTCTGTTGGCCATCTGATGTAGTCTTATTTATTTATTTTTGCTTTTTGTTGCCATTGCTTGGGAGATTTTATATACATATAGATATATATACATATAGATATATATATACATATAGATATATATATCATCTATATCATCTATATCTATCTACATCTATATCATCTATATTCTCTCTCTATCTCCATATCTATATCATCTATACCTATAATCTATCTATCTATCTATCTATCTAGTTAAGACTATATCAAAAAGTTTATTGTCTATGTTTTCTAGAAATTTTATTGTTTCAGGTTTTACATTTTAAATGAGTGATTCTCAAGGTTTAGTAGCCATTAGAATCACCTGGAAGGTTTATTAAAATATAAATTGTTTGACCCACTCCTAGAGTTTTTTAATTAGTACATCTGGGATGGGTCTTAAGAAAGTGCATTTCTAACAAGTTATCAGTTGATGTGATATTGCTGGTATAGGCTAACTTACCAGATTCCAGATGCTGCTTGTTGAAGCAGTCTGCATCCCAGGGGTTCACTCTGAATAAGGCATGAGGTTTACTTAGCCTGACCTTGGGCAGGAAGAGAAAAATACTCTGTAGGTATAAAGTTCTGAGAAAGCATGAAGTCTGAAGAACCAGATAATTCAACTTCCTCAGAAGCAAATAAATGGTGCTATCATTTTAGTAAATAAAGACTCCTTAACATAACCATTATAAATTATTATAATAGTAATAGTAATAGTTATTTAAAAACTGCAAGTGTTCTTAGATGATCTAGCCCAAACACTTCATTTTACATTTAAGGGTATTTCTCTGGGACTCAGGTTTTTTATTTGGGGAAAGTCATATTACAATCGGTAATCAATTAGTGGTGAACTGGCTCAATCCCAAGACTAAGATTCAGTGATTAGATACATTCTTGCAAAAGGATGCTCAGCAAGCAATGCCTGTAGGAGTACCCAGACATATGAATCCCCACGGCTCTAGTGAGAATATGCAGTAAAGATCAAATTTAGTGTTCTAGGCATTCCATACTTGAAAGAAACAGTAAGAGTAAGAGAGAATCCAAGTTCAGAGACAAAGAGATGTTGTGGAGATCATCGGGCAGATATTGTTTAAAATTCCAGAAAAGTTGTTTATCAACTATGTGGTATCTATGAACTTCTGTTTTCTCTGATGTACAATGGTGATTAATAAATAGAGATCAAAATTTTGGGGAATAGACTAGACAAAGAACAAAATTTTAGCACACCGGAATAACAGTAAATTGTCGTAGTTACCACTAGAACCACACAAACAGTTAACATAGGTACCCAGGCTAGTAAGGTTTAGTTGGATCCCTGGTCATATGCTACAAAGAGAGAGCTCATTGCCATTTCTGGAAGAGAGCATCTAAGGTAGCCATCTCTAAAGCTTTCTTAGGAGATACACAGGTTCATTCAGTATCTTTCTTTCTGAAATTCCCTTCACCTTTGCTCCTCATATTCCTTCTCTTACTACTCAGTCTTGAGAGGAATTAACATAGTCACCATCTCCCCAGGAAGACTTCTTTGGTTCATGCAGGCTTGGAAAAATGTCTTTCTTGGGCTTCAATATGTAATATCATGGTGTCATCTCTTTATGTCAATGATCTCTCATTCGGGGGAGAAACTACATTGTTTTTTTTTTTTTTTTCTTTTTACAATATCTACTGCAGTCCTTGACACAGAGAAGATACGTCATGTTTGGTGAAGTGAATTGAATACCCTCTGACTTAGAAAAAGAGGAAATTTAATTTGGCTTGGTGGTTTTTGCAAGATAGTAGCTCATTTCACTGTGTGGAGCTGGCCAAGTTTAGAGCTGAATAGAGACAAGTTCTCCTTACTTTCTGTCATGTGTTTATTTCATGACTCTATGCTGCATTCATATGCAGTATTCTGCATATTCTAAAACTCTTTCTTATCTCTCATGATGGTGTAGAAGTAATCATAAAATTAAAGAGACCTGAATCATGACATAACTAAGAGAGATGAGAGAGAGAGAGAGAGAGAGAGAGATCCCAAAGAATCCTAGCCATAAAGTAAGTCTATACCTAATAGCTAAGTTCTTTCTTTTTACCACAGGCCTTCACCTAGTGAAAAAGGACGCTAAGGTGCAGGAGTTGAGAAAGTCTGAAACCATCTTCAGAAACAAAAAGTCTTTCAAGTGCATGACAAAGACCATCAAAGCCTGGAAGCAAGCTAGTAATATGGAACAAAATTTCTTGTGAATCAGAAAGCCAGGAGTATGGCTGGAGAATAAAAAGAACTCTGCATGACAATCCAAACAGACAGCTGGGCCCAAAACCACAGAGAAGCTTCCCATAGTTCCAAAAGTTAATGACTGCTCTTTAAGGAATAAAGAAATCTCTGAAGACTCACCAGAGCTCAAATCCCACATCCTCTGAAGAAAAAGTTCTAATTCTGCCCTCAAAATGTTTGAAGCCTGACCCACCCTCCCACACTAGCAAACAAAATAAAAGGTGCTTTTCTCTGTAGGTAAATATATTTTCTTAAGTCTTCTTTGTTCAATATTCCCCAAAGGCTGGCATTCTGTCAAAATTTATAAAACATGCAAAGAAGAAAAAAATATGACCTATATTCAAGTGGAGAAACAGTCAATGTAAAGAAACCCAATTTTTGTAGTTACTAGATAGGGTTTTTAAAATTGCTATAATAAATCTATTTAAAAATCTAGTGAAAATTTGGGTAACACGCATAAGAAGGTGAATAATTTGGCATAAGTTGGAAACAAAAATAACCAAAGAGAAAAATCAAAATTGGAAAAAATATCAGAATTGAAAAATTTATTTAATGACTTAAAATCAGCCTGTACACAATAATCCTAAAGAAAGAATAGCATAAATTACCCAAACTAAAATAAAAGAAAAAAAATACAGAAAAAAAATACAATCTGTGAGATATGTGGAAAATGTTTAAAGGGTTTAACATACTTGTAATTGAGGTTCCCACAGAAAATAAAAGAGAGAATGGAATAGAAAAACACATTTGAGTGATAATGGATAAAAATTTTCCAAATTGATTAAAGACATAAAAACACAGAACAAAACAAACAAAAAGAAACTTATAAAATCTGGAGAGTCTATTCAAGATAATTAAACATTGTTCTTGCCTCCTTCCATGACCACATTAAAATCACAACTAAATTATAGAACAATCAACCTGGAGAAACTTTTGAAGACTAGTTGAATGGAAGTACTATAACTAAGGATATAAAAGAAAAGGCCACATCGAGACTGGCAAGGGGGCAGAGACATGAAACAGGCTGGTCCCATACCCACAGGTGGTGGTTAAGAATCAGGAGAGATATCTTGACTGCAGAGGTGCCCCCCAAAGAGCGAGGGGTTCAAACCCTATACTTGGATACCCAGCATAGAACAACACTGCTGGGAAGAGGAGCTGTCCCAATAACTGGCTGTAAAAATTAGCAGGAATTCTGACTGGGGTGAGACATAAGGCTGTGGGAAACCCTCTTAAAGAAGCTTCACATAGACTTTCTCACTATCAGACACTCACCCTTGGCTTTAGTGGAGAGACAGCAGTGTGGGAGCTGCTGAAGACATATAGGGAGAGACTGAGTTGAGTGGCTTCAGGGTAAGGGCTGGAGGGATAGCCACCATTATCCCTGTGTTATACTTCCTCCTGTATAGCCAGTGGGTGGGCGCCATGTTCCTGTGTTTGAGCCATCCCCTTACATGGCTAAATAGAATCTGCATTGTTCTGGTGAAATTCTCTGGCTCCACCTTGGTGACTCTATGGGACCCACCCCAGCCAACTAGCACACCACCTGAGGTGTTTTCTGTGGTCAAGGGTCAGCAGGCAGTTGAGGTTAACGTGTGCTGCAGACAACTCTCGGAGGGTCCTCAGGCCCCAGGCAAGCAGCAGCTGTCCTCAGTGTACTCTGAGATTTTTGAGTGGCCTCAAACTAAGCACAGGTGTCAAATCTGTTTTTGCACTAATGTGGTGAACACCATTTAACCTGCCCTGGTGACTACTGAGAACCCATGTCATCCAACTCACACACTGCAGGATGCTCTTTTAGCAACTAAGCCCTATCAGAAGCCAGAGGGCAGAGGCAGGCTTTGGGATGCCCTTGGCCTTTTGCTGAGCTGCCCCAGGCCTGGTACTGGTGGCAGTCACCTGGATTCAGAGCTTGGCCTTTCCCATGCAGCTCCAAGCCCAGCAGAGGTGGTAACCAACCATGTATAAGTTTGTAGCTTTTACCAGGTAGACCCAGGCAGATCACATGCAGTGACTGACCTTGGTTTGTATGGGAGCCCCTCTGAGAAGGCTCTGAAACCAATACACCTGTTGGGCGCTTCAGATAACAACAGAACACCACCAGTTTAGCTCTACAAATGGCACACCCAAAAGGAGGTCTCAGGAGACACCAGAGTCCACTGGAGCAAATCCCACTATCTGGGTCAGTTCCATCACAGCAGCTCATATGCTGTGGTTGTGGCCAATTCTTACAGCCAGTCACGCTGAGATCGGTCTCACCCACTGATGTGCCAACAGCAGTAAGGCCAAACTACAATAAGAGAGCACACACAACCCACACAAGGGACACTATGGGAGCATCCAGCTCAAGTGACCAAGGACACTATGCCACTGGGCCCCACAGGACACCTATTATATAAGATCATTCAGCCCAAACTGGGAGACATAGCAGATCTATCTAATACATATAAATCAATACAGATATGAAGCCAAAATGAGAAAACAACAACAAAAAACATTTCCCAAAAAACAAGAGAAAATTCCAGAAAAGAAACTAAATAAAATGGCGACAAGCAATCTACTTGATACAGAGTTCAAAACACTGTTTATAAGGATATTTAAGAAACTTAATGAGAACCTTAACAAAGATATAGTAAACGTTAAAAAAGGACATAGAAACCATGAGAAAGAACCAGTCATAAATGAAGACTATGATAAGAAAAATAAAGAATACACCAAAAAAAAAAATCAACAACAGATTAGATGAAGTAGAGGATTGAATCAATGATATAGAAGACTATATCATTGTCTTCTATAGGTAACAGAAAACACCTAATCATGACCAAAAAAAAAAAAAAATTTAGTGATGATAATTTAAGGAAACTCTGAGACAACATAAAAAGTAATAACATTCACAACATGGGGGTACCAGAAGAAAAAAGAGAGCAAGAGAGTAAGTACCTATTTGAAGAAATAATGACAGAGAACTTTTCCTAACCTGGCAAAGAAAATAGAAATACATGTCCAGGAAGATCAGAGAGTCCCAAACAAGATGAAACCAAAAAGGCCAAAACCAAGATACATCATAATTAAAATAATAAATTTAAAGACAAAGAGAGAATCTTAAAAGGAGTAAGAGAAAGACAGTTACCTACAAATGAGCTCCCTTAAGATTGGTAGCTGATTTCTCAACAGAAACTTTGCAGGCCAGATGAGATCGACATAAATATTCAAAGTGATGAAAAGCAAGGACCTACAACTAAGACTATTCTACCCAGCAAAGCTACATTCATAGCTAAAGAAGAGATTAAGAGTTTTCTAGATAAGAAAAAACTAAAGGAATTCATTGGCACCAAACTAATATTATTAGAAATATTAAAGGGATTTATTTAAGAAGAAAAAAGGATGAGATATAAATATTAATAATAAAATGGCAATAATTATGTACATATCAATAATCATTTTAAGTGAAAATGGATGAAATGTTCCAATCAAAAGACATAGGATAGCTGAATAGGTAGAAACAATAAGACTCATACAAATGCTGTCTATAAGAGACTCATTTCAGGTGAAAAGACACACACAGACTGAAAGTAAAAAAATGAAAAAAGGTATGTCATGCAAATAAAAATTTAAAAAATGCTAGAGTAGCAGTACTTGTATCAGACAAAGCACACTTTAAAACAAAGTCTATATATAATAAGAGACAAAGCAGAACATTTTATAAGGATAAAGAGATAAATCCAACAAGATGATATAACCCTAGTAAATATTTATGCCCCAACATAGGAGCACCTAAATACATAAAGCAAATATTAACCTACATAAAGGAAGAGATTGTCAGTAATACAGTCATTATAGGACACTTTAACAACCCATTGACTCAAATGATAAATCTTCCAGACAGAAAATCAATAGGGAAACAGCAGCCTTAAATGATACATTAGATTAGATGGATTTGATATTTTTAGAGCATTTTACAACAAAGCAGCAGAATATGCATTCTTCTCAAGTGTACATGGAACATTTTCCAGGATAGACCACATGTCAGGCCATAAAACAAGTATATAAATTTAAGAAGATTAAAATCATATCAAGCAACTTCTGCAACCACAATGATATAAAATTAGAGGTCAATTAGAAGAAAACAACTGAAAAACACACAAACTCGTGAATGCTAAATAACACACTACTAAACAAGGATTGGGTTAACAATGAGATCAAGGAAGAAATCAAAAGATAACATAAGACAAATGAAAATAAAAACACAATGACTCAAAATCTGTAGGACACACTGAAAACAGTCTTAGGAGGGAAATTCATAGAAATATAGGCCTACCTCAAGAAACAAGAGAACACTCAAATAAACAATTTAACCTTACCCCTAAAACACCAAAAACAAAACAAAACAAAACAAAAAAATCAGCGAATAAAGACCAGAGTGAGCAGAAGGAAGGAAATAATAAAGATCAGAGGAGAATAAATAAAATAGGGTGAAAATAAACAGTACGAAAGATCAATGAAACCATGAGCTGATTCTTTAAAAAGATAAATAAAATTGATAAACCTTTAACCAGACTCATCAAGAAAAAAAGAGAGGACCCAAATAAATAAAATCAGAAATGAAATGGAAGAAGTGACAACTGACACAACAGAAATACAAAGGATTATAAGAAAATACTGTGAAAAATTATATACTGACAAATTGAACAATCTAGAAGAAATGATAAATTCTTATAAATATACAATCTTATAAGACTGCATCAAGGAGTAACAGAAAATCTGAACAAACTGATTACTACTAATGAAATCAAATTAATAATCAAAAAGCTCACAAGAAACAAAAGCCCTGGATCAAATGGCTTCACAGGAGAATTTTACCAAACATTCAAAGAATTAACACCTATCTTTCTCAAACTATTCTAAAAAAGTCAAGAGGATGGAAGGCTCCCTACCTCATTTTATGAGACCACTATTACCCTAATTCCAAAACTAAAGATATACAAAAAAGAAAATTTAAGGCCAATATTCCTGATGAACACAGATGCAAAAATCTTCCATAAAATATTAGCAAACCAATTCTGCAATACATTAAAAAGATCACACACCATGATCAAGTTGAAGTTATTCCTGAGGTGCAAAGTTGGTTCAATATCTGCATGTCAATTAATGTGATACACTGTATTAGCAAATTGAAAGATAAAAATCAAATCATCATATCAATAGATGCAGAAAAAGCATTTGACAAAATCTCACATCTATTTATGATTAAACTCTCAGCAAATCAGAAATAGAGAGAACATAGTGCAACATAATTAAGGGCATATATGACAAAACCAGAGCTAACATCATATTCGATAGGGAAAATCTAAAAAGTGTTTATCTTATGATCAGGAACAAGACAAGGATATCCACTTTGCCACTGCTATTCAACATAGTATTGGAAATCTTAGCCACAGCAATCAAATAGGAAAATAATAAAAGGCATCCAAATTGGAAAAGAAGAAGTAAAATTGTCATTATTTGCAGATTACATAATAGTATATACAGAAAACCCTAAAAATTCCACACACACACAAAATTGTTGTATCTGATTAATTCAGTAAAGTAGCAGAATACGAATTAATATTCAAAAATTGGTTTTATTCTTATACGCCAGTAGCAAATTATCAGAAAGAGTAATTAAGAAAACAACCCCATTTATAATTGCTTAAAAAAGCTCCTAGGAATAAATTTAACCAAAGAGATAAAAGAATTGTACTTGGAAAATTATAAAACACTGAGAAAATTGAAGAAAATATGAATAATAAGAAGCATGTATTGTGGTAGTAGATAAAAAAATTAACGTTGTTAAAATGCTCATATTACCAAAATGATCTATAGATTCAATGCAATTCCTATTAAAATATCAATGGTATTTTTCACAGAACTAGAAAAAATATTAGAGAAATCCAAATTAAAACCATAATATCATCTCACAACTATCAGAATGGACATTATTAAAAACTAACAAACAAGTATTGGCAAGGATGTGGAGAAAAAGGAACCCTTATGCATTGTTAGCGAAATTGTAGATTGGTGCAGCCACTATGGAAAATGTGTGGAGGTTCCTCAAAAAATTAAAAATAAAACTACCTTATGACTCAGCAATCCCACTTCTGGGTATTTATACAAAGAAATTAAAAATACTAATTCAAAAAAATATATGTATCCCTATATTCATTGCAGCATTATTTACAACAGCCAAGACATGGAAGCAACCTAAGTGTCCATCAATAGATGATTGGATAAATAAGAAGTAATTCATATATACAATGGGCTCTTGGCCATAAAGAAGAATGAAATATTATCATTTGTGAGAATATGAATGGACCTGGAAGATATTAAGCTAAATGAAATAAGTCAGATAGGAATACAAATACCATGTAATTTCACTTCTGTGTGGAAAATAAAAAAAAACAAATAAACATGCAAAATAAAAAAGACTCATAGATATAGAGAACAAACTGAAGGTTGCAGATGTGAGGGTGATGGGTGTTGGGTAAAAAGGGAAGGGTTTAAAAAATACAAATTTGTAGTTATGAAATAGTCAAGGGGATTTAAAGTACACCATAGAGAATATAGTCAACAATATTATAATGCTATGTATAGAATAGATGGTTACTAGACTAATTGGGGAGATAACTTTGTAAACTATATAAATGTCTAATCAATATTTTATAACCTGAAACTAATATAAAATAATATTAACATAAAATAATAATTGAAAATAAAAATAAATAAGTAAAGAGCAGAGAAAACAAAACAAAACAAAAACCTAAAATCCAAGCAGGATGGATACTAAAAACAAACAAAAAAATGCAATTGAACAAAATAAAACAAAGTACCTAGGCATGTAGTCATGTCACTGTCAAATCCTAAAAAAACAAAGAGAACACCTCAAAAACAGTAAGAGTTATAAAAGTTACATTTCAGAACAGGTAACAATCGAATGACATGTCTAAAGTGCTGAAAGGGGGAACAAAATTCTGATTCTGGAATTATATATGTAATGAAACAGCCTTCAAACTGAAGGTCAGGGGCTTCTGAATCTGTCCATGAGGTAATAATAAGGTCTAGAATGAATTCATAACCATATATAAATTTTAAAAAGGACAAAATAGTGGAAACAAAATGTTCCGACATTGGCAATGGGCATTTCAGAATTTTTATTTCCCTACCCTCACCCTCAGAAAGAAAACAAATGGGACAAACCATGCCATGGCCCAGACTTACTACCTTTAATTCAGACTACAGGAGGAGGAACTTGAACCAAGCTTGGCAAACTTATTGAGGTGAGGAAACCGAGACTGAAATTTAAGAACATTGAGTTAGCTAAAATTTACACAGCAGAGTTCCAGAGAGAAGGGACATACGCAGGAATAATAGCATGTACATCACAAGAATAACATTCTACAAGTCCAGACTTCTGAGAAAAGAATAATTATGAGGAAGCTGGAACATAAAGAATTCCCAGATGTCCCACAGGGTCAGAAATTATTTGAGCTCTCCTCAGCCAGGATGGAGAGATCTCATTATATTCATGAAGATTTCAATACTGTCTCATTATAGACGTTTTGGCATTAGTCTACGGTTAATATAGGCTATCCATTAAATGTGGGCCTATATTATCCACAAAATAAATAATCTAACCTTTCCTTAAAGGGTTTAAAAACAAGGGTTCAAATATACTGAATTAATCTGTAAAAAGTAAACACACACACACACACACACACACACACACACACACAAACCCAGCACTCAACAACATAAAATTATAACATCCAACAATAACAAAATTTTTTTTTTACTACTAAATGTGACCCATACCTGAAGAAAAATTAGTTGATGAACAGGTCTAAAAGAGACATTAAGGAAATCAGCAGACAAGGACACTGAAACAGCTATTATAACTATGTTTCATATGACTGAGGATATAAACAAAGCACTGCAGAATATTTGAAAATAACCATAAAATAAGTGGACCTAATTGATATTTATCCAACAACTAAATAATTCTAGTTTCAAGTTTAAAATAAATTTTACCCAAGATAGACCATATTCCAGGGCACTAAACAAACCTCAATAACTTTAAGATAATTTAAATCATTCAAGGTATGTGCCTTGACCTCAACAGAATTCAATTAAAAATTATTAATATAAAGATAACTTTAAAATCCTCAAATGTTTGTTAACTAAGCAGCACACTTCTTAATAACCCATAAATCAATGAAGACATTATAAAGGTAATTAGAAAATGTTTGAGCTGAATGAAAATGGAAAACAGAATATATCACAATTTGTGGGCTACAACTAAAGTGACCTGTGTATCTTTAAATGCTTGTATTAAAAAAGAAAACTTGTCTAAAATTAGTGACCTTTGTTTCTACCTTAAAAAGCTAGTAAATAGGAACAACTTGATTATAAATTAAATAAATACACAAAGACGTACACAAATGTTCATAGAAACTTTTTTTTTCAAAAACAAGTGAAAATTGGACTCAAATTTAGCAACAAGTGAATGGAAAAACAAATTATTGTATATTTATATATGATACTGTTCAACAAGAAAACAAACAGGCACTATCGATGAACATAACAGCATTAATGAATCTAAGAAACATTGTGATGGACAAAAGAAGACTGACACAAAACTGTGCATACTATATGATTTTATTTGTCTCAACGGTGGAAAGGTAATTTGAATCTGTAGTTAGAAAGCAGATCAGTGATTGTCTAGGGCATAGCAGCTAGACTAGGATGGGATATAAAAGATTTTATTTTTTGTCCAACAGAAAATATTCTATATCTTGATTTTAGTATTGGTGACATAATATATGCTTGCCCAAATTTATTAAAATGGGAATATTTTAATGTATATAAAATTATACTTTACAAATTATATTTTAAAAAATGGAAGTAAGATTATTTCATTTTAATTCAGACCCGTGAAGAGATTTTATCTTTTATAGATCTGCTCTACAAGAATTGTGAAAATAGTTTTCAGGGTGAAGAGAAATAAATGCAGATGGAAGCCCAATCTTAAGTAAAAAATAAAAAAAATATTAGACAATACTTAAATCTGTCATCCATATCTATCTATTTATCTATCTATCATCTATCTATCTATCTATCATCTATCTATCCATCTATCTATCTATCATCATCTTCGTCGTCGGCATCTTTCTATCACTTTCTCTCTCTCCATCTTTTCACCATCTATTTATCCATATAACTATCCTTCTAACCATTCATCACCTAATTCTTCATCATTTTTCTCTCTATATGTCCATCTTGTTCTGTTCCACCCACCTTTTTTTGTACTACTGGCTTTGTACATCTCTATCAGTAGGATAATTGGCTATTCAGATGTGTGATCCATTTGGCTCTGTTCCTGATAATAGCATGAACTATGTTGGTCTTTTCTGAATATTTTCACAATTAGCATGGTTCAAAGCTGACTCAAATAAACAATTGTGAAAAAATAAAAAATAAAAAAAATAAGTGTATTAATGAAAAATGAAAGAAAGAACTGAGAAAAAGTTTTCTACTTTTCATAAGAAAAAGTCATCAACGAGCCAGTAAAGTCTAGTGACCAATTTATTTATTTATCACTGAAAGGAAAATAAAATCATAATTTCTTATCAAACACCCCATTCTAAGGGACACAATTAATACAATGTAACTTCTACATTTAAGAAGCTAGTAATCTAGTTGAGGTGATTAAAAGGTATATGCACTTCATCACATACCTAATATTAGATATACAATGAGTAGTCAGTATCCAGAAAGCTCTTTTGTCAGTGTAGCAGATTACATCATTGAGTAGGACTTAAACAAAAGCAAAGAAAAAGCTTGTGCAGATTAGTTGGTAGATCAGTTTGAGCAATGATATTTTGTTTGGAAAATGGAGGGCATTTCTAGGGACAGAGGAGACAAACTGAGGAGGAAGATTTTATATATAAAATATTGTGAGATAAGACTAGAAAGATATATGAGGATCAGATTAAGAATAATCTTGAAATAAATGACAATTACTTTATTTACTTTTTGTGGCTTTTTATTCCTTTGGAGTAAACCACCATCATTACAAATGCTACCTCTTCTCCTACGCATGGCACCTGTATTACTAGCATCACTAGTAACATCTATATACCATTCACTGTGCTGGGCATTTCCTACACACGATGTTAGAAAACTACCACAACAAGCCTAAAGAGAAAGATAGTTTAGTGATATAGCTCTAGGTCAGATAAGTACTAAACAGCTAAAGAAAGAATTCTAATTGAATTTTAGTACTACAAAAAATCATCCTGTCTGCTACTCTATGTGATTACAAATAAGGTTTAGTCTTTCCAACACCCTCTAGCCATCAGAAAATCCCCCATGCCCAAGTTATTGCTGAACATTGTGGTAGACTGAGCTTTTATTCCCCATCCGTTTCCAGTTACATTCAGATTAACAATCATGATCTTGTAAAAGAAATATTTACTTTTCTAGGTGCTGCATTTGCCCCCTAGCAGTTTCTATGCTTAGAGGAAGATGGAATTTAATGGTGCATGGCGACTTTGAGGAAAAATTCACTACATAGTTGAAAATAACACTTCTGAGAGTTTTACTTCTTAAACTCCTTTAGAGTTACAAATTTACAAATATGGGTCCTCTCACAGCTCCTGCCTTAACGCCACACTAAGAAAAAAAAAAGACTGAATTGAGTTCAAAGGGAAATTTGGGGGTTATAAGGTGCGCAGAAATTTTTACACACCATTTCACTAATTTTTTTAAGTTTTCGTCAACTCAAATTGTAAAATGAATGAAGATGTACACTCCTCATCCCATGTGGTTTCTCCCCATACAGCAGGTTATTTTCTGTTTTTTTTTTACAGACAGAAATTGTTTCTTAATAATCTTTCCCATTCAAACATTTGATCTCCTAAAGAGTCGTTGAGTGTGTTCCGTGATATTTAATGAATAAGAGCTGTACAAAACTATAAAGCGAAGGAGGGAATGGTCCATTGACTCAGGCTCAGGCATCGTTCAAATATATTAAAACAATACTCTACTTCAACTTGTATCCTTTTCAGTTGTCTTTGTGTGATTTCTAGGACAAATAGGAGGCCCTGCTCACTGATTGGAAAGGTTCTGTCAGCTGTGTGGGCATGAAAGTCCTCAGGGAACAGACCCTGCCAGTGATTAGAGGCGATCAAACACAACAGGTTAAAGTTTCCACGGAGAATTATTCTTAGGATAGCACATCAAGAGACAAATACCATCATCAAATTATGTCTGCCTTCTGACAGGACACATGAGTAGAGAAAAATCATTCTCTTGGCAAGTGGTCCTTAGTTCTCCCTGAGAGAAGACATTCTTACTCTGGGAAGAATAAAGGTGATTTTTAGCATTCTCCTCAGCTGTTGCCTCTCCCATTCACTTTTCCCAAACAGTGTATTGCCATTTTAAAAACACGTATTTAGTGTTTTTTTATGTTTCTTTTCCACTGGCCACTGTAAATATAAATAGATAAGAAATATGTTTTGTGTTCATGTGATGGGATGGTAGGGTTTTCCAACAAAACACTAAATCTTCAAAATGTATTTAATATAGACTGAGCCCTATGAAGACAAAACTTTTCTTCCTCAAATCTAGCAGGCATACTAACATGTCACAACTATTTTGGAAGGTACTGACATTTATCACTAACATTGTGGGGCTTGAAGTCCCCAAGTTCTTTAAAATATTTTGGATTTACTATTATTCTTGTGTGTGTGTGTGTGTGTGTGTGTGTGTGTGTATTCTATTTTCACAACTGAATGCTAAATTTCTTGATTACAAAAATCTGGTTATATAACTTTTATTTATCTTATTTATTGTTATATCCAGATGTCATTCTAGGCTTTATTCTTTCTAAATTTACTTTCATCAATATCACAATTAGTCTATTTGTACTACGTTCTAGACAAAATTACTTTGATTTATTTTCTAACCACTAACTCTTTAGTTGTATCCATTCTGCTCAATATCCCATCTATTAAGTTTTTTTTTTTTTTTGCAGTCTTAATTGTGGAAACATATTCTCAAATTATAATGACTTTATCTGATAATCTCTATATATCAGATGTGATTTTTTTTATATCTTTGAAGATATAAATTTCTCAGCTATTGTACCTTTTTTATTGATTTTTGTTACTTTCTTATTGTTGGTTAAATTTCAAATCTTGCTTTTAATTATTCTGTTTTGGCAAATTCTTATTTAACTGCCTGTGTTATGTACTAAAACCTGTCTGCTGAGTGGTGGTAGCCAGACATATGCTGTAAGTGATAGTCAAGTTGTCTTCAGGGTATGAGATATCTTGCTCCCTTTCCACTTTGAGGTAGTAGCTAAGTGAGAAATTGCCCCTGATTTGATGTCTGGGAAAAAGCCCTTATAGACAGCAACTTTGTGTGAGCAAGGCATTGATGAGAGCTGGAAGATTTATCTTCTCTGAGTACAACCCCTTTAGCTTCTTAACTTCTATCTGATGAAGAGAGGTTCCCCAGGACTTTGCTTTACTGAGTTTCAGACTGTGCTATCTCCTGCATTTATCTGTCTGTGTATATAACAATTTGGGCTTTCTAAATTTGGAAATTATTCAACATGTATCAACATTCATGGACTGCTAATAGATTTTTTTAAAATTTTTTTCCAATGGAATATTTATTTGATAATGATTTATTGAGAATCTACTGTGTAACAACAGGGTTTGGGATTCAGCAGTGAATTGAAGAGACGAAGTCCCTACCTTATGGATCAAGTTGAAAAATAAGACAAAAAAATTATATATAATATGTATATATGTATATATTTGTGTATGTGTATGTTGTGTGTGTATATATATATATACATATATATATATTCATATTTCAATGACAAAGATGAAGTACTGCAAAAACTGAAAAAAGGAGGGACAAAGAAGGCAGAGAGAGAGTGGAGGGGTGGAGGGGTGGGAGGAACAAGGAGTGAGGAAAGAAGGGAAAAAGGAAGGAAGGGCCAAGACAGGGAAGTGATAAAGATTAAATGGCAATACCATTCCATACTGCATGTAGAACTGGAGAGCGAAGCATCTCTGAAGATGTGTCATTTGAGCAGTGACATAAATAAAATAATGAAAGGAAACAAAAACATAAGGGAGAAGAAAAACAGCAAATTCAAGCTCTGAGGAAGGGCATGCTAGACATGAGTAAAGGGTAGGAGGAGTTGAAAGGCCAAGGTGGGTGAAATTTTGTGAGCAACAGGCACAAGAACAATAAGTTAGCTTGGACAGATGTTCTGACTAGGGCACATTATGAAGTTTTTCTGTCATTTCTATATTTTATTGTCATATCAGCATATCAAATGTACTATATTCTTTCAGTAAAATGGCTTAATTCTTTTTAACAGCATTTGCCATTGCCATTTCCTTGTATAACATTTATTAATAATAAAAACAATGAGTGCTTTATGGAATCATATTTCTTGAGAATTTTGCAGTAAGAACAATTTCTACTACATAATTGTGATATTATGATTTGACTCAAAAGGCAGACCTACATTTCCCAAATTCTAATTAAAATGTATTTTGTTGTTGCCCCATTTCACTACAGGTTGCAAAATAATAATGTTTGTCCTCAGGTCACAATTTAAGAAATGAAAAAAGTATAAAATTTTTTAGAACTGGTCTATTGTAAATATCACCCATATGGTTCAAAGTGCAAAGCAACTGTTAACACTCAGGTGATATATAAGTATCAGGGCCTTATGCGGATTTTGATTGCATTGCTGTTGATATTGTATATTCTGTATTGGTTCTAGTCTGAGATAAAAATCACCTACACTATAATTGCCACCTTTCCTTTTTATTTTGTGTATTTAGAACCTAGCATGTTTTTAAATGCTTTCATTTCCATAGTAATAAATTTATCTAAAGCCAATGCAATTAAAGAATTTTTTTTTTCAAAATATCACTACCATGTGCTAGACATTTTATTTGTGTCCATACATGAATTTCATTTCATGCCAATTTCGTATCTGTAAAGTATTATTAATTCCAATTTTTAAAAAGAACAAAGCTAAAAATGTGTGCTGTCTTGCCCAGAAAACTGTAGCAAGGAGATAACAGAATCAAATTTCAAACACATTTTCTAATGCCAAGATCAATAATAAGTTACCTTCATCAACCAATGTTTATATTCAAATAATACAAAAAATAATTATATAGTCCTTAGCCTTAATAAGTATATTTAGTTTATATAAATGTAAGTTAATTTAAAATAAGATTAATATCTAGGATTCTACCTATAATAATAATACTACCTGACAATTTATGACACAGGGATGCATTATCAACTGCTATCTTTTATTTTCAATAATTCTAAATTTACAGATAAGGAATCAAAGGCTCTAATGGATTAAATGGTTTGCCAGCTCCCCATAGCTGCAAAGTGGCAGAGCTGAAACTCAAAATTCAATCTCACTGTACTAGGCCATTTTCCATGGAGCTCCTGCTGAATCCCTATTTTTCACCTCTACCTATTCCCTTTAAATGGTAAGCTAAGTAAAGCTTTCTCTCTGGAGTGAATTACCTCTTACTAGATATAAGCACAAGGTTTTTAAGAAATAAACACATTGATAATTTTTTAAAAGATATATGTTGAGCTCACTTATCTTGTCTGACCAATACATGAATACAGTAGATGTAGTAGGGAGGGGAAATGTGCAAGAGGGAAAGAAAATAGTATTATGCAAAGTGAATACAGAGGACTGTTATAAGTTCTGCTTGATTTAAGAGCAGAGAAAAATGATTGGTCCGATCTTCTTTAGGATGAACTCTTGGTCTATCCTCATTTCCCAAGGGAACAGTGTATCTCAGAAAATGAATATATCTTCAGATTTTAATGTCATCACCATGAGTCACTGAAAGGTGTTGTGACCTTCCCCCACACTGGAGAATTTCATGATATATGTTCTGTTGATGAAAATTCAGAAGACGAGGGGAGTGGATGAAATATAGCTAAGCAATTTAGAGTAAATATTAGGTTCAGGGTGTGATTGCCTCATATTTTAAATATTTCAATGCTCCCCGCATGACTAGATGGGGGTAAAGTACTCAATATTTAGCAACCTCAGCTATAAAAACACCTTAACAAAATGTGTCTTGTCCTTTTTAGAGTAATGGGCTTTTGATGATAGTAATCAAAGAATGCTGCCTTTGTGGATTGGAGTCATAGTCACTTTGAGAAATGACTGTTCAGGACATTTCTTTTTAGTAATTGTGTGCTTTGCTCAGTCTCTTTCTCTGATTTAAGCTCAGTGACTGTGGGATTGGAGAGGCAGGGTTATTTTCCTCCCTAACAGAATGAGAGGCAGATAATTGGTGGCAGAGATATGTAAAGAATGTGATCTACAAATATAAGATGCACTCTGAGAAAAAGCCAATGGAAAATATTAGTGATTAAAAAGAGGGTAGAAAGCATACCAATGCAAACCAAAATTCAGAGACCAGAGCTGTTAACTTGGAAAACAAGATTTACATGGCAGGTGGGGGGAGGGTGGGATAGGCTGGGAAATCAAGTATAATGCTTGGGGTAGGGGTAGGATTCTTCTAGTCATCTTGACTTTAATGGAAAAAAGGGATCAGATGCAGAAGTCTCAGAAATAGGAACATTTAAATACAGAAAAGTTTCCTACCCTCTATGAAATGGGTCACTTTCACCATTCTGTGTTAAATGCCCCAAGGGTTAAGCAGCTCCACTAAAATAGAACAATGAGAGTAAAAAACAAACAAACAAGCAAATAAACAAACAAAAATTCCCCAAACCTCTGAACTCTAAGCATTCTAGTTCTATAACACATTGAGCTTTTTCCTATGGTAAGAGTTCCCCAGTGTCAACATAAGAAATGTCCAAACCTGTAGAGAATCTTTATGAGTTTATTTAAGCCAAACTGATGATATATGCCAGGGAGCAAGATCTTATATGCTCCAGAAAATAACAATTTTGCAATTTTTTTTATGCATTTGAGATTAAGGAGGGAATGTAAGGAAGATTACAAGAAAGTGGGAGAAAGCAAGATGGGGATGGGATTACAGGATAGTTAAGATTACTTGCACTCTGAAAGGTGGTTATGTCTTAGAACGAGGGATCTTAAAGGGGGCATTTCAAAGGTATGTTAACCTACATGAACAGAAGGAATGGACAGGGCTTGCTTAAGGTAAAGATAAGCCTTTTTACTAAATAAGTTATAGGCCTGGGGCATGACTACTCACTGTGACCTGCCCAATTAGAAATTTATAATCAGATAATCTTGTGAGATTACTCTCCATAGAACCCTTTCTTTTTTTCCCCTCCATACCAGGTGCCACATAAAATAATAAATAGTATGACAATTCGGGAAAGGTGAACTAGGCATATGGAGACACAAGTTTTTATCTCAGCTGTGCCATTTACAGTTTCTGCAACCTTTGTCATGGTATTTAACTTCTTTGAGATGCTGCTTCCTGCCTTGTAGACATCACATATTAAAAGATACATGTACAGAATTTGTTGACCACTTATTATGTGCCCGTATTATTACTTGTTGTTAAAATCCATTAGGTATTATTCAATTATTGTACTCACTCTAAAGATAACAAAAATGAGAGCCAAAGAGTTTAAATGACCTTTCACAAAGTCACGTGGAGCCAAGGCGCGATAGGAGGTGGCTACTAGGGCATGGGAGTGATGGAGTTCATGCTCTTATTTTGTTTACTTTTATAAGCATACTTGGTTGGAAATTGATTTGCTCAAAAACCTGCAAAATAAATAGAATTATTTCCTGGCATTTTACCCTATGATGAATTATAAAAAGAACAAAAAAATTTAAAAAAATTCACCTTAGAAATATGGCAACAACACGGACTGAACAATCTTTACACATGGATCTATCATCAATAATTACATTTTTTTTGCATAAATTCTTTACTTTTTTTTCTACCATCAAATTTGAAAATTTTCATACACTATGCTAGTAATTTTTCCTTAGACTATTCAGAACTTGTCATACTTTTTCAATCTTTTACACAGCTACCCTTCTCATGTCCATCCCCCAAAATAGAGATGTTTGTGACATTAGTTACACTGGCAGTTTGCCCTTTTATACATTCGCTTCTGGAGGTCCTGAAAGATTAATTAGGTGGTTGATGTTCTCAGAAATGATCAAAAACTGAAATTTGGGGTCAGAATATTACTTCTAAACTGTAAGGATTATTGTTAAGATATAGAGCATTAACTATGTTATCCTAGGAAGAAAGGTTTCTGATGACTGAGTCCGAATAATTCAAGTTTTTCATGAGAAAACTGCTATTCACCAGCAAAAAGATATCTTGTCGAAGTTCATAGAACACATTAGTTTTAGAGCTGAGACTGGAACTTGTGTCTTGCCTTTCGATTCACTGAGCTTCTCTTTACCTTTAATACCTTTTTAAAGATCATATAAGATGTTTCTGAGACTTGAGGTCTTTACCAAAAACTGTTAAAGCCAATATGAAGTTTAGCAGAATGAAAACACAGAACTGCCCTTGAGCTATTTTCAAATCAAAGACATTGAACTGGGTGACTGCTCCTGTCTTCATGGAAAACATTGGCAGCTGGTCATAATTGTTTCATGAGTTACAGTGTGATTTCATCATTTTTCTCAGTATAGCAGTTATAGCAGCCATCACTAGGTCATCTGGGCTGGCCAGTTGAGTTATTGACTTATAGAGCAGAGAGAGCTACAAATTGTACTACCCTGTCAGCCTCAGCCAACGAAGGTCCAAATACTGACTCTACTGTCTACTGGCTAAGTGACTTCTAGTAGGTTATTACTTACAAACTTCAGTTTTCTCAGTATACATAATAATGGTTCAATAGTTTTCACCTCTGGGAGCAGAGTTTCTCAAACTTTGGTAATCTGGAGAGCTAATTTTATCTCAAAGGCCCAGGCTTACTGAAATACCACTTCCCCAGCTGACTCTGGTGTAAACCTGTTTAGGAACTATTGCCCTAGAATATAAAATGATACTGATAGAACATTTAACACTATCTGACACAAAATAAAATCCAATCTGTTATCATTATTCTCTCCTATATTAGATTTTTTTATGATCTATTCTATTTTTAAATGTCTATAATTCTATAAGACAGGTGCTTTAGTAATATACAGGAGTTAGCTAACTGAAAAATTCTCATTTTTATTCAAATAAAATTAATAAGAATACAGAAATTGTTAAACATAGGTAAAGCAATTATTCATTTTAATAGGTTTTAACTACCCATGAAGACTAACTATTTAAAGGTAATATAGAATAGTGGAAGTATTACTCTGAAAAGAATAGAATTCCATATTCCCATGTCAGTAGCTTGGTTCAGTAAACTAAATAATTTTGGCTACTTCAAGTGTCTTATGAAATATGCCTGTAGTCATATCTTAAAGACAGATGTTAATTCCTTCGAATTAACAGTTTGCAAGCATCTGATTTCTGTAAGGTCTTCCATCATGGCAGCTGAGTAAAATGTAGGCAACTGTTTAATGAACCAAACTTATGTTTCTTGCAAATTTTCATGGAAAGTAAAATTCACAAAACTCCATTTAAAGAGAATAAGTCACATTCTGCTTTTCTGATTCTAGACATCCCCAACTACCTACATCTTTAGATAACTAATGTCATTGCTGGTATCTTTGAGACAAGTTATAACAGCACTGCTTTGGGTGTTCATGTGATTTCAGTAGGAAACATTTGAAAGCCAGGCAGCCATATACAGTAATTAAGCTTAAGGTCATGAAACACTGCAGTAGTATAGTCTATTAGGAAACAGGATGGGAAATGTGGCTTTGCAAACAAAACTCCTAGTCTACACTGTTATTTTGTTTTGTGGTAGCAAAACAAACAAACAAAAACATGTGGGAAACAGAAATCAAAAGACATAATTGAACACCTAAAAAGTGTTAAGCATTATCTTAGGCATCTTACTTATTTACATTTCCTCTCAATCTAAAACCCTCACAAGAGAGAAATTAGTGTTTCTATTTAGAATTTCCACATGGAATAATTTTAAGAAACTGAATGATTGTATAAGAAGGTACCTTGTAAACTGTTTGCTACCTTTTCCAGTTCACTGCCGTGATCTACAATGAAATTTGTTCCCAGGCTCTGATAGCACATTTGTAATGGTTGCTTCAGCTTAACCCTTAACTCTGATGTTCCTATTAGTTTGATATTCTCTGTCTTTCCCATTTCATGTGGCCAATTTCTGATAACATATACTTGACCTGCTGTTCCAATTCTGTTTCACTCTGGCTGACTAGAACGATCTTTCCTGGCTCCTCCAGTGGGCAGGAGAGCAAATCATTCATATATTTGCACACTCTACTGAAAATACTATGATTATCCAGATATTTGGTATCTTACAAATGGAATATGTTTAGAGTCTTCAGAACATTTTAGGAAGCCCCAAATCTGAAATAATTACTTTAAAGTTACTTTGAAGTTTCCTATATGGTACAAACTGAAATATTCTCAAAGGCTATTCTGTGTAGTAATTATTTATACTCTCTTTTAAATCCAAACACAACACTGACATAAAAATAGCATGTCGATTCTCTTGATGCTATTACCTTGTTTGCTTAAACAATGTCATTAATGTATGCTACGTTCTCATTTAATGAAGTTATACTGACATAACTAACAGAATTCAGGGCATTAAAATTTTTCTTCATTATCACATTTCTTCTTTTTTGACTTGTTAAGAATTAGCATTTTGTATATTTTACATATACATCTGCTTGATCCTACTTCCATTGCTGAAATAGAAGTCTTCCCTCTTGTCTGGGGTATTGCCATGCTCTTTCCCTGGACTTCCTTTGTTGTCTTATCCCACTCTAGTTCCCTCTCCATACTCCAAAAAAAAAAAAAAAAAAAAAAAAAAAACACTTTAGTGATTTGCAAAGGTGATCTGCCTTAAAGCCTTTAACTGACCTGAAGTTAATAGGATCTGAGATGAAGAGGGGTCAGAGGACCAGGGAGGATTAAAAGGGATGATAAATAGTGGGTGGCTTCAATGAATATGAGAGTCAAGTAGGCATCTCTTGTAGATGTGCCTTGAGTGCCTTCAAACATATCTGGGTGAACTAGAACCATCAATTTAACAAACTCACATGGATGCTTGGGGAAAAAGGCTCTAGATTCTATTAATATATTGTCTTTTTCCTTTTGTCATAGTTGTAACCATATTGAAAACTTAGAGGAAAAGACAGTTTTGCAAAAAATCTATGCACATGTATTACATCAGAGGTATTAAATCTGTGTTCACCAGACTTTTGTCCTCTCACTTAATATTTCTTATGGATTCTTTATCAAAACACTATTTGTGTTTATGTAAACGGAATTATTTTTAATAATCTCATAAGCAAACTATTCACTTCTTCAAAGAGTTTGCACCTTAGGCAATGTATGTAAGTAGAGGATCTGAGCCCACTTTTACTGAACTGGATAAGCAAAGATCGTTATTAATACATATTGCTACCCCTTGCTAAGGTACAGATCTCCTTTGTTGTTGTTGTTGTTGTTGTTATTGTTGTTGTTGTTTGGTTTTCTCCTTTGGGTGCCTTTGACTACATCTGTTTCTCTCCATTGTTGTGTCCCTGACTTCGTTTGTGCCTCTCTTATGTCCTATCTGCCTTTTGGATTCAGGTTGGACTTTGGTTGCACCAAACCCAATGAAAACAACACCAACACCAAACAACACTATTACTAGAAATTAATAGTGTTTCCATTTGACAAACTTGAAATAGCAAAATATCATGATGGAATTACACTTCTCTCCATTGTAACTTTTGATTTGAAATCAAGTATACTCACCAAGTTTTTAAACATGCAAATTTCATAATTTATTTGATACATTTTTTAAAGTAAGGCTCTATTAAAGTAATTTTATTCAAAAACATATTTGTTTGTGGTCCATATTAGCTTTCTTAAAGAATTATTTGTAATTTTAGTCTCCAAAACATGATGTCAAGATAAACAAAAATGCAAAGTAAAATAATTTAACTTCTAACACTTATAGCTAGAAAATAAAATTATATCAGGCAAAAGATTAGTATTCAGTACATTAAGAACTATAAAATTAAAGAAAAGACAACCAAACATTTAGAAAAATGGGCAATGAATAAAGTCAGACAAATTACAAAGAAACAAAAAACTGTAATACTATGTTAAATAAGATTTTCTAAGTTACTAGCAATCAAAGAAATCAGATTAAAAAAAACCATTTTAACATATCAGAATCCAGACATTAAAATGTTTGATAACATAAAGTCTTGGTGAATTTGTTGGGAAATTCAAACTGCTGTACACTGCTGTGGGAAAATAAATTGGCATATGGAAATTGAATGGCAATTTAGAATTGTTATCAAAATACAAAGTATAAATATCACATGATCCAGTAAGTTTTTGAGACATATTTCTTAGAAAAATATTCACACACACATGTAACAAGTTCTGAAAAAAAAAAAAAGGGTTTTATTGAAGCATAACAAAAACAAATTATTAAGAAGGTAGTTGCTAAACTGACTTTTTTACTTTGGAATATTATATTTTTTTCTATGAATGAAATAAAAATCTATTATTGAACAATAGAAGTATGTAAAAAGTGATATATACTAGATAATACAGTTTATGTAATTAAATACTACATATTTTATATATGTATGCATACAATATAAATGCCTACATTTCAAAGTGTCGAGAGGATCAACAATAAGCTAATAACACTGATGTCTTAGGGAGGTAGAGGGGATGCATTTGAGAGCTGTAGTGAAAGGAAAACTTTGTCTATCTGAAATGTTTCAATTTTTAGTAAAAGAAATGCATTAATATGTTCTCTATGTAATTCAAAATTAATACTGACTTTTATTATAAATAAAATAAATAGAGTTCTGTAAAGCATAGTATGCATTACAATTTGCAGCATGCTTTGTTCCTGTTATTTATAATGCCAGAGCTTTACTGATTTTAAAGCACCCCTGAAGCATACCAGCAAATATGGAGGCTGTATGGCTCGAGGCTAAGCATGTAAGCTTTGAGGTCATGTTGTCTGATTTCTGGGCTCACCATTTGCATTTGCTCAACTTTGTCAGATTGCTTAACCTTCCTATACTACAGTCTTCCCATGTGTTCAATAGGAGTGTTCAATGGGGACAATGAAACAACAACAAAAAAAATCAAACAAAAAATTACCACTTATAATAATGGTGAGAAAAATGAGATCCTTGAGAGCCTTTAGACCAAGGTAAGGCAGATAGTGAGCCCTCAGGACATGAGCCATGTTAGTTCTCTGTTGTGAAAGCCTCCCATTCTCATGAGTTTCTTTATAAACACACATGCGCATATACACACATACACACATTTTGTTTTACAAATGAAATCACAAAACAACAGTATTTAAACAATGATATGAAAAATGTGAATTAGGTATTTAAAAGAAGCATAAAGATGTAGTATTTTTAACACTTACTCTTAAATTGATTCCCATATTTACATAAAATAAAAGCTAAAATATTATTTACTCTTTTTTACAAACTTGAGAACTCTCAGAGCTTATCAGGAAATTTGAATAAACCATCACTTCATCATATGTTGAGTGACATAAAACACCAAGACATTGAATTGAGTCAATTTAAAATTGCTTCCAATGACATACAACTTCAAGTTCCTCATCTATTTTGGTTTAAGTTTGGATTTGTCACACTCTGACATTTTTATATGTTACCAAAATGTCACCGTACTAGGGAAAAAGAAGCTATTATATCAGTTTCCTTGAAATGCTTCCAACTCCAAATTCCATGTGGTTGATGTGCATGACTTACATAGGAATGTGACATTTCATCATAGAGTTCAGAAGAAAATGTTAAGTTTGAGAAGCCAAGGGTCTAGGGGGCAAAGGACTTATCTTAATCTGATTCCTTCCACTCCTTTTATCCTCATTAAATCTTAAGAAACACACACACACACACACACACACACACACACACACACACACACACAACGCACACTGATTTTTTTGTTTGTTTGTTTGGAAGGTGACTTTCACAGCTATCATGGCTATCAGAAGTGTCTGTCTGATCGTATAATTAGAAATAATATTTTTTGTCTTCAAAACATTCAATAATAGCCTAATTCATATAAAATCTAAATTATTTTCCTAGGTTTAAGGTTTTGAACAATCGATTTGATTTCATCTTAATCATGTAAACTTACTTTATGTGACTGCTCTACCAATATTCTCATTCTGTTTCTATAACTTTACTATCTGGAGAAACATGATGACAATCTCTTCCTTAAGCTCTTTGCTCATCTGACACTGACTTTTCTCTCTTTTCAACCACTGAAATCTTTTTATTCTTTGAGAGCCAATTGATACTCACTTCCCTGACAATTCCAGCCTTACTAGTCATCCTTTTAGGAACTTGCATAGCACATACCCTCCATACCAACAAGCAACATAGGACTTTTTACATATTGTTTAGTTTATTAACAATCTATGTCTCATTCTTGTCTGCATAAATTAAATGCAAAATCTTTAAAACCAAGATTTGGAAACCATTCTGCATGTAAATGACTTTGTTTCACAGGGATAACAAAAGAGAAAAGATTTATTATATTTGGTTATCAAAACTAATATTTCAACTGTGAAAGAGCCTCTTACTATAATTAAGTATTCAACACACACTTATTTTGACTTCTGAGCTCTGGGCTTTCTGTTAGGTCATGGGAATATGTCAATGTATGTAAGATTTTTAACCAATGCCTTTAAAATTCTTACTGTTAATAATGTCAGATATTGGTATGTAATTGAGTATATGTTACAAGAGCAAAGTTATCGAGACTGTATGCAAGCTATACCCTGTTGTTCTGGTGCCAGACTGGTGTGGAGGCGCAGGTCTGACATCAATGCTGAAGCCTAAAGAATATATAGGGATTTAAAGAACACTACAGAACAATAAGGACACACATTTCTTTGTAAGACCATAGTTGTCTATGTTGTAATGTACATCTAATCTCACCACACTGAGTTTCTAGAATACATAATCAAGTCTTCTATATTATTAATTATATTCAAATAAAGACTATTTAATTAATAGTTAACAACTTATAATTTACTATCTACAGGGCTTGGAATTGAGGCATATGAGAGAAAACAATCAGCTTTGTACTCTGCAGAAGATCATACAGCTTTGTACCAAGCTTTAAAATTTAATTTTTATTTAGCCATGCCAATGCCCTCTCATTTATAAAGGTACAGTCTTGCTAAAAGACAGACTTTAACACACTGAGCAATATTCCTAGTTTCAGTTTCCTTTATAACTTGGCATTATAAAATTTAAAAATAGTAACAAATATTGATAGTGTGGACCTTAATATTGCTTTGAGAGATAATGAAAATCAGATTTACTGATGTTTTTGGTCAAGATGGCAGAGTAGGTAAATGCTGTGGTTGCTTCTTCCCATGGTGACATTGAAATTACAAATAAACTACAAAACAAAGATCATTGAGAATCACCTGATGTCAAGCTAAACAGAAGTGCTACAACTGGGGACACATAGAAAAGGCCATGTGGTGACTAGTAGGAGGGGCAGAGACACAGAACAGGCTGATCCCACACCCATGCATGTCTGTTAAAACTCAAGAGGGATATTTTGACCATGGAGGTCTCCTCTGAGGAGCGAGGGGTCCCAGCCCCACACTTGGCTCCCCAGCCCAGGGTTTCATTGCCAGGAAAAGAACTTCCCATAACTTTTGGCTGTGAACACTAGCAGAGATTGTGGCTGAGTTAGACGAAGGGGTCTAGGAGTGCCAGGTGTTCCTCTTAATTAAGTGGCCCGCTCATGGACTTACTCATAGATACACTTACTCACTCTGAGCTCCAGTATCTCAAAAGGCACCAGAAACATATGGGGAGAAACTGAATTGTTTGGCTTCAGCATGAGAACTGGAGGGACAGCTTTCTCCAAGACAGAAAGACTGGCAGAAGCCTTTGTTCCTTTGTTGAGCTCTCCTGCCACTCAACCTACAGGAGTCATAGCTGAGTTTTCATCGACCTGGCTAACATCATTCCCACTCCCACCCCCCCTCCACTGGAGAATTCCCTGAGACACTGCCCCACCCAACCTGCATGTTCACCCAAGCCACTTCCAGTGGCTGTTCTGGACAAACAGCCTGTCTTGGCTTATGCTGTGGAAATTCCTAAAATGTCTCAAATGTTCATGAACCTCCAAAAGCATCATCGGCCCCTGGTGTGTCCCATACCTCTTGCTAAACAGCCCCAGGCCCAGCACTAGCGGCAGCCAGCCTCAGTTAGTAGCGTAGCCTTTCTCAGTCACCTCCAAGCACAGCACAAGTGGTAATCATCTGCAAATAACTTTGTAGCATACACTAAGTGGCCTCAGGCAAGGCACAGGCAGCATCTGATTTTAGTCTGCACAAAAGCCCCTCCAAATAGGCCCAGAACCAACATACCTGGTGGCCAGCTTCAGATCACACCTGAACATCACCCAATCATTTACACGAGTGACACATCGAGTGAGTAGACTTGGCAGGCACCAGAGCCATGCAAATTCTGCTATGTAGGGTCAACCACTGCAAAACAGCTCTTCCAGTGTAGTAATGGCCAGTTCTCAGAACTAATCACCCTGAGGGTCAAGTCCTTCCGTTCGTGTTCCAAGAGCAATAAAGACTCAACAACAACAGCAGGGCACACAAACCTACACAAAGGACACACCCTTAGCACCCGACTCAAGTTGACCAGAGAGACTGTGCCACTGGTTTCCATAGGACACCCACTACATAATGCCACTCTACCAAGACTGGGAGACATAGCAGCTCTACCTAATACATAAAAACAAACTGTACAGAGAAAGTAAAGATAACCATAGTTAGGTTCCCTCCCCTCACCTGTAGCTAACTTCTGAGAGGAAGAAGCTCAGCACTTTTACCCTTATGTAACCAGGTGCCCAATGTGCAGGTATAGGCTTCCACCTTCTGGCAGTGTGCCACTATTGTTTAAGCTGTGTATAAAAGGCGCTGCCACCATACAAGGCTGGCTGTGTCCTTGCTGGATAACACCACTGCCTTGTGAGGCGAGCTGTGTGCTTGCTGGAACAAAGAGCTATGTTGCAGTTGCCCATGGCTCCCTGTGTTTTCTTCCAACTGCTTGAGCTTTCCCCTTCCCCTGAGACAGTGAATCTGCAGCAGCACACAAACTTAAGGAGGCAGCCAAAATGAAGAGACAAAGAAACATGTCCCAAATGAAAGAACAGAACAAAACTTCATGAAAAAAAAAAAAAAAAAACCTAAACAAAATGGAGACAACAATCTACCAAATTCAGAGCTCAACAAAATACTGGCTATAACGATGCTCAATGATTTCAGTGAGAACTTCGACAAAGAGATAGGAAACATAAAAAGGGGGATAAAAAACATAAAAAAGAACCAGTCAGAAATGAAGACTACAATAATTAAAATGAAGAATACCTTATGAGGACTCGATAGTAGCTTAAATGAAGCAGAGGACTAGATAGCGATTTAGAAGATAAGGTAACAGAAAACATCTAATCAGAACAGGAAAAAGAAAAAAAAAACCTCTAACTAATGAGAATAGTTTAAGGGGCCTCTGAGACAACATCAAGCATACCTACTTTCTCATCAGAGGGATATCAGAAAAAGAAGAGAGTGCACAAAGGATTGAGAACCTATTTAAAAAAAATAATGACAGAAAACTTCCCTAACCTGGTGAAGGAAACAGACATAGAAGTCTGGGAAGCACAGAGATTTCCAAACAAAGTAGATTCAAACAGGTCTATACCAAAATACACCATAATTAAAATGGCAAAGATTAAAGGCAGAGAGAATCTTAAAAGCAGAAAGAGAAAGGCAGCTAGTTACTTTCAAGGGAGCTCTCATAAAACTGTCAGAAACTTTGCATGTCAGAAAGGATGGCACAAAATATTCAAAGTGATGAAAAGCAAGGACCAACAACAAAGACTACTCTATTCAGTAAAGCTATCATTTAGAATCGAAGGGGAGATAAAGAGCTTCCCAGACAAAAAAAAAAGTAAAGGAATTCATCACCACAAAACCAGTATTACAAGAAATGTTAAAGGGAAATTTTTAAGAAGAAAAAGAAAAGGAAAGTTAAAAAAATATGAATAATAACATGTCAATAACTACATATCTGTCAATAATTTCTTTAGATATAAATGGATTAAATGCTCCTATCAAAAGACATAGGTTGGGGTAAATGGATAAGAAAACAAGACCCTTATATATGTTGCCTACAAGAGACTCACTTCAGATCAAAAGACACACACAAACTGAAAGTATAAGGTTGTAAAAAAATATTTCATACAAACAGAAATGAAAAAAAGCTGGGGTAGCAATACTAATACCAGACAAAATAGACTTTGAAACAAAGGCTATATAACAAGTGACAAAGAAGAACTCAATAATTCCACTTTGGGTATTTATCCAAAGGAACCCTAAACACTAATTAAAAAACAACAACAACAATAACATATGCATCCATACGTTCATTATAGCATTATTTACAAAAGCCAGGATATGGAAGCAACCTAAAAGTCTATTGATACATGAATAAATAAATAAATGGTACATCATACAATAGAATATTACTCAGCCATAAAAAGAATGAAATTTTGCCATTTGCAACAACATAGATGAACCTAGAAGAGTAAGTCAGACAGAATGGAGTAAGACAGAGAAGAATAAGTGACATATAATATACTTATATGTGGAATTTAAAAAACAAAATAAACAAACAAAACAGAAACAAACTCAGATACAGAGAACATTTTGATTGTTGCCAGATGGGAGGAGTGTTAGGAAGATGGGTGAAAAAGTGAAAGGATTAAGAAATACAAATTCTTAATTACAAAATAGTCATGAGTACATAAATTATAGCTTAGGGAATATAGTCAATGATATTGTAATAAATATATATAATGTCAGATGGGTGCTAGATTAATCAAGGTGATAACTTCATAAGTTATATAAATGTCTATCACCATGTTATAGACCTGAGACTAATATAATATTATATGTCAACTGTAATAGAAAAATAAAAAAAATAAAGAGATAAAGTCTCCATATAAGTGATGTGCATTATATGCTTTAAATGATATCATTATATTTAAAATTTTTTTCTAAAAGAATTATGTTTTATTTGGCTAATATTTTGCTGAATTTTAGTCACATTAAAAACCATGCTAAATTAAAAAAAACAGGTTTATACATTTTAATATAACTTTAAAAATTAAAAGTTTATTTTGCAAATTAATATTATAAGATATATTTTAACTGTTTATTACCTTGATTTATAACATTTACATATTTAAATATATAAAAATGCATCTCTACTTGTACTCTGACATAGTCAGGTGAATGTTTGGGGTGATGTTTTAAAGTGTTGATTTTTATTTTCATTCACAGGAGAATTAGAGATTTTCAGAGAATGTGAGGTGGTAAGATGGGGATCGGTAAATGGAAAAAGAAATGTAAATAAAGTTTCTTTTAGACTTAATTTCTAGGCTCTAGGAAGCCATGATAAACTTCTCAAACAGCTGGGTATGGGATACCAGCAGACCAAAGCGTCAGAACATCCAATAGGTTCAGACCTCCTGCGAATCAAGGATCCTACGTGAGATGAATTTCTACCTGCTGGACTCAGCACTGTGTTCTTTTCTGAGGGGGCTTCTACCTCTTTGACTTTGAAAAGAAAGGAAGCTGAATGAATTTGAGAGAGGTGAGGCATGTGAATATAAATAAACATGGAGATGAGTAACATAAGCAAGCATGGCTTCACAATAAATCAGATAAGTGAACTAAATGATTCAGGGATGACGAGGAAATTAGATATTGAAAGCCATGCATTTAATGGGTTCTTTAATACCAGTAAAGTGAAAGCTGGAAGCAGGTTAAATTTACAGTTTGGTATTTATAAGTGCATTTCATAATACAGACAATAAGAGCTCCTTTCTTATGAAGGGATTTTTCAGTTAGATACAACATGTTTAAAATAAAATTCCAGGACAGGAAACATCGATTGGCTAACTCAATATATATTTTCACAGACCCTGAAAGTGAGACAGGCCTCAGTTTTTACATTTTAATTGATCTTAGATTTAAAACTTCTTGCAAACAAATAATTTTCAGTTTCTCTAAAACATATGCATAATAATTAGAATGCTGATGTAAATGTTTTTTGAAACTATTATTGATGCAGACTGCTCAGTTTAGCCCCAGGTATCATTCCAATTTTTTTTTTTTTTTCTCAGTACCAATGATTAATACACTTACTCTTGTAGCATGATTCCATAGTGAAGTGTGTTGTAACCTAGTGGAGCACCTGAACTGGGCACAATTCGGCTCCATCCTACCAATAGATTGGCAGGCAGTATCCCAGTGTTAAGCATCCACTCTTCAATCTCTTGCCGAGACTTGCCACCTGCTGAAGATCCCTTTTCTTCTTAGTCCTCAGATTTTATGCTTTTTTTCATTACCATTAGTAAATCCATGTGGTCCTTTCTCAATTATCCTCATCTTTTCTAGAGAGAAACTTCCCTTGTGAAGCAATCACGATAAAATGTGCAGACTCTGAAGTCAGATACTCATGAGTATCTGTCTTAGCCTTAGGAAATCTACTAGTTTTAGTTTTTTTTATGTGTGAATGGGGATAATAACTTCATGTAAGACACGCAGGTAAACATAGAACCTACTTTATAAGGTTTTGACAAATTATAAACGAGTTAACATATATAAAGAGCTTAGTACAATGCTTGGCACACGATAGGTCTATTATTATTATCCTCATTATTACTTAAGAATATATGTAAATGTTTGACATATAGCAACTGTTCCATCAGTGACAGCTCCTAATAATGCTCTCATTTGACTTTCATTTTCACCATTTCTTTTTTTTTTTTTTTTTGTATCATCTTAGTCAACAGGACAGGGACAAGAAGGATGTAGGGTAGCCAGTCAGATTTAAATACTGTTTTTCTTTTTCTTTTCCTAGTTTTAAGAAACTTATATGTAACCTTAATACTTTCTTTGTTCATCATTCATTTCTTCTTAAAATAATTTATTCACTAATTCTCTATTGAATACTTCCTCTATTCTAGACTGCTGGATTCTTATAAATATATATGTGCTTATATAATTCTCAAAATAATAGGCCACATAGGCATTATGGCATTCACCTTAATGATGAAAAAAACTGTAGAAGTCAAGAAACCTGTAGAGGTTTGCTCAAAGTTCAGTATATATAATCCCAAATCTGGATTCTTCTCTCTCCTCCAAACTACTTTTGGTGCAGCGTTTGTTTCTTCCGCTGTCCAAATCAAGTGCAGAACCTAGTCAATTACATTTTATAGATAAGAAAGTAAAACCTGTGAAAGATGATTAGTCTCTGTAACTTCTATGTATGTGAAAGCTTTATGATTTCCCCAAATTACAATTCCATGCTACTAAGAATCTAGTCTCTCAAAGTTATGTTGTCATAGACTGACTCGGCAGTCATAGGCAGCTTCTGAAGTGACTATTTTTCTTTTGAAATGGTATTTCCAGCTGTATTAATGGCCACTCTCTGCACAATTGATCAGTTTAGCTGGGTGGTTGATTCAATTTGGTCATCAACACAGCCATAGAAACCAGATGGATCATTTTTTTTCCCTAATCGAATGCTATTGCTGCTGAACAAGCACAGCCATGAAATTACGTGGGGTGTTACCAACAATTGCATCAGCTCCATAGAGACATGGATTGTGGAAAAGAGAACTCTTTTATTGATTTACTTGCCAGTATCTGGGAGACTTGGAGGAAGATAGGGCTATGCATATTTTGTTTATGTCCTGGCAGTTTTTTAGTTCTCCTTGGAAAAAAAGAGAGCAGCTGAGAATTGCTTTTTTTCTTGAACTGTCAATCAAAATTTGATATGACTAGAAATTTATTTTCTTTAAACCATGGACCAAGTATTCCTTCCTTAATGCGTCAGAGTCAGGGATGTGTGTCTGAACAGAACATTGCTAACATAAGAATTTTAGGAAATCTATATTACCTCTTTTTCTCTTCTACAAACGTAGCTGGTATTTGGTTGGGGCTCCAAATTTGTCTCCTGGTTCTATAATGATTTTAAATTGGCTTATTAGAATCTTATCTAAGGAAAATTTTGTCATTTTTTAAGTTTATTTTTTTACAAATTATCACATACTCTAAATCAGTGGTCTTTAATCTTTTTGCTCCTATAAGAATCTGATACCTGATGATCTGAGCTAGAGCTGAGGTGGAGATACTAGTGTTGAGGAATGGCTGCAAATATAGATGAAGCTTTGGTCACTCATTTGCCCACTGCTCACCTTCTGCTGTGCAGCCTGGTTCCTAACAGGCCATGGACCAGTATTGGTCTGCAGCTCAGGGGTTGAAGACCTCTGCTCTAAATAATAATTATGTATGTATTATCAAAATTTCCATTACATTTAGACATATTCAGATAAATGATAGCTATGACTTTGGCTTTTGAACATAAGTTAATCTGATTTTCTCTTGAATCCTCACATTTATTACAGTCATATTCTTCAAAAATTTAAAGCATTGGGGAAAAATAACCAAGAACAATAAATATACCATTAACCAATACGGAATTCCTTTTTTCTTAATAATAAAAAGAAATTATTATTTTATTGTCATCATCATCACCATCATCATCATCATTATCATCACCATCATGTAGAATCTATAACTCTAAGGCACAATACATAACATTTTTTTTTCTCAGCAACCTCTCTAGCAGATATGAACCATTTCTACAGTATGACTTGTCTTTATTATTCTGTAGGATTTCTCATGTCCCCTAATACCTAATATTCACATCACCTGATGTGTCCTGTGTCTCAAATAACACGAGTTCAAAACTTTCCATTTTCATGCATGTGTAATCTACATTTTATCTTGAGGTCACTGTCTTGTAATTGTAAATAGCTTTATAAATAAAACAGTATTGTATATGCACAAGGCTTATTTTGTTTTTTGTTTTTTGTTTTTTGTTTTTTTTCCAATTTACCACATAAAGATCTTTCCTGCATTTGTATTGATTGTTATACTTTGTTTTTCTTTAAACAAATATTCTCCTAAGGGTTAGACTGTATGCCCTAAAGTTCTTATAATTGTCACTCTTCCACCTTAGGTGAAATCAGCCAGTAGGTTTCACCTCAACATCCCTTTGTTTGAATTCACATTCTAATGAGAAATATTCTAATAAGAAATATTGTGAAAGATCAGCCCACTGCCAGCCCACTGACTTAGAGGAATATTGGCTAGATGTCTGAAGATGTCTGGGGAGCTATACCCCACTCTCAATTCATTACATCATTCTTTCTCTTCTGCAGTTTATTCCTTTTTCTATCCTCTTGGAAAAAAGCCTTTGTTTCCTAAATTTTCATGTAAGTAGAGTATCAGATATGGATGTGTAGTTTTGATCTTGTGCATATAAATCCTATGATACCCACTGGTTTTCCTTTCTCATTCTTTGTTCTATTTTGTTATAAAATCTAAAGTTTCTCTTAGGAAACTTTCACCATTTAAAATCACTTTTAAAATCAGAATGCCATTATCTTCCCAGGAAGCAATATGTTAAAATGTGTCAAAAGGCTTAAAATATTTATAACTTTTCATTTAGTAATTTGAAAACTAATGATTGTAAATATGTATAATGCAATATTCTTTAGTCATTTATTTGTTTCTCCTAGAGAATTTTAAATATTTTGAAAAGTGCTTAGGAAATAGTTCTTCAACAAATATTTATTGAGCTTCATTATATGTCAGACACCTTACAGTGGTAAGCAAAAAATTGATAAGAAATTATATGATAGTAGTTATGATTATTTATAATTAAATATAAGTTATCAAAATAGAACAATTAAAGTATTTGGAAGAATATATGAGTGTGCTTTATGCTTTTTTATATTTTCCAAGTTTTACAATAAGTATGTATTACTTTTAAAAAATGAAACCTACTTGTTTTAAAAGTACAATGCTTAACAGGTAACACCTTTTCCTCCATGTGCTTGATGACTAGGTACAGTAAAAGAGATAATAGGTAGAATGATATTATTAATATAAAGTAGGCCTCAGGTATAGGTAATAACAAGCTAGTACACACTTGGAGAGAAACTTATAACAATTCCTAAATACCTAGTGATAGAAAAAAACTGCATCAGAATCAAGAAGATGATTATATTAAATATGTTCTAAGTTTCACCTCAAGCCCATTGAGTCAGAGACTCCAGACAGAATTTTGCATCAGTTACTGCTACTGCTAATTTGTTTGCTGTGTAACAAATTGTGTCAGCACTTCATTGCTTATTACAATAATTTTTTTTACCTCCCACAGTTTCTGAGGGTCGGGAATTAGGAGGCAGATTATCTGGGCACTTCTGGTAAAGGATTTCTCTTGAGACTGAGTCAACGTGTTAGTTTGGGCTATAGTCATATGCAGGTATGACTTAGGCTGGAGGATCCACTTCCAAGGAAGGTCAGCCATGTGACTATTGACTACAGAACTCACCTTTAAAAGAAAGCCACAGCTCCTCGCATGTGACCCATCCCATACTGTGTTTGAGTGTTCTCATGACTTTACAGCTGGCTACCCCCTGAACAAGTGATCCTAGAGAGAGGACAAGGAGGACACCATATGCTTGTCTTCCAGTTACATAACATTCCACTAGGTTCTACTCTGTAGAAGTGGGTTACTGAGTCTAGGCCACAGTCAAGGAGAGGGAAATTAAGGTTCAACTCTTGAAGGTAAGAATCTTAAAAGAATTTCTGGATTATGTAAAAACTACTTCAGAGTCTCAGTATCTATGAAATAAGTAAAAACCCTTCCAGAGTCTCAGTATCTTTGAATACAATAAAAACCCTTCCCTTCCTAATACTGAAGCACAAGCAGATTTAGAGGCTGATATGATGTCCTTCCTTCTTCCAGGAATCATTGCTGACAGAGGGTGCCTGAGCAGTGGTTATCCATCTCTGAGTAAAAACTTCATCTTATTAGAGGGAGGATCTCATTTAATGTGATGGCCCATACTTTCTTTGAATAGATTGAATTTACAAGATTTCTTTTCCTTTATATGAATTCAATGTCTATACTGGATAACCTCTTTACATTAATTCTAATTTCTTATCTCTTGACTAGATTAAAAAGTGGCTTGTGTCCTCATAGTCAGAAAATTTGATTTTGTAAGATTGAGGGTGTAGTTCTAAAATCTTCTTCAGTGAATGTAATCAAAAAGAAGACTAGAGAAATGTGAGATTCACTGAAAAACTGCTCAGAGCAAAGTGGAATAGACAAGAATACAAGAAAAAATAAAGCCTGAAATTTGAGATGAGTGGAATGCTGAAAGAGCTGTAATCCAAATAGTAAAGAATATGCATTCAAATCACATTTTCATGACTTTGTCAAGAAATTTAAAGTTTATATACATGAAAACATAGTAATAAAAAGTGTTGTCAGCAGTTAAGAGCTGAGAAAACAAAACTGTTTTTCTGCAAGTTTTACTAAGTGGAGTCATTCAGAAAACAAAACAAAACAAAACAAAACAAAAAAAACATATAACAGTAAAGTATATTTTTTGTCTTTATGGTTCTTACACTGAGAGCTCTGAATAGCACAATTTAAAAAAACTTTTACAAAAAATTAAACTTTTCCATACATTGCTGATTTAAGATGCTAATTGAAACAATTGAGATGTAGGATTGAAACAAAATGATGCCAATTAATATGTACTGATTGTTTACAATGTGCCACAACTGGGCTTGGTATACCGCAAGTATTATTTTAATTTAGTTTAATAATATTTTTTATGAGATGACATATATATATATATATACGTATAACATATAATATATATAACATCTCATTCTAACTAACTAGAAAGTAGAGTACAAAGTGGATTATGTATGGGAATAAACTCAGATAGGTAGGCAATGTTCAAAGTCACAAAAGAATAAGGTGTACAATGGAGATTTGAATGTAGGACGTCTGATTCCACAGCACAGCATTAGTCTTTGCTATTTTCTATTCTTTGACCGAAACTATAAAAATGAAACCAACACAATTTTCTGTCCTTCAAATGAGCTACTCTCAATTAAATTCCATGCTCTGTTTATTTTAGGAAAAGTTACTCAGTGTTGCTCTCTGACTAGAAGGCATTGCCACATAATTGTCAAAATTGAACCACTGATTAAAAGAAGTGGATACACTGCTAATTATTTTCTCTAAAACAGAAATGACAGATGCTACATGCTTGGAATTCAGTATGGCTCTTAGGACATTAGAAACTTGCATTCTTTCCTCTGACCAATTTACACAACGTATTTCATGATTACTCTTCTCCAATCTCATTTTACTCATTCATTCATTCATTTATTAATGAATTAATTTACTCAGCAAATATTTATACATTTACGAATTATTTATTTTGAACAAAGCACTATGCCAGGTGCTAAGAAGACCAAAAGAAGATTGTAAGTTAACAGATAAATCAATCCTTAAGTTATTGGAAAGAAAAATAAGTATCAGCAGGAAGAAAGGGAAGAAGTTTTCAGACAAAGTGAAGCTAAAGAAAAGAGAGGTTTCTCAGAATGTGATATGCTAATATTTCAGTTATTTCAGTAGGACTCACATACAGGAATCATTGTGAAGATTCTGGGAAGGTGTGTGAACCCTGAACACTAATGTTCATTATATATCAGCGTTTGAACTCTATTTTGAAAGAAAGGCAAACCTTTAAGTAGTTTTACATGAGACGTGTTAAGGTTTGCGTTTTAGAAAGGCGATTGTCACTTACAGTATTTCATAATAGATTGTTAAGGAGGAAAGAAAATCAATTAGAAAGATACTGAAAATTTAAGTAAGAAATGACAAAGACTTTGCTTCGGTTCAAAATGGAGTTATCAGAACCAGATTTACTTTCCTCATTGAAACAAACCAAAAAATAAACAAAATATATGAAACTACATTTTTTAAGGACAATGGGTATCAGTCAGTGAAGGATAGTGATCGGTAAGAGAAGAGAAATGAATGAGGTAAACTCTGTGTCCCAGCTAACTGCTTAGAGTTTCCAGGCCACAGCACAGAGAGGCGAAGCCCAGGCAGAGCCCAGGAGACTCTCTGAGTTGTGAATATGGATCTGAATGTCTAGGGAGTCCAAGACAGTTTTTTTTTTTTTCAGAACAGAGTTCTGAGAAGAGGAATTTCATAGAAAGAGATCTCCACACATCTGCAGAGAATCCCCTCACTACATATTTAGCTGAGTTACATTTGGCAGGTACAAATTAGAAAAAAAAGTATCCATATGGCCTAGGGCCAGGAAGGTGCCAGTTTCCACAAGCCAGACTGGAAACTCTCATGATTCCCTTGGTCCTGGGCAGAGCACATAGAACTGTCTTGCCTCAGTTATGAATAATTACCCATACACTGAAAACTGCTCTAGTCCCACCAAAAAAATCATAAAAGCAAGAGCCAAAGGATTTAACTGTTTCCAAGTAAATCAAATGCATCCCATGACAAAGCTCAAGAATTTTACAAACATAAAAAAAATTTCAGGCACTCAAAAAGTTTAAAATTCACACTGGTATTCAATCAAAGATTGTGATGCATACAACTAAACATGAAAATATAACCCACAGTGGAAAAAAAATTAACTGAAATAAACACAGAACTGACACAGATTATCGAGTTTAGCCGACAGTAACATTTAAAAAAGTTACCATAATTGTATTCCATATGTTCATAAAGCTGAGCAGCTGAAAAAAACCACATGCTCAGAAACATGCAAAAAATTGAACCAAAATCAAATTGTTTTAAACCAGTGATAAAAATAAAAATCTTAAAATCTGTAGCAGAAGAAAATTCTATGTAAAGAGGAACAAAGGTAATAACAGCAGATTTCTTATTAAAAAATCTGCAAGCAAAAGTTAGTGGATTGCCATCTTTTAAGTACTGAAATAAAATAGTTTAAACAAAGAATTCTATACTCAGTGATAATGCCTTTAAAAAGTGAAGAGAGAATGACTTTCACTGACACAAAAGTTGAAAGAATTCATTACTATTAGTCCCTAACTAAAAAAAAAAAAAAAAATGTTACAGAACATCTTTTAGGCAGATGAAAAATGAAACCAGATTGAAATCTGGATCTATAGAAAAAAATGGGAAGAACCAAAATGGTGACTACATATGTCATATATGACATTGTGGCTTTTTGCTTGCTTTCTTGGGTCACTTACATTAAAAAATCCACTTGATAACACAGATACAGTTCATATAGCCCATGTGAGATGAACTGTATTCTTTTACCGAAAGCCATATGAGCAAACTATAATGAAGGCAGAATTTCCAGTCTTAGTCAAGCTATCAGATGACTACATCTCTGGCCTACATCATTACCACAAATTTGTGTCAGTTTCTGAACTAGAAACATTTCAAAATTCCTGTCCTACAGAAACTGTGAGATAATAAATATTTGTTGCTTTAAGAAAAGCAAAATTATAAAGCAAATAAAACAAACATACAACTAGAACATCAATTTACTTATACTTTGACTCAACATCTCCTTTTTACAGATGTGTTCTACAGAAATGCTATTACCTGTTTGTAAATACACATGTGAAAATCCTCACTTTGGCATTGTCGTATAAGTAAAATACTAGAAATAATTGAAATAAGGGTTGATTAATTAAACTATGGTAAATCTCTAAAAAAAATAATGAGGAGGTTAACCAAGAAAGTAGCAGGCAAAATGAAAATTAAAAAAAAGGTTATGGACCTGATGGATATGAACATAGTCAAATCAAATATTAAATATTAGAGGTAAGGTGAGAGTAGCAGTTAAGGATGGCAGTCTTTTCTGCATTTCTCAGCCTCCATACAACTATCTCCTATCTGAATCATTGCAACAGCCAGCTAGTTTGTGTCTCTACTCTTATCCTTCCCTTTACAGTCAATCTCAACAAATTGCCTTTTAAAATGGAGATTGAATAATGTCATTTCTGTTTAAACCTTCTAAAGACTCAACTTTTCACCTGCTCTCAACTGTGTTTCTCACCTTTTCTGTAACTTCATTTCTATCACCTGTGACTTGGTTCATTCTTTTCTTGCCACAGTGTTCTCTTTATTGTTCCTCATACATGCTAGGTAGGGATACTCCCATCTTAGAATGTTTATCTTAACAGTTTCTCTGCCTGCAATTCCTTTTTTTCAGAACTACAAAGCTGACATCACCACTTGCAAGCATCTGTTTAGATATGATTTTCTCATATAGCCCAACCTCGACTACCTTACTTGATATTACAACCTGCCTCCTTACTATCATTGAACATTTATAATCTCCCTTACTTTGCTCTACATGGTTTTTTCTTTCATAGACCCACAAGAAAATAATGTATGATTTATTTATTAATGTATTTTTATTTACTGATGTGTCTCATGTTCAACAACTAATGCCTGGCAAATAGAAGGTTCTTTAAAGCAAATTTTTGTATACATAAATTAAATCATTGAGTTTGAGTGTGATTAAAAGACTGTATTGTGTTGTTATAGCCATTCATATTATCAGTATCAAATTCCTATTAATTCAGTTAACGTTTATTTAGATTTTTACAGTGGTTATCTGTTTACTCATTCTGAAATTCTTTTTTATAGAAATGTTATAAAGGAGTAATTAGGAATCATTGAGAAAGGTACTGAAGTTGTCATATTACACTCAAATTGCTATTAAAATACAATATTTCAAAATGAAGTTGAAGAATGGTGAGCAGTTGAAATTTTTAAAAGAACAAATGATATTTAGTTAATCAGAATAAACTTCAAAAGTTGCTTTGGATTTTAGACCAAGTAACTGAAACCAGCCATACTTATTATGATAGCCCTAAAATGAATGTAGTTCCCTATAACTATTTACAGTCCCTTTTAGAGTGATTCTGAAGGAATTGGGAAGTCATGGAAAGAAAGTGGAGTGTTGGCCTACTGAAAGTCCATTTACTGAGAAGTGTCCTGCAAGGAGTTTCCACCTTAAGAAAGAGTGTGACATATAAAAAGACTTAGTGGTCAAAGGGGAGTAAAGATTTTGAAGAGAGTATGTTTCCTATTACTTGGTGTGTTTCTCAACCCAACCTGACTATACTCATGCAGGGTGATGACATAAAGTAAAAATTTAAAAAACCACTTTGCCAGTTTAGGTCAAGATGGTGGGGTAAGTAAACACTGTTCATGCCTCTTCCCATGACAACATTAAAATTGCAACTAAATTATGAAACAGTCAACCTGGAGAATGATCTAAAGACTAGCCGAACAGAACTCATATAACTGGGGAAATAAAGAGGAGGTCAAATTGAGACTGGGAGGAGCGGCAGAGATGTGAAATGGGCTGGTCCCACACTCACAAGTGGTGGTTGAGCATCAAGAGGAGTATCTAAGCTGCAGAGGCCCCTACTGAGGAGCATGGGACCCTACCGCAACACTGGGGCAACCCAGCCCAGGGTTCTAGTGCTAGGAAGAGGAATCCCCACAAAATCTGGATAGGAAAATCATTGGAGATTCCAGCTCTTAGAGTGAGCTGCGAGGCAGCTGGAAATTCAGACATTCCCTTAAAGAGACCATGCACAGACTCACTCACTCCTAGGCACTTGCCCTAGGATCTGGCAGAGGAATAACAGCTAGGGAGGTGCAGAGACATACAGGGAAAGACTGAATTGTGTGGACTCAAGGCGAGGGCTAGAGAGACAGCTGCCATTATCCCTTTGATGATCCCTCCTCCAACACAATCTGCAGGTGAGAGTTATCTCTCCTATGTTGAACCCTCCCCCCACACAGCCAAATCTGAATCTTCATTGATCTGGTAAGATCTACTTGCTCCACCCCAGTGACTCCCTGACACTCACTAACCTAACTCATAAATTGTCTGGTGATAATTTCGGGTGATTACTGGGTAACCAGCTCTACCCCTCATTCTCAGCAGGAGCTTCCTTTGGCATCAATCAATAGGCCTCCACTCGCGCACCTCAGGAGACACTTTTTGGTGGCAGGCAACTAGGCCCTGAGGTTAATTTAGCTGCTGAGTCTTAAGGAGTAGCAGGCAGGCAGCCTCAGATCTTTTTTTGAGTTGCCCCAGGACTAGTACTGGCAGCAGTTGGCCTCAGTTTGCTATGTGGTCTCTCCCACATACCTCCAGGTCCAACTCAGGCAACAACCAAGCATGAATAGCTTTGTAGTCTTGGGCTAGTCACAGGCAGTGGCTTGTATAGGAGTGCAACCAAAGGAGCTTTAGAACTGACACAATCAAGGTTAGACTTCAACAAAGCGCCACCTGATCAGCCCCCTAAGTGGCACATTCAAGGAGTGGTTTCAACAGGTGCACAAACCCATTGGTGTGAACCCCACTTTATGAGGTCAGCCACCACACAGAAGTTCATATATTGTGGGTGTGTCCAATCTTCACAGCCAGTCAGCCCTCTAGAGTGTCAATCCCACTCACTGAAGTTACAACAACAATCAAGGCTCAACTACAACAGAAGGGCACATAACAGGGTCACTCTTGGAACACCTGGCATAATTGATCAAGGGGACTACACCACGAGGCCACACAGGACACCTACTATAGAAGGCTACTTGGTTAAGACTGAAAGACACAGCAGAAATACTTAGTACATAGAAACAAACACCGTGAGGCAGCAAAAATGAGAAAACAAAGAAACATGTTCCGAATTTAAAAAAAAAAAAGAAAGAAAACTCCAGAAAAAGAATTAAATGAAACGGAGGCAAGCAACTTACTAGATATAGAATTTAAAACACTGGTTATAAGAACTCTCAATGAACTTGGGAGAATGGATGAGCTCAGTGAGAACATAAACAAAGAGATAGTAAGTATAAAAAAAGGCATAGAAATCACAAAGATGAACCAGTCAGAAATGAGGAATACAGTAACTGAAATGAGGAATACACTAGAAGGAATCAGTGGTAGACTAGCTAAAGCAGAGGATAGAATCAGTGATTTGGAAGACATGGTAGCAATAAATACCCAATCAGAAAAACAAAAACAAAAACAAAATGAGAATAGTCTAAGGCAGTGGTACCTAACCTTTTTGGTACCAGGGACCAGTGCTCCTATGAGAATCTAATGCCTGATGATCTGAGGTGGACCTGAGGCAGTGATGCTAGTGCTGGGGAGCGGCTGCAAATACAGATAAAGCTTTGCTTGCTTGCCTGCCACTCACTTCCTGCTGTGCGGCCTGGTTCCTATTAGGCCACACACTAGTACCGGTCTGTGGCCCAGTGGTTGGAGAACCCTGGTCTGAGGAATGTCTGGGACAACATCGAGCATAATAATATTCACATCATAGGAGTACCAGAAGGAGAAGAAAGAAAGCAAAGGATTGAGAATGTGTTTGAGAAAATAATAACTGAAAAAATTCTTAACATAGCAAAAGAAATAGACATACAAGTCCAAGAATTACAGAGTCCCAAACAAGGTGAACTCAAAGAGGCCCACACCAACACACACCATAATTAATATGACAAAGCTTAAAGACAAGACAGAATTCTAAAAGCAGCAAGAGAAAGGGAGCTAGTTACTTACAAGGGAGCTTCTATAAGAATGTCAACTGATTTCTCAACAGAAACTTTCCAGGCCAGAAGGGATTGGCGTGACATATTCAAAGTAATGAAAAACAAGATCCTACAACCAAGACTACTCGACCAAGTAAGGCTATCAATTAAAACTGAAGATGAGATGAAGAGTTTCCTAGAAAAGAAAAATGAAGGAATTCACCACCGCCAAACCTGTTACAAGAAATGTTGAAGGGACTTCTTTAAGAAGAAGAGGAAGAAAAAAATAACATAAATATGATTAATAAAATGGCAATAACTATGTACCTATCAATAATCATTTTCAATGTAAATTGATAAAATGCTTCAGTCAAAAGACATAGAGTAGCCAAATGGATAAGAAAACTAGAACCATACGCATGCTGTATAAAGAGATCTACTTTATATTGAAAAACACAAACACACTAAAAGTAAAGGAATGGAAAAGATATTTTATGCAAATTAAAAAAAAGTAACAATACTTAAACAAAGTAAACTTTAAAACAAAGTCTATAATAAGAGACAAAGAAGGATATTACATAATGAAAAAAGATGAATTTAACAAGAGAATATAATTCCAGTAAACATTTATGCACTTAACATAGGGACACATAAATATATAAAGCAAGCATTGACTTACAGAAAAGGAGAAATTAAAAGTAATACAATCATAGTAGGAGACTTTTTACACCCCATTGACACCAATGGACAGATCTTCTAGAAGGAAAATCAAAATAAAAATTTAATTAACATTTTAAGAGCATTTTTCACCTTATAGCAGCAGAATATACATTCTTCTTAAGTGCATACAAAATGTATTCCAAGATAGACCTAAGTTAAGACAAATCTTAATAAATTTAAAAGATTGAAATTATATCAAGTGTCTTCTCCAATCACAATGGTAAGAAAGTAGAAAACAACTACAAGAATAAAATTGAAAAATAAACAAATGCATGGAGGCTAAATAGTATGCTACTAAACAATGACTGGGGCGACAACAAGATCAAGTAATAAATCTAAAGATAACTTGAGACAAATGAAAATGAAATCATAGTGACCCAAAATCTGTGGACATAGCAAAAGCAGTACTGAAGGGATAATTTATAGCAGTATATAGGCCTATCTCAAGAAACAAGAAAAATCTCAAACAAGCAATCTAATGTTACACCTAAAGTAACTATAAAAAAACAACAAACAAAACCTGAAGTAATAAGAAGGAAGGGAATAATAAAAATCAGAGAGGAAATAAATGAAATAGAGTTTTAAAAATTAATAAAAAGGTTGATAAAACCAAGAGCTGGTTCTTGAAAAAGTAAACAAAATTGATAAACTTTAACTAGACTCCTCAAGAAAAAGACAGGACCAAAATAAATAATATTAAAAATAAGAGAGAATTAACATCTGACACCTCAGAAATACAAAGGATTGTAATAAAATACTATGAGGAATTATATGCCAACAAGCCAGTCAATTTGAAAAAAATGAATGCATTCCTAGAAACAGATCATCTTCCAAGACTGAATTAAGAAGAAATGGAAAATATGAACCAACCAATTCCTACTAACAAAATCAAATTGGTGATTAAAAAGCTCACAACAAACGAAAATCCTGGATTAGATGGCTTCACAGGTGAATTTTACCAAACATTCAAAGAAAAATTAAGACCTATTCTTCTCAAACTATTCCAAAAAATTCAAGAGGGAAGAAGGCTTCCAATCTCATTTTATGAGGCCACCATTAGGCCTGATTCAAAAACCAGACAAAGACATTACAAAAAAAAAATTATAGACCGATATCCACAATGAACATAGATGCAAAAAATCCTCAACATTTAGTAAACTGAATTCAGCAATACAATAAAAAAATCATACACCAGGATGAAGTTGGATTTGTTCCTGGGATGCAAGACTGGTTTAATATCTGTAAATCAATCAATGTGATACACAATAGAAACAAAAAGAAGAATAAAAATCATATGATCATATCAATAGATGCAGAAAAAAACATTTGACAAAATCCACTCTTTATAATAAAAACTCTAAGCAAAGTGAGAATAGAGAGAACATACCTCAACATAAAAAAGGCCATATATAACAAGCCCACAACTTACATCATACTCAGTGGGGAAGAGCTAAAAGCATTTTCCTTAAGATCGAGAAGAAGACAAGGATGTCAACTTTTACCACTCTTATTCATTACAGTATTGGAAGTCCTAGTCACAGCAGATGAAATAATAATAATAATAATAATAGGCATCCAAATTGAAAAGGAAGAAGTAAAACTGTCATTATTTTCAGATGACATGATATTATGTATAGAGAACCTAAAGATTCCACCAAGAAACTGTTAGAACTGATAAATGAATTCAATAGTGTAGCAATATACAAAATTAATATTCAGAAATTGGTTTCATTTTTATACTCCAATAGTGAACACCAATAGACCTGTACTCAGAAAATTATGTTATTGAAAAAAGAAATTGAAGATACAAATAAATGGAAGCATATAACACGCTCACTGGTAGGAAGAATTAACATTGTTAAAATATCCATACTATTTAAAGCAATCTATATATCCAGTGCAATTCCTATCAAAATACCAATGGCATTTTTCACAGAACTAGAATAAATAATCCTAAAATGAATATGGAGCTATAAAAGACTCCAAATAGCCACGGCCATCTTTAGAACAAAGTTGGAGGTATCATGCTATCTAATATCAAGCTATACTACAAGCCTATAGTAAGCAAAACAGCATGGTACTGGCATAAAAGCAGAAACATACATCAATGGAACAGAATATAGAGCCCATAAATAAATCCATGCCTATATGGTCATTTAATCTATGACATTGGAGGCAAGAATATACAATGGGGTAAAGACAGACATTCAATAAACGGCATTGGGAAAATTGGTTGGATATATGCAAAAAAAAAAATGAAACTAGACCACCTTCTTACACCATGTACAAGAATAAACTCAAAATGGATTAAAGACTTACTTGTAAGACCTGAACCATATAACTCCTAGAAGAAAACATAGGCAGCAAACTCTCTGACATTGCTCTTAGTAACATTTTTTTTTTTTCTGATATATCTCCTTGGGCAAGGGAAACTAAAGAAAGAATAAACAATGAGACTACTTTAAACTAAAAAAGTTTTTGCACAGGAAACCATCAATAAAATAAAAAGACAACTTACTGAATGCGAGAAAACATTTGCCAATGATATATCTGATAAGAGGTTACTACCCCAAATTTATAAAACTCAACACCAACAAACTAAACGATCCAATTAAACAAGACTTGAATAGGCATTTCTCCAAAGAGGACATGCAGGTGGCCAATTGACATAAGAAAAGATGCTCAAGGTCGCTAATCATTAGAAATACAAATTAAAACCACGATATCACCTCACAGTTGTCAGAATGGCTATCATCAATAAATCAGAAAACAAGTGTTGACTAGGAGGTGGAGAAAAGGGAAACTTTGTGCACTGTTAATGGGCTTATAAATTAGGTCAGCCACTATGGAAAACAGTCTGAAGGTTCCTAAAAACTTAAAAATGAACTACTGTATGACCCAGCAATTTTACTTCTGGTTATTTATCCAAAGAAAAGCAAAACATTAATTCAAAAAAATATTTGCATGTTTGTGTGTACCCTATTGGAGATGTGTGGCTTTGCAAGTATGAGTTACCCATTTTATGTCCAGAAGAAGGTAACTAGAAAATATAGTAATACTCACCAGAACCCAGCCAAAGAGGAATGATGGCAGAAAGGAAGTTTTGTTTAAGGGGTATTTATAATACACACCTTGGTGCTTCCAAACTAATCAAAGGTCACTTTAAGGGACTATGTATAAGGAAGTTTGTATATAAGCAAAGGACAAATCAGAAGGATTTGGTAAAAATTAAAAAAATATATATTTCCACAGATTGTTGAATAAACAATATTATACAAATAATATATTCATTAATTTAAAATTAAATTAATTTAAAAAACATAATCTCACTACCCAATTACATACATTCATCTAGATCCAAAATTTTCTGAAGTATAAAAAAATGAGAAAAGAAATGGTAGAAATGAAATAATCTCCCATTTAAACTTGATTTTATAACTTATATAGATAGCATAAATTATACTCTATATCAGAAAATAGATACCCCCTAATTATTTATTATGCATTTCATTTGTTCTCTAACCAGCTAGCAAGCTAGTTAGCTATTATGTGTGTGTATATGTGTGTATATGTAAACATACATAACTATAAATACTATATATATTATTATTTAAGTAATAATATACTGGTGACTTTATAGACTGAGCATTTTTTTTTAATTTACAACTATTATATATATATTGGAGTTCATAAGTATTTTTCTGATTACTTGTCTTTTATATAGATATTTATTTTAGGGGAAATTTTGGCCAAAAGTTAAGGAAATCCCTTCCTCTTTCCAGTACACAGATCAATTAAGACATTTTCTGTAATGTAAGTGATCATTTTCTGATAGCATTTCTTTATCATCATCTCAAGATAACATTAAAATATAATCATCCATTATGCACACATGTTTTTCAGACTTCTGGTCAGGGCTCACAGAAATGATGACCAAACGTGATCTATGCAACTCCATGTACATGGTCTGATTGATGCTTCTCCAGAGATGATTGACAGTGGTCACTGGTAATTACAATTTTTTTCTTTCTTATTTCTAGCACTAAGAGACAGATAATGAGATACTACAAAGTATCAATCATGGGAAAATTCTCACTACAAAAAGCAAAAAGTAGAAATTGAAGAAATACTCATACCTCCTATGGTAAGCTGTTTAAATTGCTTTAAGGAAAAGGAACAACTTAAATATTGCTCTCCTAGTGATAGTGAAGAAATACTGTCACATAGCAAAGAGCTATACACAGAATCATCCAAGGATTCCCTAACAAAACAATATAGTTTACCTCATTTAATATTCATGTCTCTTTTAGTCTTTCTAATAGAATTTGGATTTCTTTATTTCCACTGGCCATTGTCACAAACTATTTGGTTTAAGGAAGTTTGAAAGACCTGACTACAGATTTAGCTTTAAGGGTAAACTTTGACTAGAGAAGGGGAAAAAAATTACAACATCATCTACTTGCTAGTTTTCATGTAGAATCAGATCTGTAATTCTATTTTCAAACTTAACTTCAAGAAGAGAGTCAGAGGTTTCTTGAAAAGTATTTCGTGCTAAAGAGAGAAATAAAGAATTCTAAGATGAAGACAGAGGAGTAGTTTTGGAATCTTCCTGACTTTTATCTTTCCTAAATTAATAGAGAAACCAGAAAATCAGAACTAAAATCTGCAGAAAACATTATTAAAAAAAAAAGAAAAGGAAAGAAAAAAAATGTGAAAATGTATCCTCATAAACTAAAATACAAGTAGATGAAAACAGACTACAAATAGCCACACATCACTCTTGAAATTAGAAATTGTGTGGTAAGGAATGGAGGGAAGTCCAAGAGATTTGTGTCAGTTCAGAGGGCTTAACATCCTGTTCAATACAAACTGAACTCAAGGAAGACAACAGATACAAAGGAGAGGGAGGTGAAAATGGAGGAGAGGAAGGAGAAGCCAGACCATATTTTTATTACTTCGTGAAAACAACAGGACAGTGAGACTTAGAGATGTTAAACTGGAAAGTTTAACATATTTTTATTACTTTTTTTTTATTACTTCGTGAAAACAACAGAACAGTGAGACTTAGAGATGTTAAACTGGAAAGTTTCTCTTGCTCTACTTGTTCTTAATTGTGTGGAAAAACTTGTTTTACTTAAAAATGAATACTGAACAATATTCTTTCAAATTCCATTCAAAGTTATAAGAAAAAAAAAGGCAGAATAATTCTATTACAGATAACAAAAATAACTTCAAAAGACAACTTAAAACTTTAATATTTCAAAACAAGATAAATAAAATGAAGAAAATTATAGAAGCTAAAGAAGAACAAAATAAATTGAAATTCAAATAATTTTTTTTAAAAAAAGTGAAAGAAGAAAATAAATACTTGAAAAGAAATTATAAATGTCAAAAAAATAATTACTAATTTCAGTTCAGAAATGACTAAATTCAGGTATCACATGAACTTAGAAAATTTCTTAAAAGAAATAGAAAAAGTTGTCTATGGCCATGCCACCCTGAGCAAGCCTGATCCTGTCTGATCTCAGAAGCTAAGCAGGGTCAAGCCTGTTTTTACTTGGATGGGAGACCACCTAGGAAGACCAGGTGCTGTAGGCATAAAAAATAAAAAATAAGGGATTGTAAACTGACAAGGTACTTGAAATCTGTGAGGTCAACCAAAAGTCGCCTCGCCTAAAAAAATACAAAATAAATAAATAAATAAATAAAAATAAATAGAAAGAGCAAAGAAAGATGCTTTATAAAATTAAAAAAATTAAAAAAAGAGATGAAGTAATAAATTGGGAAAGTGAGTAAATATGTTTCAATAATATAAGAAAATGTTCTGTTGATTACATGTGATTTTATAAATACACATTAAAGGGTACATTTCAAATCTTACAAATTCAACCCAGATGATTCAAAGCCAAGATATATTTTTGTACAATTTGAGCATAAAGGAGAAAAATAACGTGACTATTAGACTTTTCAACAGCAATGCTTTGTGTCTTAAGACAATGCAGTAATATAATGTAAAATATTCAAGAATTGGAAATGTGAGCCAATGTGTATATGTGGTAAACTGATCTTTATGTGTGAAGGGGACAGAAAAATAGCTTGAACTTGCAAAAACTTAGAAAATTTGTTTGTTGAACACTCCTGAAGAATTTACCAAAGTGCAAATTAGAGCTAACAAAAATGACAGTAATGATATTGGCAATAGGACTTTCACTGAGCCTTAAATGTATATTATTCCATAGAAATGAGATTAATCTGCAATTACAATGAATTCAAGACTTTTAATGGTTATAAGTTAGACCAATGTAAAGATAAGGAGATGAGTGTCATGAGAAAAGTGAATGAAAAGATAAATACATACCAGACGCCTTATATAAGAATTAACTGGGAATAGGATATTACTTTAAATTAGATGTTGGTAGAGAGAAATGAAAAATAGACGTTATTAGCTGATTTCAAACTTCTTCATAGCAGGGAATCCATAGAATACAGAACCTTTCTCCATAAAAAAGAGAACCACGGTTATTATTCATAGTACTGCATACAAAATGACCAAGAGCATAAACTAAAATCAAAAAGCTTTTTGAATATCAAGAATTAAACAAAAATAAACATATAGATAGTATAGTAAAAACTATATAAACTATATAAATAAAACACACACACATGAACACACACACATACACACCCCACATCTAATAAAACAATTTGAAAAAAGAAAGCTAGAATATTGCAAATGGTTTCAACTCACTTATAACAAAATAAATAGATTTTAGGTTAAATAATGAAATAAAATTCAACAATACAAAGTGGGGAGAGAAAAAATTCATAGGGTTAAAAAAAACAAGAAAGATGTAACAGGTAAACACACACGCAAACAAAAAGCAGGAGAAATAGTATTGATATCTGTCATGGTAGAATTCAGATCAGAGAGAAGGGCATTTCATAATGCTTATGGCTAACATTTACTATAAAGAAATATTAGTTATTCATATTTATGAATCCAATTAACATAGCAAAGGTTTTATAAAGCAAAAAATTCTAGAAAACAATTAGAAATCAAAATTAAGTAGAACAGACTTTACAACATCTCTCTCAATGGCAAAAAAAAAAAAAAAATAAGAAGAATTATGGAAAACCTAAACTATATAACAAGGTGGATTTTATAGAATTAAAAACCCTAATAACATTAAACGCACCACCTTTTCTGGTAGTGATGTACTTCACATACTCTCATCTCTTGTAAACATTAGTCCTCCTTCTGTTTAATGTAAATGTTCAAAACTATAAAATATTGCTAGTGTTCTAATTACTTAGCATTTAGAGTGCTATTTATATTTCAACATATTTTATAAGCTTTAAATGGAATAATATTAGAAACTGAGAAACTTTTACCCTTTGTAAAAGGTAGTGACTCAGAGATGTAAACAAGAATAATTTGATGTTTCTTAGCTATTATTGACTCATTTTGGAAAAGGATATTTTAATTCAAATATGTTATCTCCACTGTAAAAAGAAGAAATACATTTTTTTAAGTGACTCCATTGTACCAGGCACTTAACATCTGTTAATGCCCTTTGAGGCAGACCAGGGTTTGAAGCCACATCAGTCTGACTCTCCTACAATTCCATAGTAGCATATCGTCCCTGCATTCTTTTGCTAGTAAACCAAACTCAAATAGTTTAGATCTAATAGACATAATGTTTTGGCATTTGATGATTTCAGTAAGAATAGTTAACTGAATTACTGCTGCCATTTACTCAAGGCTTTATATGTGTTAGGTAGTGTGTGAATCATATTACCTTCTCTAACTTTTAACATTTAGGAAAACTCAGTGAGATATTGACATAGGATCACTTTACTAGGAGAAATCAGAATCAAAATGATTAAGTAATGCACGAAAGTACATTTTTAAACCTGGTACTTCATTTGTTTTGGATGAAGAATAAATGGATGATGAGTGTCAGGACAGACTTTAAGCTTGGTTGTTTTTGAATGCAAAATATGTGCTCTCTTTCACATGACAGCCTTGTACATTTCCATATTAGCTCTATTTGTCATTTGCTCACTTTTGATCAATTTCTCCCATCCTACCTACTTTTCTAGAGACTCTCTGCTTCCTCATCAGGATGAGTGGCCTATTTTTCATTCCCTTCATTGTGTGTGGCCTTTGTTTCCAATAGGATACAATGAAAGTGTTACTATGTTACTTGAGGCTAGGTAATGAAATGCACTTTGGATTACCCTTTGCTAGCTGGATCCCTGAGCTGGTATGTAAACTATTCAATAACACCATTGCTGCCATGGTGTGAGGAAGCTTACCTGACTAGTGCCAACCAGTGGCCTCTAGCCACGAAAGTTCCAGCCACCACCTGACTGCAATTACAGCGAAATCCTGAACTAGAATGCCCATGAGGGTCCACCCCAACTTCTGCCCCCACCCAAACTGTGAAACGTTGTTCAAAACCAGAAAGTTTTATGTTGATTTATTTAGCAGCAATAATTACTGGAATAGGTACTAATGGCAAGGTGGTGAACCCTAGTACACAGGCAAAATTTGACCTGTCACCTGTTTTTGTAAATAATGTTTTATAGGAACATAGTCATACCCAATTGTTGACATATTTCCTGACTTCTTTAATGTTATAATAGTGGAGTTTAATAATTTCAACAGAGACAGTCTGACCTTTTGTAGAAAATGTTTGCAAATCTTTTGTCAATACGCATTTTCCTTTTTTCATATTCTTGGGCATGCACATAGCAGGAGCTAGTTTCAAAACCTCAATTTTCTCACCTATTTCAATAGAATATTTTTAAAATGGTATCTTTAATTCTCTCCTTGTATCCATGCCTCCCACACTGACTCTGAGCTTATTCATGTGACTTTCTTTGCCCTGTGGGGCATTAGCAAATATGCTACCAGAAACTTGAAAAGTGATTGCACATTGGCACTCTAGCACCACCTGAAAAAGCCTGAGTTTCCCTCCTGGGGGATGGTGAGCAAGTAAGTGCCATAGTAGGCATCCTTTGAGTCCGTGTCCAGGTGTCCTACACCTTCAGCTGAGAACTCAGACATGTTAGTAAAGCTGTCTTAGATCATCTAACTCAGCTGAGCAACCCAGAATCATGAGTCACGTTACATTCATTGTTTTCAGCTATTGAGTTTTGGGATTCTTTGATATACAACGAAAACTAACAGACATATCTATAAAGTCAGCTTTGATTTTCTCTGCTTGTACTCATATACAGCGGGGAACAAATTTGAGGACATTATTAGCTTTAAGAAGTAACACAGGTTAAAAGTATATATGAATCAAAGAAAAATTCTTTAAAATATTTGAGGATACAGTTATCATTCTTTAATATGAGAAGCTAGGAATTAGAAGTTTGAGGTAGAAACAGATTGTGTTTTACATCCCTCGTCTTTTGAGTTTGATTTTTAATTACAAATTTCTGGAAGAGTAGGCTTCGTTCTGACCTAATGTGAACTAATTTAGGTTTTCATGGATTTCAAGAGACATAAAAATCAAATATTAAGAATCAGAAAGATATGGATATTTTCAGGTTAAATGAATAAGCAAAGAAATATTTAGGATAAAATGTTAAGGAGCAGATAATTTAAAAATCTGAGTTCATTCAGTCAATGATAGGCTATTTAACATTAGAATCTAGGGCAGACAAGTCTATGGCTTGCTGAAGTCTTCTCACTGCCCATATTTTTTCTCTTCAGTGAAAGATATTTATATATGTACTGTTACCCCATGCCTGAATAAAATAATCTCTCAGCAAATTTCATTTTCTAGCATTTCATTTCCTAGTGGTAACACTAAATAAAATGCAGATAAAAACATTAAGTGTAGCTACCTGCTGCTTTAGCACTGGGCAAGACTCCATCTGTAGGCATTCTAATAAGCTCACAATGAATCGCTTTTTTGTACTGCAGTACAATCGCAGGATAATTTAGAACAGAAAGTAAAGGTCAGGCATTTAATGCTGCTATGAGTGACCTTTTTATTCTCAACTCTTAGTAAATGTATCTGTATTAGCAATTTTAGATACACCTTTTAAAGAAGCTGTATAATTCCTTCCAGGAACAGTGTTTCCATTGTGAAAGGACCCCCATGGGGAATGAAGTTCTGCTAAAAACATTCGCAGGAAAACAAAGTCCTCCTTGTTTTCCTGAGAGATTCCGTGACAACAGGAAAAGCTAAGTACCAGAGCCAGCAGCTTCTACGCTAAATATTACTGCTGAATATTCAGGTACTTAGTTTTCTCCTAGGAGTCCAACAAGATCTTCTCTTTGCTCTTTATGAAAAATGAGGGGTCTGCCAAAGGCCAGCTATACTATGAGCCTTTGGTTCATAACGCGCTTAACTGGTCATTGTGCTCCTGTTATTTCAACACCTTCAGCAACAGAATGAAACTTCCTCTTTAACCCTATTTAACCCAAATTCCCAAGGTCACATGAAATAAAAATAACATCTTTTAATAGTGGCTGGAAATAGCATTTTTCAGATAATGAATTGTCAATAAATGTTATTTGAATTAAATAAATTACTTGCGAATTAATACTTTGAAGAAAATAATGTGAAAAACTGGAATTCAGTTCAGTTCAGCAAATGGCATTAAACACTAACTGCAGATACTTAGAAGCCTCAGAACAGTCCCTCCTTCGCTGCACCCTTTCATCCCTAAATTGCTGCACATATTGTCCCTAATATTCCAATTTATCAATAAAATAATAAGTTTACTACAATTCCTTCTTTAGTTTTTATTATTTTATTTTATTTTTTGCTTTTACGAAGATTATCAGAGACCTCTGTATTCTCATATTCAAAGGCCATAATTTTGTTTTCAATTTAGTTTGTCTTTATTATAATATTACTGAAATTTTATTTTGGGAAATGCCCACATCTTAACTTAATAACCCTTCTTCTTTATCATGATTTCTGGGTTCTGCCCCATCTCCTCGGGCTCTCCTATTGGAATTTAGGGCTAGGTTAGCTCCCCATGTCTATTTGCACCCTTTTTCTGGGGGATCTCATGAAATGGCTGATTGATGCAGAGTTTATATTCTGGATACATACGTGTTCACTCAATCATTAATTCATTAACTCATTCATTCATGTAATGTTAGAGAAGCTGTAGATATTTTCCAGGATGCTAAATCAAGAAGTAAAAGTGTCTTCTGGGGTTGTACAAGAGAGCTGCCAGAAAAAGTTGAAAGCAAAAAGAGTTGAAGGAGGTTTTCTCTGTGCCAGGATTTAGGAAGGGTGAAGCAGTAAATCCTTCTTTTCATTATCGACTCCTCTATTCCTAGTGATTATTAAAATGCACTCATGGATCTCAATAGTCAACATGGTTGGTTGGATGATCTCTTATACCCTAAATCATCAAATCAGAACAACTGAGATTATTGCATATGTGGTAGAGTTTAGAAACTGTAGTTTTATATGTTAGTTTGATCTCATTTCCTAGGTTTTGTGTTTTTCGTTTGTTTTACTTTGTTAATTTTTGTATCGTATCTGTAATTTGAATTTTGCTTTTGTGATTGAATTAACAGATACTTGTTTTATATTCAGCTGTATATTTCTTGGTACTTTTGTTGTTTTAAATATTTAAATTCTTGTCACATTGAATTAATACCAGTATCTGAGATATTTCTACATTTTCAACAGGCCAGGGTTTTTTTGTATTTGAAATATTTAACATTTTAAGCTATAGTCTTTATATTTGAAAATAATGTTTATGTTTGTCATAGATTATGTATGTTATGTCATGCATATTAAATTTTGAGGATTTTAATTTCTTTGTAATTTCATGTAATATTTCTCTATTAAAGTTATTCAAATCGGAGGGAAATTGTATTAAAATTTCTCATTACAAATGAGCATAATTTTTTTTCAATTTCGTCTTATAGTTCTAGCAGGTTTTATTTTATATAGTTCACTGTTACGTTCTTGAGTGCAAAAAAGTTCATGACTATTATATAATTTTCAGATAGTTTACCTTAGATAATTACAAAATTTTTCTTTGTCCTTTTTAATGGTTTTCATCTTGAAAGTCACTTTTTATGTTATGAATATTCTCACATCAGCATTCTTTTCTTTCTTACATTAAGTTTTTATTAGCCTGAAAGTCTTCACCTAAGTTCAAACTTTATGTGTTATTTTGCTTCTCATGCAGCTGTTATAATAAGCATGCAGGTATTTTTTAATTGAAAGAATTTGAGAGTCTAGGTTATTAAATTTCAGCCTTATTTTTTTTAACTGTTGTATTTGTTCAATTTTCATCCAAATTCTGTTACTTTTTTTGTTTTGGTTTCAGTTGATTACTATGTCTTGACAGCTTTTATTTATTTTCTTACTTTGATAATTATTGATTTCAACATGTATTATCAACCTTTTTTCTCCTCTATTTATTTATAATTTCTATATTTTATTACATTGATAATAAAATTGATAAATTAAATAACATCCACCCTTATAAAAGATATATTTGGTATGCTTTTAATTTATATCCTTTTCTCTGCTCCATACCAGCCACCCCCTTCATATACTGAATGTGTTCTGGAGGATATTTTTTGTTGTGTTTTAATTTTGGTTATCTTTATTTATGCTTATCATAACAATTCTTTTTTTTATAAAAGTCTGCTTTTGTTTAGACAATGCAGTATCCTCATAAAGTATTCTGATTGTATATATTAGGATGTTTGTTCCTTTGTTTGCTTTTTTCCTAAATTCTCTTTGTCAAGTCTGTTTAGTAGTGACTCTTTTGTACAGTTGCTTAGCTAAGTCTCTCTGCTTGAACTTGGATCCCCCTTCAATATTCAGTGTTGCTTTCTTGTCTGATATAATCAGTAAGCTGGCAGGGAATAATGTACACGAAAGCAGTATAACAAGATGGTTAAGAGCTCAGACTTTAGGGCTAGACTGTCTGAGTTACTATGCATAAAGTGCTCAGACTAGTGCATGACAAGACCTACAGAGCTGTTAGCTTATTATCACATACTGTTCTTTTGTAACATATTTATTGAGATATAATTCACATACAATACAATCTATCCATTTAAAGTGTACAATTCAATGATTTTTAGTATATTCACAGAGTTGTGCAACCATTACCATGATCAAGGAACCCTGTACCTTTTAACTATCACCCCACATATCCACCCAAACTCCCAGCCCTAAGCAACCACTAATACACTCTATGTCTCTGTTGATTGGCTTATTCTGGTCATTTAGTATAAATAGAATCATGTAATATGTAGTCTTTTGTGATTGACATCTTTTACATAGCATAATATTTTTAAGTTTCATTCATGTTTTAGCATCACTTCTGTTTATTGCTGAGCAATATTCTATTACCTAGTTATACCACATTGTGTGTATCCATTTATCAGCCTATGGACATTGGGTTATTTTCACCTTTTTGATATTATGAATAATGCTACTATGAACATTCAGGCACAAGCTTTTTATATAAATGTAGGCTTTCATTTCTCTTGGGTATAGACCTAGAAGCAGAACTGATAGGTCAAATGGACACTCTATGTTTAACTTTCGAAGGAACTAACAAACTGTTTTATATAATAGTGGGTTGCTTTATATTTTTACCAGCCTTGTATGAATGTTCCAATTTCTCTATGTTCTCATCAACTCTTATTACTATCTGACTTTTTTATTTTAACTATCTTAGTAGTGTATGTTTTAAAATGTAGGTTTATTCGTATTTAGGTTTGGTGAAGACAACAGATCGGGAGATGATTGCCATTAAAAAGATAGTTTGTTACTCATAGTTCCCAAAATGAGGGGGCTTGCCATGTTATGCAGGCCCACATGGGAAAGCATCAGAGTTGGTCAGGAGGCAGAAGTGGTAATGGGAAAGCATGAGCAGGGGGTTTATTGTGGTTTATACAGGAAACGTAAGGAAAGACAGGCAAACAGTATTAGGACTGACCAGCTTAAATGATTTCAGAGGGTTCTGGGGTGTAGGGCTATCTCTAGTTGTCTGATATCTGGCTCTGGAATAGATAGGGCAAGGGAATATACTGCATCCTGTAGTATAAGAGGCAGATAAAGGAGTTGGTTGGTAGTATGAGCTCTGAATTGGGTGGTTTGCATATGAAAGGCACAATCACAGAAGAGTCATATGTATCTCTAGGAATTAGCTTACCCTGGGAGGGAGAGTCTCTCCCAGGTAGCAAAGCCTCAGATGACAGAGCATGGAGCATACATAAAAATATATATATATAGTTAATATAAAGTGACGTGGCCTCTTGCTGTAGTTTTAATTTGCATGTCTTTGATGTATGTACTTATTTATTTCATAGAAAGTTGATGAATGTATTTTTCGTGTCAGGCAACATTCTAGGCACAAGGAAGATAGCAGTGACAAAAGGAGGTCCTTGTTCTCATGGAGTCTTATAGATTACATAGACAGTAAACCAATTTTTTTTTCCAAATAGAATTCTGTAATAAAAATAAAGGACGGTGATATGAGAAGACATATTTGTTTTAGTTAAGAGAGAAGAATAGATAAAGCTGCCATGAGATAGTGGGACCTGGCTGAGACTTAAATTAAAAGCAAAGATAGCTGTGGAAAGATCTGAGGAAAGAATTCCAAACAGAGGGAGCAGCCAGCACAATGTTCCTAGACTGGAACAATCTTAGAATGCTCAGAAAACAGAAGACAAGTGAGTGTGGTTGAGGCATAGTGAAGTACAGAGAATGACAAGGGAAAAAATTTCATAGAGAAAGCCAGGAACCAGATCCTATATAACTTTGTGGTGGATGTATATTAGTTTCCTAAGGCTTCAATAGCAATATACCACACATCGAGTGGCACAGAACAATAGAATTTTATTGTTTAACAGTTCTGAAGCCTAGAAGTCCAAAATCAAGATATCATCAGGGCCATGCTCGTTCTGAAACAAAGGAAAGTGTTTTCTGGCCTCTTTCTAGATTCTGATGGTTTACCAGCAATGTCTGCTGTTCCTTGGCTTGTGATGTATCATTCCAATCATCCATTTTCACATGGCTTTTACCCTATGTGTCTCTTCCTATGGCTCTTTGCTTATAAGGGCACCAATCGTACTAGATTAGGGGCCCATCTGACTCTAATGTGTGTGTGTGTGTGTGTGTGTGTGTGTGTGTGCGCGCGCGCGCACGTATGTACATTTGATGGGGTAACAATTTAATTCAAAGAAGGGTGATTGCTAAGCTATTTAGCAATTTCTACAGCATTAAATTTATAGAATTTGCTGATAAAAGTTTTATGAGGGGAGAAGGGAACAAAAGCATTAGAGAACATTCCTGGTTTTCTGTCTCTAGTAGTTAGATTATTCGTGTGACCTTTTAGCAAGATGGGTAAAACTGAGGCAGTGGTGCAAATAAGTGTTCTCTTTTTAATCTAGTAAGTTTAAATTCCTATTATACATTAAATAATTAAGGCAATTGGAAATCCACATCTTTTTTTTTGGGTAGTTGGTCCAGGCTGGAGATAAATATGTGGGCTTTATAGGCATATAAACTGATATTTAAAACCTTGGGACATCTCTAGCAGGGTAATAAAGGTGGAGAAGAGAATGGGACCACTGGGCTGAAACCTTAGCATATCAATATTTAGAGGCAAAACAAAGACCCACAAAGTATCTAGGGAAGAGGAAGCAAGTGGTTCAAAACAATCTGGAGACTGTAATGTCATTAACATCAAGAGAAAAGAGTGCTCAAAACTGAATCTTGTCAAAAATTTCAAATGGAAAATTTTGGCTCATCTAAACTTTCCAGGATCAAATGATGGTCCATGTGAGTAATAAAAAATTCATTCAAATATTCAATACAAATTATCACACTAAGCACATAGACTAAAATTTTGAGTATTTTTCTTTGTTTTGCTCTGGAAATAAGAATGTTGATACCAAAAAAGAGAGTACAGTACAGAATATTAATATATAACTTAACTATGAATGCAAATATAAGTATAAATAAATATGTATAAATATATATATATATATATACATACATAAAATGTCAGTCATAATTATTTTGGTCATCACAAGATTGTTAAGAAACTAAACAAGAGAAACATAATTGTAAGATAGTTATCCAACAAAAGGACTTATATACAAAATATAGAAAAAACTTCCAAATTCCAGTAAAAAAAATACACAACCAATTTAATAACAAAGAGCAAAACATAATTTATAAACGAAGGTTGATAAATGGCCAATAACTACATAAAAATGCTCAACTCTTTAATTAAACCACCAAAAAAATTCACCAGTTAGAATATAATTTTTAAAGCTAAATAATAAATAAGAATTAAATTAGAATCAAGATGGCAAAAGCCTCAAATGACAAAAGAAAATGTATTTTCTACAAGAGATTGCTATTCCTTTTTTTTTTACAGATGGTTAAATCCTAGGAAAAGATAATATAATTTATAGCACTAATTAAGCACAGTTAGGATTCTCAAGTGATACGAGGTTTGGTCAGTGATCAGTTGGAAAAAAATAATCAAAAACTTGTCAGGTAGGAAAGCAGATTTATAAAAGTTGCACAAATGAGACTATCCAAGGAATTATGATTCCACATTTCTATTCACATATCCTATTTGTGGAACGAAAAAGAGGTTCTATGAAAAGTAACCTCGCAGGGTGAGCTGATCATGAATTTCTAACTGGACAGGTCATGGTGGGTAGTCATACCCAAGGCATATAACTTTTAAGTAAAAGGTTTATCTTTGCCTTCAGCAAGCCTTGTTCATTGCTTCTGTGCATCTATGTTAACATACCTTTGAAATAAACTGTAAGCACTCTCATGAAAGCATATAACCTTGTAATACAATCCCCATAATACAATCCCTGCCTTGCTTTTCCCCACCTCCATATAATCTTTCTTATGTTTCCTCCTTAATTTTAAATGCATAAAAATTCTGCAAAACTGTTATTCTCCGGAGCGTTAGAGAACTTGTTCTCTGCATATGTCATCAGTTTTGCTCAGATAAACTTACAAAAATTCTCTACAGGTTTGGAGTTTCTTATGTTAACATTCTTATACATATGCTGCTACCTGGCCTTTGTAATCCCCCACCTGGACCCCCCACTTTCACCCCCAACTCTCTTTATTCTTACATGTTTTCAAATTCCTTAGTCAAGCTAAAAAGATCAAGGGGATATGATGGATGGTTTTGTTGAAACCATTCAATTATGATCTGCATTACAAAAGGTAATAAATGTATAAATCTTTAGTCTTTTAATATATTGGGTCTGTTCCTAATTTTATAGTTACACTCTGGCATCTGCTTTTGAACTCCCTGGCAGACTCCTGACCTGAGGGAAAAGACAGCTCTCCAGTCGAGAAAGAGAGAGAGAGAGAGAGAGAGAGAGAGAGATCCTAAACATGGCAAAACCCTCCTCTTTCTGGATCTGTATCAAGGGTCATGAATATGCTAAGATACATACATGTGAATACTGTCTTACATAAATTGAGAAATGTTAAAACTTTACTAGTTGTCAAAATCTTTTTTAAAAAGTTGTCTGTTGTACTTAAGCAGTTAATGTTGTTTATATTTTTGTTAAAATAATTTAAATATTATTATTAAATATCAATAAAACCTTTCAAACTTTTTAATAATAAATAATATTAAATAAGCTTTTTAGGGTAAAAATATGCAGGGCTTCTAAATTTACTTTGTACTGTTATTATAACTCCCTCTCCCCCCAAAAAATCTTATAAAGTAATCTCACTTTTGGATAAGATAAAATATTCTAAATAAAATACAAGTTAAATTCAATAGTGATATACAATGCCCAGGTACTACTTAAGCCAGCAATACAAACAGGGCTTAATACTAGGAAAAGTGACATTATATTGTTACCGCACAGTATAACGCAGGAGTCCCAGGCCTGGAACTTGTTCTTGGGTTTGAATATTCTGTAATACCCACCAGGAGGACCAGAGGGATGAGAAATGCCATTTATTACTCACAAGGCAGGGAAACTTCAGCAGCGGTTGGTGGAAGGGACAAGAATAAAGCTGTTGACCAAGAGCCAACAGAGTTTTTTATGCATATAAGCAGAAGGAGGGGTTATCTCATTGGAGGAGTAGCCGCCTTCTCAGATGGATTTGCTGCTTGATTACAGGAGCAGATAACCTCCATGGGAGCAGCAGAAAACGTCCTTGGGAGTAGGCATTGCGGAAAGCTCTTTGTTTACCACCTTCCTTGGCTTCTGTCTGGGCAGCTATCAATCTTCTGAGTATATGGAGGGGAGGGGCTATGTTCTGAGTTAACTCCATAGATGGGGTGATGTGCAATCCGCCGTTGCCCCAGCAGAATGGAGGGGATCTTTAATTCTTCCCTACTGACTCAGTAAAGAATTGCAGGTCACTGAGATTTAGAAAAAGTAAAATTTACTGAAGGTACATTTTTAGAAGGAGGCAGGGTACCCCATGGAAGGCTGCAGTCCTATGGAATTCAGAAGGTAAAAAGACAAAAGATAGAGTATGTTCCAAGGGAGGGGCAGGTTATAGCTAAAAGAGCTATAACTGCATGGAAGTGGGGAGGTCTGTATTATATTAGGGCTGTGATGGGTGGTCACAAGAGTGGTGCTATTTGATTGGCACATGAGGTTGTTTCGATTGACATTTGGCTATTACAGAATTCTCTGCCTACTGTGCATGTGGTTATCCAGAATTCAGTTAGTTTTAATTAGATTCATGAGCTTTCTGGGCATAGGAATGATATTATAATGATGGTATAATGAGGCTGAGATAAATAGAAGGCCAGTAGTCCTCACTCTGCAAGTGTTTGTGGATGGATTAAACTAGCTATGTTATGGCCTTTTTGTCTCCTTTGTTCCGCAGGATGCAGGGGTGATTTATAACTATAAAATGGGTATTTCAGGAAGGTCTTTGGGAAGTCTTTGGCCTGGGCCTGACTTTGTTTTCCTTCACTCATGTCTGCCTAACTACCAGACAATATCACATTAGTACTTAGAATGGTCACTAATAATAGCAATTGCTACCTGCACTTTCCATGGGGCAGTTCTTCTTTCATTACATTACATAGTTATCTTTGTTTATTTTTACTGTAACCTTTTCCCATACAGAAGTTAACTAATTCATAGCTTATGCAGACCAAGCAAAAAGTGTTGGAGGTGGGAAGAATCCAGACAGTATCAATCTGCATTATTAATGCCTCTTCTATTAAAATCACATGTAACCTCTCTTGTTACTTTTAACAACATAACTCAGTCTTTAAAACTCTTTATGGTGGAGGAGCATATATTGAGCAAGACAAAAACAATAATTCATCTGCCAACTGCAAAATGAATAGGTAAATACTAAAATTGCTGGAATTCTACTTATAACAAGTTTTAAACATTGGCCTGGAATTCCCAGACAATCACATAAAGCACAAAAATGTAATTTAAAAAAGGATTTATTATATAATTAGATCAAAATTTAGATGAGTCGGGGCAAGATGCTATAGAGAGTAGAAGCTTTGTACATCGCTTTTTGAGATTACACCAGAGTTATGATGAAACAGAGCAAACAGCAAGCAGAGTTGCCTGGGGTCTAGATGAACAGAGACACTGCAACTAGGAAGAGAAATAAGAAATCATCCTGAACTGTGAGAAGTAGGAGGGGGCAGAGAAGCAAGGCTGCCTGGTCCCCAGTGGCTGAGTGAGATAAAGGCTATGGTAGCTGCAGCCGGCAGGTGAAGATGTTTCTCTTAAATGGGCCACAACTGTGACTGGACTTTTGTAGTGACGGACTCAGTCACTCTGAGCTTCAGTGTCAAGTCAGCTGCTCGAGGGGCACCAACAACATATGAGAGTAAATGAGTTGGGCTATAGAATGAGGAATAGAGGTGAGGCTTCCTGTTGGGCAGAAGTCTGGCGATACTCATTGTTCCTCTGTTGAGCCCTCCCTGCTCCCAGGGTGCAGACTCAGCGCTGCCATAGCTGAGACGTCATCTAACTGGATAACAGAGGTCCTTCCACCCAGGGGGTTCCCTGAAACTCTGCCTCTGCCAACTTGAGGTCCCACCCAAGTCACATCTAGTGGTGTCCTCAGCATGCCCTGTACTCCTTACTGAGCAACTCCAAGCCCCACACTGGTGACACTCAGCTTCTGCACCTGGCAGATTGCTTGACTCCGTTTTTCTTGGATCTCTATTCTGTTCATGCAAAGAAGCATGGGGCCATGCTTCTTTGTCTTCTCATTTTTGGTTTCTGGAAAGGCTTCTTGAGGTAACTATAAGCACAGCATGGGTGTCAGTTATCTGGGGATTGCTTGTTGAATCTTATCAGGCAGTCCTAAAGGGGTACAGGCTGAGGCTAAACTTGGCCTGCAGCTGGACCCCTCTCAGATTGTTTCACTAGACACATGATACACAAAGCCATACTAATAAGACTGGGAAGCTAAGGAGATTTCCATAGAAACAGACACAGAAAGGCAGCCAAAATGGGGAGACAAAGAAACATGTCCCATATGAAAGAACAGAATAGAGATCCAGCAAAAATGCAATCTACCAGGTGCAGAGTTCAAAACACTGGTTCTAATAATGCTCAATATACTTAGGGGAAGAGTAGATGAACTCAGTGATAACTTTAAGAAAGAGATAAAAATATAAAAATGAGGGTGGAAATTATAAAAAGGAACCAATCAGAAATGAAGAGTACAATATCTGAGGTGAAGAGTATATTAGAGGTAGTCAATATAGTGGATGAAGTGGAGGATCAAATCACTGATATAGAGGATGAGGAAGCGGAGGTGACCCAATCAGAAAAGTAACAAGAAAAAATAATCCAAAAAAATGAAGATAATTTAAGGAGCTTATGGTATAACCTTAAAGGAAACAACATTCACATCACAGGGATACCAGAAGGAGTAGAGATAGAGTAAGAAGTTGAAAACTATTTGAAGAAATAATGATGGAAAACTTCTCCAACCTGGTGAAGGAAATAGACATACCATTTCAGGAAGTTCAGAGAGTCCCAAACAAGATGAACTCTCTCTCTCTCTCTCTCTCTCTCTCTCTCTCTCTCTATATATATATATATATATATATATATATATATATATATATTCTGTTTCACTGGAGAATCTAGACTAATGCAGCATATTCATGTGGTCAATTAATGAGAGTGATGAACTAAAAGCAACTGAATTGTTCAAAATGGAGAGTTGATAAAACAAGCGATGATACAATGCAGGCATTATAATAATAGACAGTTGATATAATACTTAAAACTCTAACAATGTTGAAATTAAATGCGCCTCTTAGAAAATCTTATTCTAATAAATTATTAAATGGTGGCATAGCAATTGTCTACGCTTTTGTTTTTAAAAAATATTTGGTCTCTGTATTTTCTAATATTTATATCATAAAATGAATTTATGTATTCATTTATTGATATATTTATTCACACACACACACACACACACACACACACACACACACACACACACATGCATATTATCAAATAAACTCAAAAAGAATCTGGAGGCTTTGGCCAGAAATAAATGATAGAGATTTAATTGAGGGTCTTGGAGTTTGTGAACTGAAAACAGAGCCAGGCAAACCCCCAGAACTGTTCCAGAGAGAAAAGAAAAGTTAAGAGTTCTTACAGTATAAAGTGCATTCTTGAGAATAAGTAGTACTTCCTTCTTAGCCTTAAGATTGATCCAAGTGAATATCAGTTAGATGTCAGGCAGTCTGGATGATGGATGCCAGGTGATCTAGAGGATAGGTGCCAAAAGTTTTAGTCATGTCTGATGCTCTGGATAATAGGTGGCAGATACATATCAGGTGGCCTGGACACGTGAGTCCTTCAGGAGGCAGTCAAAAGTTTACTTGGGTGTCTACATGTGTATCCAGGCATTGACACTGTGGACAAGAAGGGCCATATACTAAGTCTGAAAGCTCAAGGAAGGCAGCATGGTGGTAGACCCTACAAACTGAGACCAGAATTATCTACATAAGGTGGTCTGAACAATAAAATTCTTAACTAAAAGCAGGTCATGGCAGGTAGTCACATCCTAGGCCTGTAGCTTTCTTGACAAAGATCAATCTTTATCTTAAGTGAGTCTGACTGTTGTATTTTTAAATCTAAGATAAAATACCCTTGGAATTTCAGAGTATCCCTTTTTCTAGATCCTTCAGGCAGACCTACTACACCAGAGCACAAGACCACAGAACACTTCATTGTTGTCTTGTTTTCTGAATACTATTTATATGTGCTATAAATGTTAATTATTAACTATCATGTATTCACCAATGTAAAAAAAAAAATGTTTGTTTCTTTATTTTACTTTTTATCCAATCCCAGAGATTTCTTCGCTTTGCTTTCTCCCACTCCCTTAATCTATCTCAATGGATTTCATGTAAACTCTCTTTACGTCTCCTCCTTTGATTATAATGTATAAAATAAGCTGCAAAACTGCCATTCTCTGGAGTATTTTCTTAATCTGTTGAGATTTTGCTTTCCAGCAATTGTCATCAGTTAACTCAAATAAACTCATAAAATTTTTTTACAGATTTGGACATTTCTTATGTCAACACAAAACTGGAAAGTTCAAAAATCTTTAAATTTCCAGGCTAGTTAGAACAAGAAAAGAGGCTTTCCCTGTGCCTCAACCTTCATAATGTTAATAATTGTATCAGCTCGGTAATAATGAATCTCCATTTTGTTAGGCAATTAGGTAGACATGAACGACATGGGAATGAAGGCCCAATCCAGAGAACTTCCATAGGACCTCCCTGAAACACCCATTTTTATGGTTAAAAATTACCTTTACATCTTGGACTACAAGGAAGTAAGAACTATGAAAACAGCTGCCTGCTTAGTCTGGCTATAAGTGCACGTGCAGTTAGTACATATATTGATCTTTCTTGACTTGAGCCTCATTATACCGGCATTATAATATCATACATATGCCCAGAAGTTCATAAATCTTATTATAACAGACTGAAATCTCGGTAACCACATGCGCAGTAAATGAAGACTTATGTAACAGCAAAATATCAGTCAAAAGGACCTCACATGCCGATTACCTAGCACCGCCCTTGTAACCACCCATCATGACCACGATATGCTATATTTTCTGTAATTCACAAAGCTATAGCTATCTCTTGAAACATACTTTAATAAACCTTACTTTTCTTAAATCCTGCTGATCTGTAATTCTTTACTGCATCAGTTGATAGGACCAAGCTATCTCAGTGTTCTTGGTGTCCCAGGACCAGTAACAATTTTATATATTTCCTATCTTCATTCTTTCCTTAATATATATGCATATATAAACATATAAACATACACATACACATGATATATTATATTATAAATTATTCTAGTCTACAGTATGTATGAGTATATGTATGTGTGTGTGTGTATGTGTGTGTGTGTGTGTGTGTGTGTGTGTGTGTGTGTGTGTGTATATATGGGCAAAAGTTCTTTGAGACATTGTTTTAGCGACATTTTCACAGAACTCTGAAAAAAATGCAATATCCCTGTGACAGTAATTTTACTTATCTGTATCTATTTCTTTTAATGGATTATATGAACTAAGGCTCATATAAAGATTGGTCATAGATTGTGGATGGAAGTTTAAATATTGGCTTAGTGTTTTGTTAGTTATGGCGTGCTTAACAATTGGATCTTTGGTTTTCTCACATATGTTATATATTCTCTCTTTATATATATTTCCAAAATATTAAATAACAATTATTTTTGGGTGATGATATTGGTGATTATTATGTTTCCTTATATTTGTCTTTATGGTTTACAATGAATAATATGAAATAAATTTTAGAAAAAGAAAAAGCCTTGTTATTTTTTAATATTCATTCATATTCTTTCAAGTTTAACATTACTGTTTTCATTTTTATGTGTTTTCTTTCAATAATTTATGTTCCTACAAATTTTTATTTTGTTACAGTTAAAATGTACAGTTTTGTGGGCTTTTTTAAAATTTAATATTATGTATTTAAATGTTTCCATGTTGCTTTTTAATTTTATATTTATCATTTTAATGGCTATGTGATACCACCTTGACTTAATATAGGACATTTAGTTAAAGTGTGTGATATTGTAGGTTTATTTTTTTCCATTATATTTTTGCTCTTAAAAATTACACTGCTGTGAAAATCTATGTACACATAATTTATTTCACTTTGTCTAAACTCTGTTCTTAGAATAAATCTTCCAAGAGATGTTCAGTGGGAAGAACATTGTCTTCAGACTTTTATTACCTATCATAATACTCTAGTGTTAAAGACAATTGATATGATCCAGTACACTGTTGTCAATGCAAAACTATGTTCAGCTATCCCAAGCTTTACTAAAGTTAAATATCACAAACATTTCATTTTTTTAACAAGCATTAAAATATGCTACCTCAATAACATAAATATTTTAGTAATAAATATTACCTTAATTTTTTTAATTGGATATTTGTGGAGATTGATTATTTGACCACATTTTTTTTTTACTTTAATAAACTGTCTTAAGTTCTTTATTTAAACTATTTACTAATTTATCATTTAAAAATTTTATCTAATTATTTTGGATACTGATAAACAAATTATAAGAATACATTTTGAAACAGATATTTTATAATGTACTTAATATGACAGCAGAGAATTAATTTAATTATGCTAGACAAAATAAGGGCATGTGGTTTTATAAGTCTGTTTTTAAAGTATTCTGATTTAAATATTTAGTAGTGATGAGTTTTTTTTGTCTATGCTTTAAAATGTTTCCTCAAAACTAAAATAATAAAAGAAGAAAAACAAAACAATAGATAAACCAAAAGTACCCAAATCATGATATTTGTTTTACAGCTAATTGCGAGTTTATCAGGATTAATTGTATGATTTTCTCTACTTCTGTCTTTGTTTGTCAATTTTTACACATATTTTTAAAAACATTGAAAAATGCACATGTATTTGAGTGGACTTTAAAAATATATTTTGGATAAGTGTAAATTCTATCATATTTGTTGACTAAAAACAAGAAATATACTCTTTCAGATTTCAAAACTTGATGAGCTAAGTATCACATTTTAAGTTTTTGTGTAAAAATCTGTGACAAAGTTTAAGATCATGGATAATATCCCTTGCCTTTTCTTAGAGGGCCAAGCAGGTCTCTCACCATAACCTTTCTATTAGAGACATGTTTGCCTTCTTGTCATTAATATTTTCTGTCTCTATTTGTGATTCTGACAGTTTGTGGGATTAAATTCACTATATATTAATTTGGATGTGCTCCTCGTGTTTGAATCAAAAGAAACATAATTTTTCCCTTTGTAGTGAAAAGGTATAGTAGATAGATGACATATTCTTCCACGAAAATCATTTCTAAAGCTCTTTCCCTTTCCTGACTGTCACATGTGTGTTATTTCCCCTTTTGAATTATAAATTAGGGTGCTACCATTTATTAAAGATAAAGACAATGTGGACAGAAAAAGGGCCACATACTAAACCTGACAAACTCAGGAGAGGTTAGTATGGTGGGCTCTGCAAGCTCAGAGACCGAAAGTAACTACATAAGATGGTCTGAACATAAAAATTCCAAACTAAAAGCGGGTCATGGCAGGTAGTCACATGGCAGGTCGATCTTTACCTTAAGTAAGTCTGTTCATTGTCTTTTAACATCTAAGGTAAAATACCCTTGGAATGTCAGAGTAATCTTTTTTTTCCGGACCCTTCAGAGCAGACACACTCCACCGCATCAGAGCACAAAACCACAAAACTTCTCATTGTTATCTTGTTCACCAAATACCATCTCTGTGTGCTGTAATTGTTAAAAGTATTAACTATCTTTTAGTTAACACCCTGGATGTGCCAAGGTAAAGAATGTATCTTTTCATTTTACTTTTTATTCAATTCCAGAGATTTCCCAATTTTGCTTTCTCCCACCCCCTTAATCTACCACCAATGATTTTATCTAAACCCTCCTTATGTTTCCTCCTTTAATTCTAAAAAATAAAATAAGCCACAAAACTGCCAATCTCTTGAGTATTTTCTCAATTTGTTGAGATTTTGATTCCTGGCAATGGTCATTTTGGCTCAAATAAACTCATAAAAATTCTCTACAGGTTTGGATGTTTCTTATGGCAACAATGATAATTTTTTCTCTTTGAGTAGAAAAAGTCAACTAGATTCCAAAACCCCAAAACTCAGAAACAGTCCATGGACATCAGTTTAAGTGAAGCCATTCAGAACAGAAATCTCAATGAAGTGTTTGTTTGTTTGTTTGTTTTTGTTTTAAAGTCATCAGAGAAATCAATAGTCAGGAGATCAAAGACTTTTGATTTTTAAATAAATGTGCAACTGAACTACCATCAGTGGGGAAAGAGAGAAATTGACATTTTTTAAGACATGTCCTGAGCTAGTCACACTCACAGATATCATCTCATCTAATTCACACTTGAGAGTTAGGCGTTGAGGCCAGTTTAATGGAGAAAGAAGCAAGATCTTGCCCAGATTCCTAAGCTATGGAGCTATATTTTGAAGTTAAGCTGTCTCACAGCAGGGCTTGCTCTGTGCCTGGGACTTTGCTGAGCAATTCTGTTTTGTAGTAGGAGGACATGTGAAGCATTCTCCACTCCCCATCCTGTTTATTACCTTTGAGATCCCTGGCCCAAGTAAATGACTGCATTTAAAAGTCTTCAGTGTGATTTTAAATGTACTACAAGGTAAATAAATCAGCCCCTTAACTTGTTAAAAAGAACCAAGGAGTACTTCAATGATCTACTTTCCAGAGGGCAAGCACTAAATATGGAAGACACTGTTCAAATGGACTCCTCAGTTCTGCATTTCATTTCAAAGAATGAAAGAAGAAATTGGAATCTTTTATGAAAATCTTCACCATAATCCTACAGCAGTGACTATTCCTCACTTTTAAAATAGAATGAATATCTTCCCTTCAAAACTTGTTGCATTTGTACAAGGCTCAAAATCAGGCAAGATGTTAGACATTAAAATCTCTGCAAAATATAAGCTTATTTAAAAATATAAGGGGTTGTATTTCTCTAGTGCTGAATTTTGGCCCAAATTGAATTATTAAAAAATAAATCATTTTGATTGTCATAAAATTTCTATAAAATTTTTATTTGCTACATATTCAGTGAATTTTGAAAATAAGAAATAAAGATTGTTCTTTAGTTGGGATGAGAATGTTATTCTACATGCCCTGAGCCCTATAATCTTATAGAAAGACCTGAGCATGGGAAGGGAGAGGGTCCTACCCCAAGCAGACAATCTGGCTAAATGTCAAACGATCCTTTGACAGGTTGCTATTCATCTGATTGACTGTGAACTGCATGAACCAAACTCTTTGTGCCAAAAATAATGTAACTTTTCTTTGAATCCCAAAGTGTTTTTCATTTTCAAGGGATTCTTGCATTTGTCAAATTGCCCCTGAATGTTCATTACTTTCGTGTGAAATAAATGTCAGCTTGAAACTAAAGGTGACCTAAATGCCACAGTACCCTATAAGTATTAAAGAATGCACAGGAATTAATGAGCCTAATGGACACTTATTCTGTATTCAGAACAAGAGGCCATGGCTCACTTGGAACTCATTCACAAGCTCAGCAGACCTCAGCATCACTCAGCCACCAGGTCACAGTGTGTAAGAGAGAGCCATTTGGTTATGAACTACAAAATGAGTTGGCATAATTTTAAGTGTTAATCATGCACATCAAAAACACTTGAACCACTTCCCAAAATAATATAATTTTAGCTCAATGGAAGGCAATTCTTATGGTATACAAAACACACAAATAGGAATTGGAATATCAGGCTTCTTGTATCACTTTTGGCATTAACTCATTGTGCTAGCTTAGAAAATGTAGCTTAAATCCCAACTGGTTCCCAGTTCATTGCTTCTTCCCATCCCACCCCTACCAAAAAATAAAAAAATAAATTTTGGGAAAAAGTGTTTAAAATGAAAATCAAGAGTCCCTTATTCCAAACTTTTTTAATCCATTACCCTCAGAATATCAAACTGATAAGCATTCACTTCTTCCCCGGCCAAAGACAACAAACTAATTGATTCTGCATTTAGTTTCTTTTTCTCTTTTTTTTTCTTTTTCTTCTCTTTCTTTTTCCTTCTCTCTCTCTCTCTCTCTCTCTCTCTCTCTCTCTCTCTTTCTCTCTCTCTCTCTCTTTCTCTCTCTCTCTCTTTTCTTCTTTCTCTTTCTTTTCTTTTGTTTCTTTTATTCTGTAATAATTAAGGCGCCCATGATTTCATCTAATGATTTATCCTAATAGCTATAGCAAGTTTGATTTTCTTACATTTTTATTGATGGGAGAAGAAACATGTTAATTTCATTATAAGGAGGAACTGAGTTTGCCACCCTAAAATATGCCTTTTGGGATACTGATTGTTTTAAGATGGTTAGTTTTAAGAAGAGACTCAGGAAGAACATTTGACCTTCCCCCTAACTTCCTAAAAGTAATTTAGATATAGGAGCTGCTGCCGGGAGGGAGCTATTATCATAGATAACTGTAATTTTATATGAACTAAGTGTGATACACAGGCCTATTAAGGCCCATTTGACCAAAGTCCTCTCTGTATTCCATTGTTAAAAATGGCCCAGAAAACACTTATTTACCAAACATTTGCTTTTCTATTACCCTGTGAGTTGTTTTCCTGCTCTTTGAAATCCTAAACCATACACCTTCCCTACTTCTTCTTAGCTCAAGATGGCATATAAACCTCTACTGCTGGATGTGTCCTCAGGCCTCATATTCTTAGGGAACCCTTGTATATACATACATAATTAAATTTGATTATTTTCTCCTGGTTATCTGTCTTGGTCAGTTTGGTTAGTAAACCAGACAAAAACTTAAAAGGATAGCAGGAAAAATTATTTTTTCTCCCCACAGTCACATACTTAATGTCTTTGTCTTCTAGCATCACTCTGGCTAAAGAAAGGTTTATGCCAGTTTCATTTGGTTTTTTTTTCTGGAGGCAATGTAATTATATTTCCTTTTCGCTGAAAGTTTTCAGAATCTTCTCTTTATTCTTGGTATTCTGAAATTTCAAGATCATGACTCTGTTGATCTTTTTAAAATTTGTCATAAATATTTGCTTAATCAGTTTAAATTGAAGCTTCATATCTGTTTTCAGATCTCTAAGAATTTCTTTTTTTATTTCATTGATACTTTACTTCCCCACTCATTTATTTATTTATTTTTAACTTTTTTCTTTTTCTGAAATTTCTCTTAGTTATAGTGGGCCCTCCTGAAGTTGATCCTCCATTTCACTTGTTATTTATCTCATGTTTTTCTTATTTCTTTACTTAAGATTTTCTTTATGGAAGATTTCCATATATTTTACCTCTTCTACTTAAATTTTTGTCATCATTTTTTTTTTTAATTGGAAGGTGGCCTTATTTTCTAAGAGTTCTTTTTGTATGGTATCATGTAATCATCTTATGTTTTGTCTAACTAAAGGCAAAAAGTTATAATTGTGGTATAAGCTTTTTTATTATAAGTTTTTCTTGGTACTTTTGTTTTATAATACAGATTTTCCTCAAATATGTGATGATTCTTTATTTTTCTGATATCTATATTCATGATACATTAAAAGGTTGACTTCAGCCTAGACTACTTCCTATACTATATGCTTCAGTTGTGTCTAAATGGTTTATGTAAATTCTTAAAAATGATAGTAATTTACTTTTTTCTTTTTTTGCTGAGAGTGAATGTTTCTTTTTGTTTACCAGAAAAACAATATAATTTATTTCTTGATATAGAGTTTCAGTACTATTTCTGTTTTAACGAATCCTAATTTCTCTTTATTGTTTTCTGTGAAGCCTATACTTGCCAAGACTAAAATCTCTCTTCAGGGTTCTGTTTAAAGTTTGACTCATTTTTGCTTTTTTTTCCCCCTCCAGCAATATTCTGGAAAGCAGCTGACTGATCTTTCATCGGTCAGTATTCTTCCATTTACCTTGTGCTTTTCAGAAATTTGTAGAATGTTCTTGTCTGTAGATGGTTCATGTCTAATTCCTTTGCCTTTATGGATATAATACCTTGTGCCTGTTTATTATTATTATATTAAGATAATTGCAAAAATATCAAGGCAGATATGTGAACACAGTTTGCCATCTTGTTTATCTTGGCTTCATTCATATTTGAGAAATCACTCTGGCTGTGGTGTGAATTGCGAAAGGAGGGCAACAGAGAGACAGGAAGATCAGTGATGAAGCTGATGTGACTGTTTAGAGGTAAAATATAGTAACTACAGCAGTGGGGATGTAAAGGAGGAAAATGGAGAGATGTTTATGAGGGGTGATACCAAAGGACCTTGCAGCATTCTTCTTCACCTCCTTTTATGTCTATACAATGAAGTTATTGCTCTGATGTTATGACATTTTTCCTAGGCCTGTCTTTCTTGTCTTTGATTACTCTCACTATATATATTTCCCTTGTCTTCAATCTTATGGTTCCATCACCTGTTTTAGGCTTATTCTTGCATCTTCGACCTTGGTCTCACTTTCTATGGCTGGGATTTAGTTCTGCACTAGTGGTACACGTTCTTTGAACAACATGATGTAGCTCATCTCCCTAATGAAAACTTGTGTTTTGGATACTTTCCTCAAACCTCAGCCTATATTTTTATTAGCAAGAGATGTGGATTCTAATATAGAACAGACTTCCCATTTCTTTTTGAAAAGGCAGCTGGAACATCAAAGGCCTTAGACCTATGTTTTAAATCCAGATCCCTAATGAATTTTATGTTTTCCTGTGAGGATTGTGATATGATACATTCACCACCCTCTGCTTGTCACTTTATTTTGCTTTTTGTCACACAACCTTGTATCATTTCTCCATTTTACCTATTGTCTTGTTTTCAATCTTCATCTGTCATCATAGATCTAAGCTTGTCTTCCTTTTCTTGGCTTTCTCCCAGCAACAACTTCTATGGGAGATTTCAATCTCTTTTTCAATTTCTCTTACTACAAGGACACATACTGGTGTTGGCTATTAGTGCATTAACCTATTCTGAGCATCATCTCATTCCTGGAGAGGAAGAAAGGCAAGACGGAGGGAAGAAGAAAGGCTGACTTTCAAGGAGCCCCACACAATTATTTGAGAATTGAGAGCACAACTAGTAAATTGACTTAGGCATTCTTACTTTTTTTTCTGACTATTAAAATGAACTTAACTTGTCTTCCTGGCTTCAGTCATATCTACGTTAATCTTTAAGCCATACTGATGACAGAATTATTGTAAAATAGCAAACCAATTATGTTTTGCCTGCTTTCATATCACAAACTCATTAAAAACTGCATCCTCTGATTAAGAGATAATTTTGTATGAAAAGATGAAGAAAAAATCCTCCCAAGATTTCAAAGGATCTAAAGAAAATAGACCAGTTTAGTAAGCTGCCTCGCAAGAGCACGGGAGGGGTGGGAGGTGGGCTGGACTGATATTCCAAAGTAGGAGGTTCATGAACTAAAAGGTAATATAGGAGAATAGTGTAGAAAATAATGTGTCACCTGCTTCTCCTCATGGTCTTTAATAAAGCTAGTAAACAACAAATTCTGAATGGGATTTGATTTGATGTACTGTGGAAAACAAAGAATGAGAAGATCTTAATGTCTTGTCTGATGTGATTCAAAAGCAAAAAGGCTACAGAGATTCAGGAGCAGAAACTAACGAGTCACAAGGATATAATATGTAAATGTAAAATGGGCAGGGAAGCTCTGAGATTATAGAGGAACTGGAATTGAGGATTAGGACACTTTATATCTTACATTAGTAAAGAGCAAAGTGGCCCATTCCCTTATGTATTACCTTGTCTAATCTCTAATTCAAGACTCCTATCTATAGGATTTCTGTGCAGTGGAGGAAAAACAGATGTTGAAGTCTGACAGAGCTGACCTCAGATACTCTTGCCATTATAAGCTGTGGGAATTTGAGCAAATCATTTTACCACTCTGTGCCCCAGGTTGCTCATCTATAAAATAAGCATAATAATATCTACCACCCAGGATGGCTGCTGCATTTACCTGATATAAATTTAAAATCCCTGATAGCATTTTACCTGATCATGTTATTTTGTTTTACCTACTTTGCTCAATGTGTGTCTTTCTAATGATTAATAATAATATCTCTATTTCCTGAGGAGCAAATTTCAATGATCAGCAGTTATTTTCAATGGGGACTCCTTCTTTATATCAAGACAAAATCTGTTTGCCTGCAGCTTTCACATGCTAGTACTATAGTAACTTCTGGAGCAACAAAAGGGGATAGTCATCAAAAGTCAAATCCTTGAACTAGGACACAATTGTGTGGTCGAGATGAGATGTTCTACTGAATCTCTAATGTATTTCTATATTTCTAGAGACATTTTCCCTTCTGAGAATTCATCCTAGTTAGGTAGGAATTTTTTTTTGCATGCTTTGAAAATAAGGATAGCCATAAGTGTATAGCTATATTACTATATCTTGTTTTCAGAGAGTGTCACTTTGATTGTCCTGTATAATAATGGGCTATATGAACAATTTCACCTCCTCTTTGAAGTAATAGAACAGATCAACTTTGTCTTCAGCAACCTTTTGGGAAGCTCTCTAAGGCTTTCTCTAAACCTTGAAGATAGCTGGGTCGATGTGAGCTGTAACCCAAGGAGTGTCACATATCAGTATGCAGAGGTGGCAGTAGGTTCCTCTTTGTTAGGCCTCCCTGTTTGTCAGCCACATTCGACCGTTTGATTTCTCAAGATGGATGTGTGTTTACAAGGGGTTTAAGCTTTGGGCTTTTAAGATCACTATAATTTCAAGAAAAAACATGCATTACAGGAGTAATTTTGCACTTGCCATGGTTAATAATCTTTAATAGTGTACAATCGCACTTGTTCTTGTTTTCATATCAGCAGACAAACCGTGGGGAATACTAAGCAGTTAGACTTACCATTATTATTGCAATCCATCTGATTCTTTTTCTCATAAGTGAATTTTTAATTAGTTAAGTTACCACTGCACTCATGTTTATACAGTTTGGCTCTTTAATACAAAATTCCTGAAATTTAAAAGAAACAATTATCTCTGGCTTGCTACTGTCTCCCTGTAGTAAAATAGAGGTATATTATACTTACTGCGAAGATTGTTTTTGGGCTTGGTGACCAAGCATTTAACTTTCTATTGTTAGGTAGCTAGTCAGATATGATCGACAGGGGGAGCAAAGAAATAGAAGTCCAGCCTAGAGACTGCCAAAAGAATGCTCCAATGGTAGTAGAATTTTGGGTATGTACATGCACGTCAGGCAAAGTGTTATAGAGCAGCTAAGGCTCAATCAAAATGACTTAATTGTCAATCACCTGGAAATACCTTTGAAACCATCAATCACAATGCAAACATAATGCAGACATATCCACTTCTGGGAGTCTTTATTGTTGTTGGTTGTTGTTACAGCTTTTTGTTAGAATTATGCACCTCCTTAGAGTATGCTTTTTCTAAAATATCCTTTTAATAAATATTTTTAAAATCTCATTGACCTATGAGATTCTTCACTGTGTCAATGAAGAACTGAAGGAAAATGATAACTATACTTCTGTACCATTAACCCTCCCCTCCTTGCTGTTGGGATGATGATGAGGTTCAAATCAGCCTCAATGGTAACACTATCAAACAGGTGAATGCCAAGGAATACTTTTGAATGAATTATCCTGGAGCATATTGAGTTTAATTCTGAGGTACAAATTCTGAGGTACCTTCTTGATTTGCCTTTTTGGGCAACAAATCTTTGTTGTCTCTATGCATACAATGCCTCTAAATAAGTAGAAATGAATTCAGCATGGGCACTGTTGCTTTTATCCACAAAAGCAGAATTCCAGGACCAAACATCAACTCACTCACCATAGGCAAAAGATATACTTAATGGGATGAACAAGAAAAGGATATGACAGAGGAATTTTTTTGGTTTGTATCAGAAGAGAGACTAACTAGATGTCATGTGAGTAAAGGGTAGGGTTGGTACAGTAGGCACAGCATTAACAGCACAGAACTTGTGAGGTTTGCACATCAGCCCTCAACAAATGTCACTATCTTTCTTTCTTCCTTCAGAGATAAAGATGATGACAATAGTGACAGTAAAATAGTAACTAGAATATTGATATTCACTATAATATAAGCTTAGTGAAAATAATTAAATTTTCTGAGGTAAAATCTAGTTTGAAGAATATTTAGGGGTCAAAATCTAGTTACTCTGACTTCAGAAATGAGTGTTTCATCAGAATCTGACATCCAGGTCAGGGTATAGAGCTACAATCTCAAAGACTTCAAAGTCAAGGGGGGCTGCCACAACAAAGTACTTGTCACATCAAGCTTTTTGACTTTGGGTAGTAAACAAACAATATAATAATATACAGGTGATGTATTATTGGATTGTACACTTGAAACCTATATAATTTTATTAACCAATATTACCCTTCAAAATCAATAAAAAAGCCAAATGTGAATACGTCAGTTACTAAACTCAGCAAAGTGAATGAAGAAACTGGTTTCTGCTCTAGAATACCAGAAATTAATAAAAGAATAGATAAATATACACACAGAAGACAATCATGAAATATTAACTTCCAAGGCCTGGGATTCAAAGACGTACCTTTAATATTATAAATATCCTTTTGTTAGTTCATAATAAATTATCAAATTTTGGCAGAAATAAACTAGCATGATATATTTGTAGGTACCTGTGTTGTACTCTCCTAAAGACTTATTATCTACATATATGTATATACAAACATATATTTTATTTTCAGTATCATTGCCTATATCTAAGCTTTCTCTAGTTGATTTAAATCAAACTTATGAAATTTTTCTCTCTTATCTTTATTCATACTTTTTTGAGAAATTTTAGGTTACAGCAAAATTGAGATATTTTAAAGATTTACCATATACCCCTTGACCACAAAGATGCTTAGCCTCCTGCATTATCAACACCCCTCATAAGAATGGCACAGTTGTTATAATTGAAGAACCTACATTTACACATTTTAATCACCCAACGTCAAAATTAACATTATAGTTTATTCTTGATGTTGTACATCTATAGGTTTGGACAAATGTGTAATGACATATATCCATAATTATAGTATCAAACAGAGTATTTTGCTTGCCCTAAAATTATCTGTGCTACACGTATTCATTCTTCCCCTCCTCCAAACTCAGGTAATCACTGATCTTTTCTTTTTGTCTCTTTTTTTTCATCTTTATTGAAATATAATAGACAATCAGTTGCTTGTATTTACATTGTACAATTCAATCTGTTTTTTTCCACTTATAGCTGGCATACAATAATATACCAGTTTCAGTTGTACATCATAGTGATCAGAGATAACTTAACTTGTAAAGTGATCACCCCACTAAATCTAGTACCCTTCTTTCCCCTTACATATTTAGTACATTATTAACCATCTTCTCCATGCTACACTCTACATCTCCGTCTCTGTTTTGAAACTATCCATTTGTACCTGTTAATCTCTTTGCCTTTTTTTGTTCCCCCCAATTCTCCTTTCATCTAGTATCCCTCTAAATATTCCTTGTATCTATGAGTTTATTTCCACTTTTATTGTTGTTGTTGATTTTGTTCTATAGATTCCACATGTACGTGAAATCATGTAATATTTGTCTTTCCTATTTGACCCATTTCATTCAGCACAATATCCTCTAGGTCCATCAAGGCAATATCTTTTTCCATATCCTTCCTTTTAGCCTGTGTGTGTCTTTTAATCTGAAGTGAGTCTCTTGTAGGCAGCATATATAGGGGTCTTGATTTCTCATCCATTCAGCCACTCTATCTTTTGGTTGGAGCACTTAATTCTTTTCCATTTGAGGTACTTGTTGATAGGAAGGTAGTCATTACTATTCTTTATCCTGTTTTTGATACATGTTTTTTCTTCTTAAAGAAGTCCCTCCAACATTTCCTATAATACTGGCTTGGTGATGATAAATTCCTTTAGCTTATTTTTGTCTGGGAAGCTCTTTATCTGTCCTTCAACTCTAAATGATAGCTTTGCTGGATAAAGTGTTCTTGGTTGTAGATCCTGGGTCTTCCTCACATCAAATATTTTGTGCCAAGCCTTTCTGTCCTGCATAGTTTCTTTTGAGAAATCAGCTGCCAGTTTATAGGTGCTCCCTTGTGGGTAACTGACTGCTTTTTTCTTGCCACTTTTAAGATTCTCTCTTTGTATTTAACCTTTGGCATTTTAATTATGGTGTGTCTTGGTGTGAGCCTTTTTGGGTTCTTGGTTTTTGGAACTCTCTAAGCTTCCTGGGGTTTTGTCTATTTTCTTCACCATATTAGAGAAGATTTCCATCATTATTTCTTCAAATAGATCTTTGACTTCTTGTTTTTCTACAGGTACCACAATGACAGATATTTTTTATCTTTAATAATGTCCCATAGGCTCTTTAAATTATTATTATAGTCTTGGCTTCTTTTTTCTTACCATTCTGCTGAGTGTCCTTGGCTTTCCTATCCTCTGTATAGGTCATTTGATCCTCTTCTTTATTTACTTTGTTTATCTCATTTAATATACTTCTTATCTCAGATAATGTGTTCTTCATTTCTGACTGGTTCCCTTTTATAATATCCATTTCCACTTTTATGTGGTTTTTTTTTTTATATCTTTGTTGAAGTTCTCACTGAATTCATCTCTGCTTCCCATAGTTCACTGAGCCTCTTTACAATTAGTGTTTTGAACTCTGCATCTGTTAGATTGCTTGACTCCATTATTTCTGTATCTGTGTTCTGTTCTCTCATATGATTTTTGCTTTTTTGTCTTCCCATTTTGGCTGTCTTTCTGTGTCTGTTTCTATGTATTGAGCAAAACTCCTAAGTCTCCTGCTCTTATTAGTGTGACTTTGTGAAGGTGTCCCGTGGCACAGTCCTGAGGGAGGTTCAGCTGCAGGCCAATTTAGCCCAAGCCTCTGCCCCTTTTGGGTGATCTGTTAAGATTCAGCAAGCAATACACAGATGCTGTGCTTATAGTTGCCTCAAAAGGCCACACCAGAAACCGAGGCCAGCTGCCACCAGTATGAGTCTAGGTGCTGCTGAGCAAGGAGCACCTGACTCACTGAGGATATACCTGGATGAGACTTGGGTGGGGTTGTGAGTTAGGGGAGGTGGAGTTTCAGGGAATCCTCTGGGAGGAGCAACCTGTCTTATCTAGTATAATGAAGTCTCGGCTATGGTGGTGCTGCATGCACACGTTGGGAAAGGGGAGGGCTCAACAAAGGAACAACAGATACCACTGGCAGTTCTGTACAGAGTGAGTCTGACCTGGGCCCTCGCCCGGACATCTCAGTGTTCCCCTGTAAGTCCCTGGTGCCCCCTGTGTGCAGCCAAACTGGCGCTGGTGCTCAGAATGAGGTTCGTCACTGCTCGCGGTCGCGGCCCCTTTAAGCAGTTTCTGCTGCTGCTGCTGCTGCTGGAGCCTGTGTCTCACTCAGCCGCTGGAGACCAGGTGACCCCACATCCTTATCATATCCTACCTTCTACTGTTGCAGAGTGATTTCTTGGATTTCTTCCTAGTTGCATGGCTTGTTCATCTCGATCCCAGGTGATTTTTCCTTGCTGTTTTCTCCTTGTTTCTGTCACAACTTTGATTTGGTTACCAGAGGGATGAACAGAGTCTCTATCATGCATGCCATTTTTTCTCAATCACCAATCTTTAACTGTCTCTATAGTTTTGCCTTTTCCAGAATATCATGTAGTTGGAATCATATAGTTTGTAGCCTTTTCAGATTTGCTTCTTTCACTTAATGATATATTTAAGTTTCCTCCATGTCTTTTAATGGCTTGATAATTTTTTTCTTTTTAGCACTAAATAACATTCCATTGTCTGGATGTACTGGTTTATTTTTTCTTTTACCCACTGAAAGACATCTTGGTTTCTTTTAAGTTTTGACAATTAGAAATGGTTCTGCTATAAACATCCATGTGTAGATTTTTGTATGGACAGTTATCAAAATATGTAGGTAAATAATAAGAAGGGCATTTGCTGAATCATATGGTAATACTATGTTCAGTTATGTAAAAAACCACTGAAGTGACTGCACCATTTTTCATTTCCAAAAGCAATGAATGAGAGTTTCTGTTGCTCCACATTCTCATCAGCATTTGGTGCTCTCAGTATTCCAGATTTTAGCCAGAATGGTAGTGGTATCTCATTATAGTTTTAATTTTCATTAAAATTACATATGATATAAAACATCTTTTCATATTTTTATTTGTCATCTCTATCTATCTATCTATCATCTATCATCATCTATCATTTATCTATCATCTATTTATCTAGCTATTATCTATCTATATCTATTTGAGAAAGTGTCTGTTCAGGTCTTTGACTCATTTTTTAAAATTTTTATTATACACTTTTAAGAGTTCTTTGTTTATTTTGGATAATAATTCTTTATCTACTGTGTCTTTTGCAAATATTTTCTCCCAGTCTCTTGTTTGTCTTCTCATTCCCTTGAGATTGTCTTTCACAAAGCAGAGGTTTTTAATTGTAATGAAGTCAAGTTTATGAGTTATTTCTTTCATGGATCATGCCTTTAGTGTTGTATTAAAAAATCATTACCATACCCTGTTTCATCTAGTTTTTCTTCTCTGTTATTTTCTAGGAGTTTTATAATTTTATATTTTATATTTAGATCTGTGATTGATTTTGAGTAAATTTTTGTAAGAGGTGTAAGGTCTGTGTCAAGATTTACTTTTATTTTTGTATGTGGATGTGATGTTGTTCCGGCGCCATTGTCTAAAAGACTGTTTTCTCCATGTATTGCTTTTGCTCCTTTATCAAAGATCAGTTGGCTACATTGATATGGGTCTATTTCTGTGATTTTCGTTCTGGTTTACTGAGCTATTTGCCTATTCCTTCACCAGTACCACACTGTCTTTATTATTGTAGCTTTATAGTAATTCTTTAAGATGTCAGCCCTCTGAATTTATCCTTCTCATTCAAATTTTCATTGACTATTGTTGTTTTTTTGTCTCTTCATTTAAACTTTAGAATTAGTTCATTGATATCTAAAAATAATTTGCTAGAATTTTGATAAGGATTGCATTGAATCTATAGATCAATTCAGGAAGAACTGACATCTGACGATGTTAAATCTTCCTATCCATGAACATAAATTATCTCTACAGTTATTTAGTTCTTCGATTTCATTCATTGATTTTGTACTTTTTCTCATATAGATCTTCAATATATTTTCTTAGATTTATGCCTAAAGAATTCATTATTTGAGGGTGCTAATGGTATATGAATGATATTGTGTGTTCAATTTCAAATTCCACTTGTTTACTGATGCTAAGTAGAAAAGAAATTGACTTTTGCATATTAACCTTGTTTCCTGCAACCTTGCTATAATCACTTCTTAGTTCCAGGAGTTTTGTTTTATTTGTTGTATTTTTGTTGTTGTTAATTCTTTTGGATTTTTTACATAGATGATCATGTCACCTGTAAACAAAGACAGTTTTATATCTTTACCAATATGTATACTTTTTACTTCCCTTTTCTTACATATTTTATTGCATTAGCTAAAATATTCAACTGAAAAGAGTGATGAAAAGGTACAGACATTTCTTGTATCTGAAATTAGTTGGGAAGATTTGAGTTTCTCAAACATAAGTATGTTACATATAGGCTTTTTGTAGATAGTCTTTCTTAAGTTGAGGAAGTTTCATTCTATCTCAAGTTTAATGAGAGGTTTTATCCTGATTACCAAAATTGAATTTTTTCAAATGATTTTTTCTACATCTATTGATATAATTATGTGACTTCTTTTTTAGTCTATTGATGTTATAGATTGCATTACTTGATTTCCGAATGTTGAAATCACCCATGCATACCTGGAATAAGTTCCACTTGTTTGTGTTGTACATTTTTTAAAAAACTTTTCAGTTCAATGCGCTAATATTTTGTTGAAGATTTTCATCTATGTTCATAAGATATATTGGTGTATAGTCTTTTTTAATGTATTTTTTTCATTATTAGAAAAATGCTGACTTTATAAAATGAGTTAGAAAGTGTTCCTTCTGCTTATATTCTCTGAAAGAGGTTGTATAGAATTAGTATAATTTTTTTTCTTAAATGTTTGTTAGAATCCATGAATGAACCTATTTGGGCCTAGTGCTTTCAGTTAAGGTTAATTATTAATTATTAATTAAATTTCTTTAATATATAAGAGCTTATGCAGATTATCTATTTTTCCTGTGAGTTTTGGCAAATCATATTTTTAAGTAATTGGTCTATTTAATCCAAGTTATCAAATTTGTAAGTATAAAGTTTTTCATAATATTCCTTTATTATCTTTTTAATGTACATAGGATCTGTAGAGGTGCCTTCTCTGTTATTTATATTAGTAATTTGCATTCACTCTCTTTTTTCTTATTTCCTATCTAGAGATATCATTTTATTGAATTTTTTAAAAAATTACTCTTGGTTTTCTAAATTTTTCTCTATTTCCTATTTTCTATTTTATTCACCAGTTCTCTAAATCTTTCTTTCTTTTTTTTTTTTCTGTTGACTTTGGATTTAATGTGTCTTTCCCTTCTTAGTATCCTAAATTGGAAACTTAGATGATTGATTTTGTATCTTTCTGCTTTTCTAATATGTGCATCTAATGATATAAATTTCCCTGTAGGTACTATACTACTGCTTCCCACAAACTTTGATACATTTCGCTTTTATTTTTATTTAGTTAAAAATATTTTAATATTATTCTTGAGATTTTATCTTTGGCTCAGGTGCTTTTCTTAGAAATGTGATGCTTGATCACATATTGTAGTATCTTTCAATTTTTTTTTTTTGTATTAACTTTTAGTTTAATTCATTGTGGTCTGAGAACAAAAATTGTTTGATTTCTATTCTTTATGATCCAGAATGTAGTCTATCTTGTTGAACATTCCATGTGATATTAGAATGTGTCTTCTGCTGCTTTTAGATTAAGTAGTCTATTGATGTTGATTACATCCCATTGATTAATGGTGTTGTTGAATTCTGCTAAGTCCTTAGTTATTTCTTCTTGCTAAAACTGTTTATTTCTGATAGAGAGGTGTTAAAGTCTTCAAATATGATATTGGATTTCTTTATTTTCATTGTCCTTCTATGAGTTTTGCCTCATATAGTTTGATATTGTATTTTTATGCATACATGTTAAGGATTCTGTCTTCTTGGAGTATTGAGCCCCTTACCATTATGTAGTGCCCTTCTTTATCCCTGGTAAGTTTCCTTGCTTTCAAGTTTTCTCTGTCTGAAATCAATATAGCTATTTCAACTTTCTTTTGATTATTATTAGCATAGCATATTTATTTCCATTCATTTACTTTTAATCTATGTGTATCTTTATATTTAAAGTGAAGTTCTTATAGAAAACTCATTGTTTTGTCTTTTTTAAATCAGTTCAGACAATCCCTGTCTTTTAATCAGTACATTTAAACTATTACTATCTAAAGTGATTATTAATATATATGATTATTAATATATAATATACATATATAATTAATATATATTAATATGTGTGTATATATACATATATATATTTAGACATATATATACATATATATGTATATATGTGTATGTGTGTGTGTGTGTGTGTGTGTGTGTGTGTGTGTATTTAGGTGAGGCAACCCTTGGTTGACCTCACAGATTGCAAGGACCTTGTCAGCTTACAATCCCTTATTTTTTTATTTTTTTATGCCTACAATACCTGGTCTTCCTAGATGGTCTCCCATCCAAGTACTAACCAGGCCCAACCCTGCTTAGCTGCTGAGATCAGACAGGATTAGGCTTGTTCAGGGTGGCATGACCATAGACTAAAATTATTATCAATATTGTTGAACCAATATCTGCCATAAATTCTCATTATTTGTTTCTACTTGCCTTATTTTTTAAAAAACAAAATTTATTTGTCAAGTATAGTTGACATACAGTATTATACTAGTTTCAGGTTTACAACATAGTAATCAGACATTTATATAACTTACGAAGTGATCTGACACCAGACATAGTTATTACAATATTATTGACTATATTTCCTATGTGGTACTTTACATCTCTGTGACTGTTTTTGTAACTGACAATTTGCACTCCATAATTCCTTCTCCTCTTTTTACTCATCCCCCAACTCCCTCCCATATGGCAACCCTCAAATATTCTCTGTATCTATGAGCTTGTTTTTGTATTGTATTATTTATTTTGTTTTTTAGATTCTACATATAAGTAACATCATATGGTCTTTATTTTTCTATGACATATCACTTAGCATAAAACTCATCCATGTTGTTGCAATTGGCAAGATTTCACTCTTTTTTTATGGCTCAGTAATATTCCATTGTATATATGTACAATTTTTTTTATCAGTTTGCCTATTGATGAACACCCAGGTTGCTTCCATATCTCGGCTATTGTAAATAATGCTGCAATGAATAGGGATGGCTACATCTTTTTGAATTGGTGTTTTGGGTTTCTTTAGATATATATCCAAAGTAGAATTGCTGGATCCCTCTTTGTGTCTTGTTATAGCTTTATTTTAAAGACTATTTTGTCTAACATAAATATTGCTACTCTAGTTTTTTTGTTTGTTTCATTTGCATAAAATATTGTTTTCCATCCCTCTACTTTCATTTTGTGTGTCTTTCAATCTGAAATGAGTCTCTCATAGTCAGCATATGTATGGGGCTTGTTTTCTTACACATTCAACCACTCTGTCTTTTGACTGATGCTTGTAATCCATTACATTTAAGTAATTGATAGGTATAAAATCCCTTTAATATTTCTTATAATGATGGTTGGTGCTGATAAACTCCTTTAGCTTTTTCTTGCCTGGAAAGCTCTTTATCAGTACTTTTATTCTAAATAATATCCTTGCTGTGTTGAGTAATCTTGGCTATAGGTAGTTGCTTTTCATCACTTTGAAAACTTTGTGCCAATCCTTTCTGGCTTGAAGTTTCTGTTGAAGTCAGTTGACTATCTTATGGGCACTCCCTTGTACCTCACTTGCTGCTTTTCACTTGCTTTTTAATTCGAATTGTTGGCTCTTAGGTTATAAAGGACAATTAACAAAATGCTCTCTACTGGCTGTACCATATTTTCCACCCACCAACATTGCACAGAAATACCAATTTCCCCCCACCTTCATAGACCCTGGGATCATTGGTTTTTCTAATTTTCATCAGTCTGGTACTTTTCTCTCATTCTTAGTGAATTAAAAAAAGGAAAATTGCTCACATGTTTGTTACTCATTTGAATTTTCCCTTTTTTAAAATTGCCTATTTAAGTGTCTTTTAAAAACAATAAGGTTTTCTAGCTTTTTTATAGGGAAAGTTATTACACATTTTAGTCATTAATCCTATTTCAAAAGTATTAATTATCATTCAACATTGAATATACCTTCTGAGCCAGATGTTTATTCTGTTACTTTCTGAAACACACACACAAATTAATGTTTAAGCTACTTTTGCCTGCTATGTTTTTCCCAACAGACCCATATTGTTTTGTGTATCTCCTCTTACTTACTTTATTCCCATTGAAATGTTTATCATTCAACTGAGGATTGTGATTTTTCTTATTCATGTGAAGAAAGCTTATCCTGTGTATCTTTTCACTTTCTACTTGTTTATTATTAGAAATTTCCAAATAGGTATCAATACTGGACAGATTCTTGCCATCTAGTAGGTCTATCCATTTGAGTTAAAAAAATCAAGTTAAATCATATACAATCCACATAAAAAAACTTGACTTTGTGGGAACATCCATTGCAATTTGTAGAGAGAGCTATTGTGCTAAAACCCAACCACATCTAGCTAGCAATATTTGTAAATCAACACACACCCTTCTCTAATCTGCAAGATATGCGACTCACTTCAGCCTTCCAATACTGGGCTAGAAACATCTCCCCATGCTGGGATCATGTCTGGCACAGACTCTGCATTCTATCGACAATTCTTTAATGAATGAATGACTATAGATTCTCTCCCTATTTTTACATTTAAAAGACTAAAAGTATGAGTCAAGTCATATATTTTATTCATTGTCTTTATAGTAGATGTGTCCTTATTTTCAATAACTTATTTACTGTCTTCTCATTAAAAGTTTGTGTAAGGGACTACCAATTTCTAGGTCCATATATAAGGAGCTTGGACGTCTCCATTTTGTCTTAACAAGTAAAAAGCTAAATAAACTGAAAAATCAAGAACTCTTTTTAGGATCCATATGAAAAATAAGAATAGAGAGAAAATCACTGCTTTCAAGATTGGAGAGAAAGGCGGGAAGATAGACAAAGCGATGCCTCACCAGAGCAGAGACTAACCAGCAGAAAAATCTGTAATAATAGTGCTAGAACAGGAAACCTAGACTATGACTAATAGACTCAGGGTGGGCAACTCATGAGAGGTAAAAACTCCAGGAGGCCTCAGCCATGGGGGTTCCCACAATTTTGTGAGATTTACCAAATCTCACTGGAGCTCAACCAAATTCTCACAGTAAATATCAGAGGAAGATCTCCTCATGCTTCATGCTTCTGTTAGAGAAAGGAGGAAAGGAACCATTTTGAAATATGTCAGAACATTGTATCCTTCATAACAAGTCCTATCTTCAAGAGAAACTAGTTAGCTAGAGCCAAAATTGATGGGATATTATCAGAGCCTAACCGACAGCTCTAGCTTTCCACATGGAAGAAGGAGAATACACAACTACAGCCTACTCTAACCATCTTCTCCCACCTAAGAGGGGAGAAAAAGTTGAGAAATATTTATGAAGTTCAAAGTCCAGAGGCACAAGTTCACTAAAAGCTGGAGAAATAATTGTAAGACTATAGAACATTTCCCACCCCCATAACTCACCACCACATTGCTGAAGGCCTATTTATAGCCATTTTTATTCTGGAAGCATTTTATTTGGAGATTACACACACACACACACACACACACACACACACACACACACACACCAAAAGGCAAAACAAAACAAAACAAAACAAAACTTGAAGACACAGAACAAGCATCAGAAAAAGACATGGTTGTAATGTTGGAATTATCAGACTAGAATTTCAAAATAACTATGATTAACATGCTAAGGGATTTAATGGATAAAGGAAGCAGCATGCACAAACAAATGGGCAATGTAAGCTGAGAGATATAAAACCTAAAAGAGAACTAGAAAGAAATACTAGAGATAAAAAATACTTTAATAGAAATGAAGAATGCCTTTCATGGTCTAACTAGTAGAATGGATGCAGTTAAGGAAAGAATTCTAAGATTAAGAATATTTCAACAGAAACTCCCCCAAACTGAAAAGCCAAAAAAAAAAAAATCTGGAAAAAAGCAGGTTCTTCAAAGACTGTGGTGCAAGTATCAAAAATGTAACATATGCAAAATAAGAATAGTAGAAAGGAAGAAGAGAGAAAGAAACATAAGAAATATCTGAAAAAACAATAACTGAGAATTTACCAAAATTTATGCCATACATCAAACTGCAGATGCAGTGAGGTCAGAGAACACTTAGCAGAAAAAATGACAAGAAACCATACATAGGTATATCATTTGTAAACTACAGAAAATCAAAGATAAAGATAAAATCATGGAAAAAATATACTAAAAAGTTTATTATATATAGAAAGACAAAGATAAGAATAACTGACCTCTCAGAAACCATGCGAATAAGAAGAGAATGAACTGAAACATTTAAAATGCTAAATAAATAAGTAAATGTTGAAAATAAAACACAAAGTTAGAATTCTGTATCCTCAAACTTGTTCATGAAAAGTAAAGAAGAAATAGATTTTCTCAGACAAATGAAAATTGACGAAATTTGTTGCCAGTAGATCCACCTTGAAAGAAATGGTAAAAAAAAGTTTTTTTAGAGAGAAGGAAAACAATACAGGTCAGAAACCTGGATTTACATAAAAATAAAGCATATCAAAGAATAAATAATGAAAGGTAAAAATAAAAATTTGTAGTTTTATTATTTTTAGTTGATCTATCAAAGTTATTTTCAAAATAAAGTAATTGTATATGCTTATGGATGTATCATTTATGCTTACATAAATGAAATAAATGTGAGCAATGATAGAAGTTACAAGTGAAATAAATAAGTAATATTTTGTTATTATAAGTTACTCATGCTACCCATGAAGCAATGTAGTATTATTTGAAAGTCGACTTGGATTAGTTATGAATATATCTTGCAAACTCAAGGGTAACCAGTACGAAGGTAAGTGTGTGTGTGTGTGTGTGTGTGTGTGTGTGTGTGAGAGAGAGAGAGAGAGAGAGAGATCAATATGTAAAGAAAGGAGAGACAATGACATTATGTACAATGCTTAACTAAGACAAGAAAAGGTAGCAAAATAGTAAAGATGAGAGAAAACAAAAAATGAAGGTGAAAATTTCTAGTCAAGATGACAGAGAAGGAAAACACTGTCCTTGCCTCCTCCCATGACCAAATCAAAATTACAACTAAACTACAAAACTATCATCACTGAGAACTGCCTAAAGTCTAGTTTAACAGAAGTTCCATAACTAAAGCTATACATCAGAAGTTACATTGAGACTTATAGGAGGGGTGGAGACAATGAATAGGCTGGCCCCACACCCATGGAGAAACGATTAATAATTTGGAGAAATATCTTGGCTGCAAAGGTGTTGTGCTGAAGAGCCAGGGTTCCAGCTCCCCAGCTTAGGGCTTCAGTTCCAGGAAAAGATGTCCCCATAACTCTTGGCTATAAAAAAAAGTAGAGATTATCACTGGGTAAGGCAGGAGGCTGCTGGAGAGTACCAGTTATTTCTCCTAAAGGGCCCACAAACAGATTTATTTATTGACAGACTCACTCACTCTGAGCTCCAGATCTGGGGCAGCAGTTCAAAAAGTTCCAGGGACATATGGATGGACTGAATTATCTGAGTTCAGAATGAGTGCTGGAGAAGAAGCTCTGTCTGGGCAGATATCATTGCTCCTTTGTTGATTCTTTTGCCTATTCAGCCTGCAGGCAAAGGCAGGCAACAAGTCTGTGCTTTCCTCAACCTGGCTAATACTCTTTCCCTGCCTTGATGATTCCCTGAGACCCAACCCCAACCAACTTTCTGGCTCACACAAGCTGTATATGATGGATCTTCCATACAAGTGAACTGTCATGATTTGTACTAAATAATTTCCTAAACTCTCACAGGTTCACAAAACCCATCAAGCTGTGTCTGGCCTTAGTGTGCCCCATACCTCTTGCTGAGCATCCTCAAGCTGGTCACTAGTGGCAGCCAGCCTTGGTTCACAGCTTAGCAGTTCTCAGGTGCCTACAAGCACAAGTTGCAACCATCTGCAGATCACCTTGTAGCTTATACCAGGTGGCCCTGGGAAAGGCACAGGCAGTGGCTGACCTCTGCCTGCACCAGAGTCCCTCCCAAGGAGCAACAGACCAAACATATCTGGTCTATAGCAGACTATAGCAGACTACTCTCCCCCCAAACACCTCCATAAATGACATGCTCAAAGGGCACAACTGGCAGACACAAGAGCCCTGCTAAAATGAACCCTTCTCTGTAGGGCCAGCCTCTGTGAAACAGCTCCTTCAGTGTAGTCATGGCCAGTCCTCAGCTTAAGAATCAGTCCCTTTCATTGATGTGCAAACAGCAATCAAACTACAACAGGGGGGCACACACAACCCACACAAAGAACACACTTGGAGCACCTCACTCAGGTAATCAAGGAAGCTGTGCCACTGAGCTCACAGGACACCTACAACATAAGGTCATTCTACCAAGACTAGAAAACCTAGCAGATCTACTTAATACATAGAAATGAACACAGAAAGTCAACCAAAATGAGCAGACAAAGAAATATGTATCAAACAAAAGAATAGAACAAAACTCCACTAAAAGAACTAAACAAAATGGAGATAAGCAATCTATCAGATGTGAAGTTCAAAACACTAGTCATAAAGATGCTCAATTAACTTAGGGAAAGAATAGATGAACTTAGTAAGAACTTTAACAAAGAAGTAGGAAACATAAAAAACAGAGGTAAAAAAAAACATAAAAAAGAATAAGTCAGAAATGAAGAATATTATAACTGATATGATGAATACATTAGAGGGAATCGATGGTAGATTAGATGAAGCAGAGGATCAAATCAGCAATTTTAAAGACAGTGTAACAGAAAACAACCAATCGGAAGAGGAAAAAAAAGTCAAAAAAAGGATAGTTTCAGGGGCCTCTGGCAGAACATCAAGCATATTAGCATTTGTCTTATAGGGATATAAGGAGGAGAAGAGAGAGAGCAAGTTGAAGAACTATTAGAAGGAATGACAGAAAACTTCCCTAACCTGGTGAAAAAAATGTACAAGAAGTGCAGAGAGTCCTAAACAAAATGATCCCAAAGAGGCTCACAGCAAAATACATTGACACATCATAATTAAAATGGCAAAGGTTAAAGAAAGAGAACCTTAAAAGTAGCAAGTGTTACATTACTGCAATCAGATTGATGAAAATTAGAAAAATCAATGATCCCAGGGTCTGTGAAGGTGGGGGGAAACTGACATTTTTTATGCAATGCTGGTTGGAGGAAAATATGGTACAGTCAGTATAGTGCATTTTGTTAATTGTCCTCATAACCTAAGACCTAACAATTCCATTTTTTGAAAATGCACAGGGAGTCTATAAAGGGACTTGCACAAAGATAATCATTAAAGCATTGTTTGTTTTGAGGAGGGCTGAAGAAAATCTAGAGTCTGTATAGTTAATATACAATATATATAAGAAATATTGTAGACTATTATGTACCATCTAGAAGCAATAATCTAAATGTACAAAGTGCAACATGTGGACTACTTAAATACATAATGGATGAAAATATGAGAAACTTAAGGTGTTCTATATCAATATCATTTAGATAATTTAAAAATAAATTAACAAAACAACACTAATTAGTCTACAAAGTATATATCTCCAGACATATGTAAAATATATGAAGTGCCTATGAGGAATAAGCATGGAGATCAGGGCAAAGTGGAGAAAATTCAAAGAAGTGGTGTGACATGGACATATGATGATGGTGTACTGTGAGCTAGGAAACACAATGAAGTCAACCTTCTGCATCTGAAAGTGAAAGGAAAAGAGCAGACATTTTACTTATTAATACTGCAAGGTAAAGAAATTCACCATGATTAACATTGTAGTTTTATTAAATTTATTGTAAGTTATACAGGAAAGTAAGGAACTTCACCATTACTGCAAATATTTTCCACCACCACCCAGCCAGGAGTAATTAAAGCAGAGTAACAATATTTGCAGTTCTAGTCTTCATATTATTGCTCTGTCCACTCAGTGGTCAGTGTTCGTTTGCTCCTTCTCTCGAGCTGGGCTCCTGTGCTAAGCCAATTACTCTGTCTGTTTCAGCTGCACCCGCTGCTGCCGGCTCTCTGGTTTTGTGCCTCAGATTCAAACTCGAAAGAGAGTCTGCCTGGTGTGACCCATCACCTTGCACTGTCTGTGCTGTGTTGAGCCTTTTGCACTTGACAAGCAAGCACCTAGATAGGTGGACAACCCCCCTAGGTGGTGATCATTGAGGTAAGTCCTTCTTCTTGGATCAATCTTCTGTGACCAGCATCTTTTCTGGATATCCTTGGCCTTAAACTAATAGGGTTCATCTAAAGATCCATTATCATTTCATAGTTGCAGTATGACTATGCTTGTGTGATATCTTGTCATTACTGCATAATCTGTGGTCATTTTGAACAGACTATCCTGTGGCAGAGTAAAAAAAAAAATATTTCTAGATCTTGCATATTATTCTGTATGGTTGTGCTACTGTGTATGTTAAAGCCAAATCTGAAACCATGAAAGGTAATTAGGTTGGTAATTCAGGGTGAAATAATGAAGAATGAAAGTGACTTTACAAATCCCTGTTTGGGATTCCTTGCAAACTGCTGGGACCTCTCTCTGCGTGTGTCTAAGAGAACCACCATCAGCTCTTCTCCCTTGAGGAACTGTGTAGACTTAGGGAACCATGCTCACTTAACATCATTCAGCCTGCTATACATTAGTGTGCTTTGCCAAGAACCCACTCTTCCCATTATTGTAAAAATCAGTAACTAATACTAAATATTTATGTCAGAATGCTAATTTAAGTCAAATCTCCCATCTAGTCCTCATCGGGGCTGTCCCAGTTTATGGCAAATACACAAATCTTAACTCAGAAGGGTGCTCAATGTATAGCAGACACTTAGAGTGTCAGAGATCCTCTCCAGAAAACAGATTTTCTTTGTATTAAGTAATAAAATTGTGTGGAAATATATAAAAATAGATGTTTTCCAGAACATCATTTATAGGATATTTTATGTCTGACTGAGATGAAGTAGAAAGGATCTTATTTTCCCTCCCACCTCAATCAACAAAATAAATAGTGACAAACATGCAAAACAATGCTTTTCAAGACACTGGAGATCAAAGGATGGCAAATGATAATTGCTTATAGATGGGAAACAAGTAAGATGATTGCCCAGCTTAGTACGTTACAGCAGCAGTCTCCAACATTTTTGGCACCAGGGACCAGTCTCATGGAAGACAATTTTTCCACGAACTGTTTGGGGGGGATGTTTTTGGGATGATTTGAATGTATTACATTCAATGTGCACTTTATTTCTATTATTATATTGTAATATATAGTAAAGTAATTATACAACTCACCATAATGCAGAATCAGTGGGAGCCCTGAGGTTGTTTTCCTGAAACTAGACAGTCCCATCTGGGCGATATGGGAGATGTGTTGCTTATGTCCAATCTATTCGGTAATCTCGTTTTGGTTGCTGTCACTGCAGAAAACCCTGCTTCACAAAGATAGGATGTTGGAAATGAAAGCAGGCTTTTCAGTGCTTTTGTGGCAATCTCAGGATATTTGGTCTTAACTTTAATCCAGAATGTATGGAGATTTGAAGTTGTCTCAAACATACTTTTAAGGCCATCATCATTTGTGATCTCAAGCAGTTGAACTCTTCTAGCATGAACAAAGTTGATTCACCTGGCTTATTCACAAATGCGCACATTCTTTCCCAGTTTGTGAGTCTTCTGTAGCTGGGAAGTAATGCTCAGACTATTTCGAAAGCTGAGATAAGTGATCATGCACCAGCTGGGAGAAAGAAGGCCCTGGCTCAATCACTTTCGAAATCTCTGCTAATGTTTGAAACCTGTCAAAAATCCCAATATTCACTCATCACCTCCATAATTCCAGTTTGGGTTTGAACACAACCACTTTATCTGCTGACTTGAACACAGTTGTCATTCTTCTGTGAAGTGGCAAATTAAACAGGCTGAATATGTCACACAAGTAAGCAAGTTTTGCTAGCCATTCTGTATCACTGAAATGTGCTGCCAATGGTGGCTGTTTTCTAAAAGAAATCTTTGGAGCACTTCTCATAACTTACAAACTCTGGCAAGTGATCTGCCTTTAGAAAGCCATCTCACTTCTGTGTATAAGAGAAGATGTGTGTGCTCTGTGTCCATCTCGTAGAACTGCACAAACAGATGCAAGTTAAGGGCATGTACTTTAATGTGGTTGATAATTTTACTCATATCCTGCAAAACATTGTTAAATTCAAGTGACATTTTTTAGCTAGCCAGCATTTCTTTATGGATGACACAGTGCATAGACTGACATTCAGAAGTGACCTCTTTGACCCGAGTAGTGAAACCAGAAAGCCATCTGGTCATGGCAGTCTCTCGGTCTGTCCATATACCGACACAAAATGACCAATTCATTTGTCCTGATATATAATCATTACAAAACTTGAATAGTTCTGTAGCTGTGGTATTGGTTGGCAACAAAAGTACACATAACATATCCTCATGCACATCCTCCTGAGAAATATATCACACAAAAACAGGCACCATTGCCTTGTTGTCAATATTTGTAGACTCGTTAACCTGGATTATGCACCATGATGACTCATTAATTCTAAAAAATGTACCTAAATATCCTCTGCTATTTCATCAATTCATCTACTTATGGTGCTAGCTGAAAGAGAAATATATGCCACCTTTTCAACTGCAGCCTCTCCTAAAAGTGCACAATGAATGTCCTTAGTATCAGTCAGGTTCAACTCTTCACCAATATTAAAGGGCTTCTTAGCTTTAGCAAGGTGGTTAACCACTAAGAATGATACCTTCCATGCAGACATATTTGATGAAGTGGTGGCCTTCAATGATTGCTTCTGTTCATGCTTTTTTTTTTTTCTTTCAAAAAACCCCAAAGACTTGTCTTTTAATCCTTGGTCTTCATGTGGTGAAACAGTTTTTAAGTTTTCATGGCTTTGTTGTACAGCTAGTCACCACATTTTATACAAAACAGGCTTGGAGAATGGGAATTACCTGTTGCAATGAACCCGTAATTTCAGTAGGACTCTTGGTATTTTCTTTTAAATGAAGCTTTCTTTTTGTTGTAAGTCTTAGAGTCCTCTGCTGTCTTATTATTGGGTCTCTCCCTCTTTTCAATGAAGCTCATCAGTGACTTTTTAGAATTTATTTTGGTTAGGGTTAACTTGTGGGCTTACCAAAACTGTGACTAAGACAAATGTGCAGTGCAGGAAAGAGGTGTGGATGGAAGTGGTAAATAAAATAATGGGTGGGCCCAGTGCATACTAAAATAAGTGTTAGATTCTGACTTAAAGTCTGCCACCAGATGCAGCTGTACAATTGAAGTACATTAACTCGCTTGCCACTATAAAGCCCACTGCTAGATACAGCTTAGTTGTCACTTGTCACTCACTGATAGGGTTTTGATATTAGACTGCAAAAATTTAATTTATCATGGTCTCTGTGCAGTCAAACCTCTCTGCTGTTGTTCTGTATTTGCAGCTGCTCCCCAGTACTAGCATTACTGCCTTAGCTCCATCTCAGATCATCAAGCACTAGATTCTCATAAGGAGTGTACAACCCAGAGCCCTCACATGCATAGTTCACAATAGAGTTCGCGCTCCTATGAAAATCTAATGCCTGATGATCTGAGGTGGAGCTGAGGCAATGATGCTAGCGCTGGGGAGCAGCTGCAAATACAGATGAAGCTTTGCTCAGTAGCTCATCGCTCACCTTCCCGGGTCCTAACAGACCATGGACAGGTACCTGCATTAGGACCCCCTGTCGTAGAGGGTTTCCAGACTATGGCTCAGGGAGAGGTAATTCAGCAAAGCTCAGAGGATCAGAGGATACACTGAGTTGAGGAGATGAAGCTAAGAGTTCAGGAGGTCAAATTAGTTATATGCTGTAGGACAGAGTACAGATAAAGAGAGGGATGTTCAGAAAGACAACTTTGAAAAACCATGGGGGTGGGAGTCTCTGTTGAGTACTGATTGGTGCATGTGTGAGGAAATTCCATAGTACTAGAAAAGAGTCATCTGAGAGAATTAGAAGGAATACTATCCAGTGCTCACAGAGGTCTGGGAATAGTGATGGTTCTTACCAGGCCAATTGAAAAGTTGTATCATTCTTGGGGTATAAGCACACAGAAGTAGGATGGGAATAGGGTGACAAAAGTAAGGCATCCAGGGAGCAAATTTAAGGAGGCACTCACTTTCAGATCCCTACAAGTGCAAGACTGGTGCATGATAGTGAATGCCTCTTGACATTTTGCAACCTGGGGCCCCACTCATAAATAGCTATTTATACCCTGGCAGGCCCATGTAGGAGCCTGAGCATGTATGTCTCCTCTTTGCACCTTGGATGCCTCACTTCCCTTATCTGAGTCCCAGCTCTACTCAGAAGACAGGAATAATTTTTGTAGACTAAAAAAGCTATGGTCTTTGCTAAAAGAAAATAATAATAATAATCATCATCATCATCATCATCATCATCTTAAAAGCAAGATCCAGAAAATTCAAATTGTTTTCAAATAATTTAACACAGCTCAATAATTTTTATAGGATTACAAATAATAGCAAATACCCACACAAAAAGGGAAAAATTGACAATATCTGGCAATCAAACTTGACCAGACATGCAAAGGAGCAGGAAAATTTAATTCAGATTAAGAAATAAAACCAAACCAGATCTGACACAGATGTTAGAATACTAGATAAGGATATCAAAGTGATTATTATAATTATATTCCATATGTTCAAAAGTTAAGTAGAGACATGGAAGATATAAAAAAGACCCAGAGTAACAATATAAACTATCAAAAATAAAGCCCAGAGAGAAAAAAAAGCAAAAAATAAGAAATAAAAAAAGCATCAGCAAGCTGTGGAAAAATTCAAGTGGTCTAAATGTACATTGTAATTTGAGTTTAAAAAAGGAGAAGATGGCAGAAAAAAAATTCAACAAATAATAGCTGAAAGTTTCCAGATTCAATGAAAACTATAAACCCAACACTCAGTCAGCTAAATGAACTATAATTTCCAGAAATGTGAGCAAAACCACACCAAGGTACATCATAATCAGACTGTTCAAAAAATATGATAAGGGAAAAATCTTAAAGGAGTCATTAAGGGAGAAAAAAAACACATTACATATAGAGGAAATAGAAATAAGATGACAATGGCTTTCTGGTCAGAAACCATGCAAGTGAGAAGACATTGGAGCAATATCTTTTATGTACTGAAAGAAACAACGACAACAAAAAAACCCTGTTAAACTAGAGTTTTATACAAGCAGATTACCTTTTAGAAACTAAGGGCAATAGACTTTTTTGGACATAAAAGAGCTGAAAGAATTCATTACTATTAGATCTGTGCTACAAGAAATGTTGAAAAAAGAACTTTTTATGGCAAATAAGCACTTGAACGATGTTCCACGGTAGTAGTCATCAGGGAAATGCAAATTAAAACCTCAATGAGATACATTTATTTGAATTGCTAAAAATAAAAAATCTGATTATATCAAATGTCATCCAACATGTAGAGCAACTGAAACACTCATACATTCCTGTGGAACTACAAAATGATGTACCACTTTGGAAAACAATTCGACAGTTTCTAAAAAGTCAGATACACAACTTCAATATGATATAGCCATTTTACTCTTACTCAAGAGGAAAAAAAATTATGTATCTATACAGAGATTTTAATACAGATGTTCATAGCACCTTTAATTTTAATAGTCCCAAACTAAAAATAGCCCACACAGACATCAACAAAAGAATGTATATAGGTGATATATTCATACAAAGGATATCAGTCAGCAATAAAAATAAATGAACTATTACCCTGAACCACACAGATGAATTTCAAAATAATCTAGCTCAGTGAAAGAAGCCAGGCCATAGCGAGTGTATAATATATAATTCTATTTTACAACACTCTAAGAAATGAAAACTATTACGTAGTGACAGAAAGGAGTATGCAGTTGCCTGAAAAAAGGTGAGACAAGAAAGGGATGAGGAATTACAGAGTACTATGGAAACCCTAAAATTTATTATCTTGTGTGTGGTAACACTTTCACAGGTATGTACATATACAAAACCTTATCATTTTGAACACATTTTACATATGCAGTTTATTTTATGTTAGTTCTATCTCAATAAAGATGTTAAAATACCATTTATAATTATAAAAATTCAGAGACAATTTTAATGTCAAACAATAGATTGATTACATGTAACATGATATAATTCATATACTGGAAAGTTATGCAATAATTAAGAACAATTTTAAAATTAAATTTATTGATTTCAAATAATATTCATAATATTAAGTTAAAAAGAAATTGACTAGTGCAATCTCATTGGTAATAGAATAATATGTACACATACATTAAAATACATTTAGAGATTTAATACTCAAAATAGTTATTTTTGAGTACAAGTATTATGACTAATTTTTTCTTTATAATACATTGCATCTTCTCATTTTACTAAAACAAAAAATTGTATAATAAAACTTTCATAAAACATTGTTAGTATGTAAAATATTTCTAAGTAAGAATATCAGAATCGTAAGATAAAATACAAAGGAAAAAAAACCAATCTCATCAGTCCAGAATAGATTTTCTCAGAAATTTTCAGATAAAAAAGGTATGGTAAATGTAAAGATAATGATTGTTGAAATTTAATAGAGCTTTACTTGTTCCTCTGCTATAGAGTCCTCCTCTCAACAGGCAAGAATTATTTTTCCATCTTACAGAGATGAAAGTTAAATCCTATAGAGACAACTCACTTTCTTAATGTCACACTATTATGTGTCACTGAAGAGGACAGGTTGACAGAATTTGATCACTTGTATCTTTGTATAATACTTCTTCCATGATAACAGAGAACTTCAATGAAAGCTAGATTTTTCTTTTATACTTTAACATGTTCACCTTTAAGATTTTTCTTAGAAATTCATCTTGTCTCTGAACACTTCTTCATAGAGAAAATTAATGGGATAATTTTTTAGCCACTTCACTCTGTTGTAAAAAAATAAAAGTAGCCTAAACTATAACCCTGATTTGCTTAAGCATACTGATTCCTCTCATTCAATGGCATCATTTTTTTTTTTTTTTTTCATTTGTAACCGGCAAGGAAACACAATTGAGTTTACTGAGAGAGAAAGAAATGATTACCATCTTCAATAATGGCTTAGTTCTATTACTGCACACTCCAATTCTACTTTGATAGTAAAAATTAAATGATGTTGACTCCTATGTGACTTCCATGTTGTATTTTCTGAACAGAAGTTAGGTATCCAAAAACACTGAAATGACACTAATGGTCTTTATACTGATTAGTACTGATTAGTATTAGATAACTGCATGACAGTTTACATTTATCAGATGAAATGTTTAATGACTATTGTTTTATTGTTTTGTTGTATTGGATCCAGAGATAAAATTAACATACTGGTTGTCTGTTTTTCATGATGTCCTGTCAATTTTTCACCCCATATATTTTGCGTAACATAAAATAAAAATAGATACCAATGAAATCGATAAGTATTCTTTATGGAGGTTTTACAACTTTAATATTACTCTATATATGGGAAATATTATCATACAAAGTCTGAGAATGCATAGTCATATGAAATTGAGAAATATTTTGTAAGTTGGAATTACAAATGGTGAAAGAAAGGTAATTGTTCAATTTCACACAGGGAGCTAGCTATTGGCTGAAGCAGAGATAGTCTTTGGGTCTTCTTAATTTCAGTTTTCTAAGCTGTCTTTTAAATGATGTCTTACTTTTCAGAATAAATGTGCACATAAAAGAATTACCAGTTTTTTTTTATTAAACAAAAGTGAGGAGCTGATTTTTCACCATGTTGACTATTTTATTAAATAAACTAATTTATATTTTTGATAATTTTAGAATGTTAGATTTTAACACATAGTAAGCATGAAATATGAATTAAAATTTATCTACATTAGAGGGATGGATAGAATTATATATACAGATTAAATACATTTATATAAATATTATTAATAGCAGTAATAAAAAGTATTTTTCATACCTATATAAAAAAGGTATTAATAATTCATTAAGTTTGTAACTTTTTTCTTATTATGTGATAAAGTGTCATGATTCATAGATGTTTTTTAATTGATAAGATATGCTGTATAAACATACACTGGATTACCTTTCTTGGAATTACATTATTGGTTGACTTTGAGAATTATCACATGAATGGCCCCCTTTATTAAATCTTGCTTGATAAATGTGTATGAACCTTTTAGTGTCATGTTGGATTCAATTTGTTAATATGGTGTTGATAATTTTTGCATCTATAAACATCAGAGATATTGGCCTGTAGCCTTTCTTTTTTTTGTAGCATACTTATCTGGCTTTGGTATTGGGGTAATGCTGGCATTGTAAAATGAGTTTGGTAATTTTTCTTCCTCTTTAATTTTTGGAAGAGTTTGAGAAAGCTTGGCATTAATTCTTGTTTAAATGTTTGGTCGCATTCATCAGGGACACCATCTGCTCCAGGACTTTTTTTTTTTGGAGGGAAGGATTTTTGATTACTGATTCAATTTCCTTATTCATTATTGCTCTGCTCAGATTTTTTATTTCTTAAATATTTAGTTTTTACAGGTTAATTGTTTCTAGGAATGTATCTATTTCTTCTAGATTGTCCAATTTGTTGGTTTATAATTATTCTTAGTAGTTCTTATGACTCTTTGTATTTCTATAGTATCAGTTGAATGCCTTTCTTTTCATTTCTAATTTTATTGCAGCATTATTCACATTAGACAAGATATAGAAACAACCTAAGTCTCCAACTACAGATGAATGGGCAAAGAAAATGTGGTGTATACAGTGGAATACTATTCAACCATGAGAAAAAAGAAAATCCTGCCATTTGTGACAACATAAATGGACCTTGAAGGAATAATGTTAATTGAAGTAATCAGACAGACAAGTACTATATGATTTAACCTATATGTAAAATCTAAAAAAAAAAAAAACCATAAAAATAAAAAAAACAGAACTCAGAAACAGACAGTATCATGACAGGGGTTGAGTATTGGGAAATGGGAGATGTTGGTCAAAGGACACAACCATTGAGTTATAAGATGAATAATTTCTGGAAATCTAATGTACAACATGGTAAGTACAGTTAACCACAATGTATTATATAATTAAAAGTTGGTAAAAGAGTAGGTCTTTAACATTCCTAACACCAAAGAAGTAATTATGTGAAGTGATAGAGGTGTTAATTAACCTATAGTAGTAATCACTTGACAACATATAAATATATTGAATTGTATGCCTTAGACTTATACAATGTTAAATGTCATTTATATTTCAATCAAGCTAGAATAAAAGTGTCTCCTCATGAAATATCTACTAATTACAAAAGGGAAAACTTTAATTCTACAATGGAGAAGCCTTGTAGATACCACCTTAGTCAAGTGATTCAAGTCCATATCACCAGGATTCAAGTCCACATCACCAGTAATGGGACAAATCAAAATTATACACCACTCAGTAGAATGCACTCAGTTTCAGTGCTACGATATTCCTGCCATAAAGGAATAACTTGAATTTAATTATGAGAAAAGGTCAGATAAACTCAAATTGATGAACATTTTACAGAATAACTGGCCTGTGATTGTCATTTAGGAAGGTCTCCTAAAATGCTACAGAAATGACACAGGAGGGTAGCTACCACTATGAATGTACCAAACTATTAAATCCAAGAACCAGTTGCAAGAACTGTGAATTTGGAATTAATATGGCCAAATTAGGAAACTTTGATCATTATCACTGCTTCCTCAGTGCTTCTTGGACATCCAGAAAAAAAAGAATGGATACTGAAATACTGCAATACTGTAATAGAAAAAAAAACTTAGAACCTCTTACAAGATCATCCTAGTACAACCAACTTTACATTAAGAAACATAGCTGCAAAAAGGCTGGGAAGCACATTTTTTAAAAAATTAGTTTCAAGTATACAGTACATTGGTTAGACATTTATATAGTTTATGAAATGATCCCCCTAATTGTTCCTTTTCTCTTCTGATTTTCCCTCTAGCCAATATAATAATGCTAACTGCATTCCCTATGCTGTGTTCTCCTTCCTGATGACCATCTATCAACTACTAATTTGTACTTTTTTAACCCTTCACACAATTCCTGGAAAGCACAGTTTTTAACTTCCCATTCTCTGAAGCAGCAGAGGTCCCAAGGAGGAGAGAGGGATGGAGGTGGAACAATCAGCACATAGCATCTGCATAGTGATGAATAGCAAAATACACATAAAGGAGCAGAAGACTGCAGTGCGGTCTGAGAAAGAAGAGGTTATTAGCCAGAAGGATGATGCGAAGGTAGGAGAAAATGCCTAGCAGGTTCTGGGAACTATTGTAAATTACTATAGTCATTTGAGATTACAAGAATTACCAAATATGATACTGTAGTAAAGAGGCATGATCCATTTCGATTTTAATTGTGTATTTATTTTAAAGAGCCCTGAATCTTTATGGGATTAAAATAATATTTTCCCTTAGAAAAAATTCTAAATGAGCAAAAGTAGATAAAAAGAAAATACACTCTCCTGCTCATTCCTTTAGTTTCCTGATTCCAATCTTCAGAGTTGGCCCCCATTGTCAATTTCTCTTTTTTTCTTTCAGAGATAGTTTAAGCATGTAAAGCATTAAAAACATTGCAATGTATCCATATGTAATGTATATCTATGTATTCCAATAACAGAGTACAATAAATACATTTTATTCTTCATATGGGTTTATCTTAGAAGTGTTTCCTAATTAGCACATATAGATCTACTTCATTTTAAAAATATTTAGTATTTCATCTAAATAATACATTTTGATATCTATTACCAACCATCCATTGATGGTCATTTAAGCTATTCTTGTACCTATACCTCTTGTACCTATGTATTTATATATATATTCTACTTCTTAAAATGTATCTTCCAGATATATTTATGTATATATATTTTTTTAACTGGATCAAATATATTTATTTTTAATTTTAATGTGTATTGCCAAGTCTTCTGAGAAGATTGTTATAATTTGACACCTGTGTCTCAGGTGTCAATTTTCCTACAATTACATCCACAAAATAAATCTTTTCTGAGATTGATAAATTGCCTGGATTAACAAATATGTCAAGATTAATAAAAATAAAAAAATAGAATTTATTACATTTTAGCATTTCTTTACCTATAAGTGATATTAAATCTGATCAGTTTGAATCAGATAATCTCTGGGAGAACTATATGATGGGTAAAGATTAGATTTGAGATTTGAAGAGAAATTAGACAGTGGGACAAAATGGAGATAATTTTTAATTAATAAATAAAATAAATAAGTTAAAATGATCCCACAGTTGAAAAGGGAAAGATAAACTGAAAACGAAGGAAAGGATAACAAGTTTATTAATTTCTCCTATTCAACAATATGTTTGGCTTAAGCATGTTGAACTTTTTGATTTTTTTTCCTTTAAGTTGATAATGACTTCATTTGACATTGTATTGAAAACTGGCCCTAAATTCCATACGAAGTACTGGTCAAGAATTCAGAAGCTCTTTCCAAATCTGAAAACCTACTTTAGCTCTTGAAGAATAGTTTGTGACACAGGGAAAGTTGCTACAAAGCCATCCATTGAGTTTGAGTGATGAAGCAATAAAATTGTAGATAGTATCATTTTAAGAGGTTGTTCTTCAATAAACACTGGAAACAGAGCCATGATTTAGAAACAAGAAAAGCCATGCATCAAAATGTAGTAACAACTGGTAGTTTGGAAGGAAAAGCATACAGGCTGGTCTACTTAAAAATAACCCCATTAAGGCATTATCTGGAATGACACTGTTTTTAAACAGATAGGCTTGTGGGAAGATGGTTTATTTTCCTTTGGCAAGGGCCAGAGTATGCATTTAGTATCCAGAAATATTACCTATCCTCAAAAAAACTTGATGGTACAAATTTGAGACTTCCTACAATAGAAAAAAAAAAAAACAGTTAATCTATGTCAATTTATTATATAGATAGGAAATTACACAAGTGTTGAAATTACTAAAAATTCACATAGCAAATTATGAAAACTTGGAAAAGACATTTATTGTGATTCCAATGCTGGTACTCTCAGAGCACATCACTAGTTATACTGTTATGATGTCAGAAATAGTATGGCATTGTAGAATTTTTAAATATTGAATAAAACAACTATTGTGGCTCCACAGACTACAGTATTAACAGATGATCAGATGGCAAATACACTTAAAATATTTAGATACAAAGACAATAAAAATTCAGCCAGCTAAATGTTATGTGATGCAGTTTTATATATACAAAACCAAGTCTACTATTCATTTTTCCCAAAGAGCAGACTAAATTTTTTGTAGTCTGAATTATAAATATATAATGGGTAGCACTTTTATTTCCTTTTTCCTCCTGCATTCTATCTTTTTGTTTCCCTCTTACTATGCTGTCTTGTGCTCTGTGGGACAGAGATGGTGAAAGGAATGACATCAGCATTCTTACACACTCCAAGTGTGGTATTAAGTGAATCTCTGAGCATGTGTGTGCACGCATACACACACACACACACACACACACACTTATATTGGATGTGAAACTGTATAAAAGAGAGCTCATCTAGTTGGTATAAAGCAGAGCAAACAGTGAACACGGAGAATAGCAGCGGAGGAATTAGAGTCGCTTTATTACTGGACTTTACACAAAGAGAACAGGAAGGGAAGCTATCACTTAAAAATCTGAACTCTCTGATGGCTTACAATGGGGGATTTAAAGGTAAAAAAATCATAAGTAATCATTAGTAAGAGGTTCAGGGTTGTGGGCTATATTGATTAGTCAGTTCTCATGTGACCTTCAGCAATTTTCTTAACCTGATTTATTTAGTTCTTGGAGGAATCTTGTCCAGGTCTTTGTGACCATGGCCAAATGGTGTTTCTCTCTTATAGAGCTTTGCAAGATGTCTTAGGATAGTGAGTCAGTGAAGCTATGTCTTAAGAGCAGAAACAACAACAACAACAACCACAACAAACAACAAAGCTGTACATCCTGTGCTTTAATAGGCTGTGTTCTTCAATTATCTTAATTAAGGAATACTTTTATGTTCTTCCCTGAAACTTGCTTTACAAGCAGGTTTCCAGGCCCTAGACATGACTACATTCCAGTGTAACTATGATGATTAAAATAGCTAATTTAATATTTTTAAATAAAAGCTAAATTCTAGTATACCTAGTCTATTATGATTTGCAGTTTCAGATATGTGTTGAGAGTGTGATGCCCTATATTCTTAACTATACAATGCTTGTTGATGATGTTTTAATTTTTAAGGCATTAAGAGTGCTATAATCATTAAAGCACCTAATAAAAAAAATAATAGGAGAAAAATAAACCACTTAAACTACTCAAATATTTTGCACGATTCTCAATGGTTCAGTCAAAAAAATTTATGAAACAGAATACATATTTTAAATTAGTCCCATCTCTTTTTCTTAAAAAAGAAGTATTAATTGATGATAAAATTGAATTTCAAAGCCTTCTATTATGTCTCACTGTCTCTGCTGCTACCTCCCTACCTCTGCCTCAGTTAGTTTTCAGTGAAGTTGCCAGAGTAAAATTTTAAAAAGGCAAATATGGCTAAAGTCCTTCGAGGTCTTATCATTGCACTTGGGATTAACTCTAAATTTCTAGGCATGACATGCAAGGGCCCCAGGGGAGGCTGCTTGGTTTTTCTCCAGCTGGGGTTCTGATTACCCCTACTCCTGAACTATTAAATCTTGAGCTGAACTAAATGCATTTCCCATGAAGGTGCATGGGCTGACTGTGTTCTTTCATCTGTATGGCGGGCTTCCCCCCCTCTTCAGGCCATGCTTGTCTTTTAAGACTCAACACAAACGCTGTCTAATTTATGATGTACATCCCAATTATTCCAATTAAAATCACTTGTTCCCTCCTTTCTGCCCTAACCATATTCAGTGGACATTTATAGTTCTTGCTTTTTCTCCTACACCCTTTCCTCTTCTGGAGGATAGCACATCCTCGACACTAGTTGGTGCTAATGAGGATTGGGATTTAAGTTCCTCCTCAGAGCCCAAGCACTATTGCCTCATGCGCTGACCAGAAAAATTAGTCCAAGGAATCAGTACGTGAATCACTGCAGTTTAGTGGTACGGTTAGATTTTTTTTTTCCAAATAAGAGATGGGATGGGGAGAAATCTGGAAAAATGTAAGATTAAATGTGCTGGGAGCCAAGATTCTAACTTCATGGATTAAGTAAATGTTAAAGAATGAAACTTTATGAGTAAAGGAACAGATAAAAGATTCAGAGAAAATCATGATTTGATTCCTATCCCTGACTCCAATATCAATGCCCTTTTCTGTGTTGTTACATGAATCAATTCCTTTTCCAAATTAAGCTATTTTGAGTTGTGTTTTTTCTTTTTTATTCAATACAGTTATTTTTATGCTTCTGGCTCTCAGCATTTTAGTCTAAAATTATCTACTTATTTTAAATGAATGTACTCTTTTCCAAAATTAAAAGTAGAATTAAAGAAACATTACCTTTGCCACACTGATGGTTATATCAAAGTGTATACGATGAATGGTAAGGATGGACTTGGACACCTGTGATAAAATCACCATAATCTCATTAACTGAGATGTCTCAACATGGAAAAAAAACTGGGATGATCAACAAAATAAATGTGGACACTAAAAATGTGAACATATTTATCTTACAATTGCTTCCTCTGGCCTACTGTAGAATCCACTCTGCTAAGCATGTGCAATGGGGAAGTCATTAGAGTTTCTGCAGCAAGACTTGGGATCTTGTTTCTGGTGAAAACTTGTAAAAGGTTATCTAACATGGTGGATGCCTCTCCAGTCCATGTTTCTCAATGAGGAAATCTGAGACTGCAAATTCTCAGATGATGGTCAGAGTAGCAAAGGGTTACTACTGAGTTGTCAGCAGGAGCCAAGGGCAGGTGGAAGAAATCATCACCTACTGTAACCCTTGATACTAATTAGCCTCCTCCTCATTAATCACATGCAGTTTTCCACAGTCCATTTTGGTTTGTACTTAAGCTTTCAAGAGCATTCTCCTCCTTTTTAACAATGTAGTTATAGTGCTGTATAGCACACAAAGAAAACTAAGAACTTCCTGGACATGCTTGTTTGCTTTATAATATGAAGGCTTTTCTAAACAGGATAGGTGTCTTTTGAAGCGATAAATTCTCTATCAAATTTCAATGGAAGAAATTTCCAGGATGTGGCTCCTGGGAAATGGCAAGGGGAGGTTACTGGATGATAAATATGAAGATCCAGGTGGTGGCAACCTTTTCTAATTCTGACTGTCGATTACGGTCTCAGTGGACTCTCTCTGCCCATGCCACAATCAAAACAGCCAGCAACATCTGAAATTGAATTGGGATAAACATCAGTTAGAACAAAAGTCTGTACAGTTTCTCTTAAGGTGTGATGATTTTAAATGCTTAGAGTCAAGTACTTTTATTCAGATCCAGAATGAGTCTCACAGAACATGTAATTCAGACTTTTGTCCTACTAATGGGAAAAACAGATACAAAGATATTAAGTAGACAAGCCAAAGTGCACACAGCTGATTGATGACCTAGTAGAAACAGAAAAATAACCAACAATGCACTAGCAGTACCTTCTCACACCTAATTTGGAATCTTGTTTTGTTAATCATCTGCTTTCCTAAAATTTTGAGTCTTTTCCTTTCTGCCTCAGACTTCTCAGCATTCTCACATACTCATTTTTTAAAGAAAATCAGCCTTTACCTTGTATCCTCCTCCACCAACTCTATTTTATCAATGTTTTTTGTTTGTTTGTTTGTTTTTTGTTTTTTGTTTTTTTTTTTACCCAATGCTTATTACACTGTGCTCACACCTTCTCCTCCCATCTCAAATCTAGTCACATATACTCAACATTTTAATTCTATCTCTGTCACAGCTCCTGCCTATTACCCCAGGGTTATCAGTGATCTTTAACTAAAATCCAAGAATATCTTTGTAAATATTTGCTGGACCTCTATATGGTATTGTTGAGAATATTGATTACACTCAGCTTAAAATGTTCTCCTTGGTTTGCCATGATCACTCTTCCTTTTGTCTTCTCTGGGAAAATCTCCCTGTGATTCTTCACAAGCACCACTGCCTCTTTCTCTGCCTCAAATTCTGGTTTCCCACATTCTGTTTTCAGCCTTTCTTCCCACCTTCTTGTTGCATTTATTTGTCCTGTCTCAGGATTCAATGAACCTAGATTTGTTCCTGGAATCTGGGGACCTCTATGCAATTGCTAATCTACTGTCTGCCCGTGGGCAATATTTACAGACACAGACACACACATCTGTGCATGCATGTGCAAACACACACACATACCAAATACACAGAGCACCTCACACATCTTACCCAGCTTCTGCTCCTGGGTATTAGCTTTGTTGAATGGCGTCACTATTTATGCAGTTACCTAAGAGAAGAAACTGGTAATATTCGTGACTTCTTCCTCTCCCTTCTTCCCATCACCCATTTGTCCTTATCTTCTGTTTATACTTCCACTGAATTATCTCTTGAATTCCCTTCTCCTCTCAAATTCTACCTTCAATCTCAGTTACTACCTCACTGTAGACCTTTACTATGTCTTGCTTAAAAGATTATTACTTCCTAATGGTTTCTCTGTTATCATTAATCCTTCTGCAGTCTACCACCTCACTTACTGTAAGAATAATCTCTACGACAGAAAGAAAGAAAAACAAAAATTATGTCATGTGTTCACCTAAAACCTTTAGTTTCAGGTTTTGGGTTCAATTCGGTCTCTCATTTCAACAAAATAGGGCTTTGTTATGATGTCAAATATGAACACTTGTCAAGTCTCCTTTGTTTGGAAACTCTAGCTCCTTTTTCCTAAACTTCCCCTCAGAAAGAATTGACAACCTATGTGCCTTGAGGACCACTCATATGATTCTAGTGGAGCATTGGTGACACACTGGTGCTGGTGTTTGTGTGCCTCTTTTCCTCAGTGCTTGCATGTATCTGATGGCTGGGACTCTGTGTATGTACTAATGTGTGTGTGTGTGTGTGTGTGTGTGTGTGTGTGTGTGTATGAGTGTGTGTGTATGTGTGCATATGCATGTCTTTCACATTTCCTAACACAAATTTTGTTACACTATAGGTTTTAAAAAATTATTTTTGAATGGATGGATGAATTGATGATCATATATATCTATACACACATATAGACATATTATATTATGTGCATACATATATCTGAATATATTAGTCAACTGTAGTGTACCAGTTCATCTTATTTAGTCTCTCCTATCTCTTATCCCAACCATCACTACAGATAGCAGTTCTATGTGGGCTCTGAGTAACTTCATAGGAGCAATTGGCTAGGGCCTTGCCTCAGGGCTCTCTTATCTCCTACTGTGGAAGTGTACTAGGTATCCATGCATGCACAGCCTGGAAGTGGGGATGAAGAAGTATTAATTCCTCATGGGGAAAATCTTCAAACCATAGGGATGGGATCCAATGGGTAAATGTTATCCATTTCTGCATCTGGGATTTACCTCCTACATTTCATTGCATGTGTTTTCTTTGAAGGTCCTATAGGAGCAGATCACCTGCAGTGGTGGCCATGCCTTTAACGTATTCTTAAGATGAAGTATTAGGTTGTTTATTTGGGCTCATTCTTGTTTTAGGTGGTAGGTCTGTAACTTTCCTCTTATGACTGCTTTTACTGTGTCCCAAAAGTTTTGATATGTTGTATTATCATTATCATTCATTTCTATGTATTTCTTGATCTCTCTTTTTATTTCTTCTCTCACCCAATCATTCTTCAGTGGTATGTTGTTTAATCTCCAAGTATGTGTGGTTCTTTATGCTTTCTTTTTACAGTTGATCTCTAGTTTCAAAGCATTATGATCAGAGAATATGGTTGGTATGATTTCAACCCTCTTAGATTTGTTGAGACTATCTCTGTGTCCCAGTATGTGGTTGATTCTTGAGAATGTTCCATGTGCACTAGAGAAGAATGTATAAGCAGCTGTTACAGGATGGAAGGCTTTGTAAATGTCAATTATGTCCAGTTGGTCTAATGAGTCATTTAAGAATGTTATTTTCTAATTGATTTTCTGTTTGGATGATCTATCCACATATGACAGTGGGGTATTTAGGTACCCTACTACGATAATGTTTTGGTCTGTTTCTCCCTTTAGTTTTGTTTGTAATTGCTTTATATATTTCGGGGCTCCATAATTAGGAGCATAGATTTTAATAAGTGTTATGTCTTCTTGGTGCATGATTACCTTTATCATTGTAAAGTGTCCTTCAGTATCTTTCTTTACATTTTTTATTTTGAAGTCTATTTCATCTGACACTAGTACCACTAATCCTGCTTTTCTCTGAATGCCACTTGCTTGAAATATCATTTTTCACCATTTCACTTTGAGTCTATATTTGTCTTTGGAGTTGAGATGTGTCTCCTAGAGGCAGCATATGGTTGAGTTTTGTTTTTTGATCCATTCTGCAACTCTGTGCCTTTTTATTGGTGGGTTCAGTCCATTCACATTTAGAGTGATTATTAAAATATAAGGTCTTCTTATAGCCATTATATCTTTTGCTTTCTGGTTGTTCAGTGTTTTCATTTCTTCCTTGTCCTTGTATTTCTGTTTTCTTTATTTTGGTTGGCTTTTGTGGATTTTCCCTCTGGTCCTTCTTGTTTTATGTTATATACTTCAGTTCTGAATCTTTGGCATGTAGCTACCATTATAAATATGTAAAAGATAGTTACAGACACACACACACACACACACACACACACACACTCACACACACACACACGTCATTCCTTTCTTTCTGTGCATGCCTTATCTCGATTCCCCTTTGCAAATTTCGATCTTTGAATCTTCCCCTTTTCAGTAATTTTTGTCTCAATTTGGCCCTATGTATGCTAAACATTCATTACTATCTTGTTATAGCAAATGTCTTCTTATTTTAAGCTTATAATGCCCTGTTCCTAGTAAGAGTTGCACTCCTTTGGTTTTATCAGCCTGCTAGTCACCTTACTCCTAATTATCTTTTTTTTGTGTCATTTTTTTTAGGTGATTTGATCCCTTTCAGTATTTCCTGTAGTGCATCACTTGTAGTAGGGAATTCCCTCAATTTTTGTATGTCTGGAAAGGTCTTTATTTCTCCTTCATATCTAAAAGAGAACTTATCTGGATACTTTATTCTAGACTGGTAGTTCCTTTCACTTAAGATTTAAATATTTGATTACACTCCTTTCTGGCTTGTAAGGTTTGTGCTGAGAAGTCCAACAATCATCCAATAGATTTTCCTTTATAGGTTACCATCTTTCTTTCTCTGGCTGCCCTGAGAATTCTGTTTGTCATTGACTTTTTGATAATTTTAATACAATGAGTCTTGGTGAAGGCCTTTTTAGGTTGAGATAGTTGAGTGTTCTGTTGACTTCTTGAATTCCAAGTTCCAGCTCATTCCTTACATTTGGAGAATTCTTGTCAACTATTTGTGTGAAATGTTTTCTAGTCCCTGCTCCTTTTCTTCACTTTCTATAATGCTCTTTATTCTTATGTTTCCTCTTCTGATGGTGTCAGCTAGTTCTTGTATTTCTCTTTCATTATTTTTCATTTTTTGGTTTCTCATTTCTTCCATCTAATTTATTTCTAGATTTCTGTCTTTGATATCACTGATCCTTTCTCCATTTGATAGACTCTATTTCTCAGACTTGCTATTTCATTTTTCAACTCTTGCAGTGTTTTTTTTTTTTTTTTTTTTTTTTAATCTCCAGTAAGTCTATTCTGTTCTTTTTGAGGGTTTCAGTCTCCTTGTTCTGCTCATCTTGGTGTTTTTCTCAATTCCTGAAAGTGTTGATATGACTCATTTTGGATCTCATTGAGTTTTTTCAGAAGTACCATACTGAATTTTCTGTCATTTAAGTTGCATATTTCTATGTCTGTAAGCTTATTTTCTGGAGATTTTTCTTTTTCTTTCTGAGATGCCTTGGTTGCTCATGGTGTTTAATGGACTATTTATCCACATGAGCATCAGTGGAAGTGTGTTCTGCTTCCCCCCCCCCCCAGAAAGATTTATTGTATAATGGTTCCTAGACTGTTGCAAAGAAGTTGTTCTTCTTTTAGTTTCCAGTAGGTTGCATCTAAGTCTCTTGTATCTCTGCTTTATATAAAGTCTTACTAATGTCTTTTTTCCTTATAGATATTTAATCATACTCACTACCCTTAATTTCAGTTTCTGTCAGTGTTAGCAACAGTTTTGGTGGTGTTTGCTCAGATTCCCCTGGTGCTCTGTGGTGATTGGTCTCAGAGGGTATGGGGGAAGGGATCCTCTGAGTTGGGGGATGGGGGCTACGGCTCAGCTTTGGTTTTACAACCTTGTCTGGTAAAAATCAGCTCTTGTTTCTCTGCCATCACTGTTTCTCTGCCTTCTGCCCTCATGACTGGGAACTGCTGCTTGCCGCGTGGAGCTCACAGCACTTCCAGGCAGGGCTGTTCAGGGAACTCGCCACACCTTCTCCCCTCCTCTTCCACCTACAGGGAGCTCTGGCTGAGAGAGGCAGCTTCTTTTTTCCCTCCCAGTACACTGCCTGATACCTGGGGTTCTGACCTGTGGTAACCCTTATGTGCAGATCCCACACTCAGACATGCTGGTGTGCAGTTTGGGTGTTTTTGTTGAGTTTTAGATGTTTTAGCTTATCATTATTTCAAGGGGAGAGATCTGGGGACGTCTCTCACTCTGCCATGTTTAATCCAATCTAACTCATTCTTATATGGGTTCTCTCTCCATCACTTCCTATCTCTTACTTCTACTCCTGGGAACTATATTCTCTATCGATAATCAGACCTAAGCAGTCATTGAAGGCTCTGATTTTAGGGGATCTAGGCTAAAACAGTGACTAATGATCATAACAAAGAAAAATAACGACAGATTTTATAAGCTAAATGGTCTTCATAATACATTTATCCAGAAAAATAATGTTCTGGTTTTATAAAAAATATATATGCAGGGAATTTTTTAGCTTGATAAATTAAATGTATATTTAGATACAAATAATATAGCCAGTATGTAATTTAAGTCTCACCTCTACCATTCATAAATTATTTAACATGGTCAATTTAATAATCTCAATAAACTCCAGTTTTTTTTTTATCAATGAGACAGGGGTGATAATAATCCCATCACAGAGTTGCTATGAGTCTAAAATGCATTAATTGATGAAAAGTACCTCTCAGAACCTAAAATTCTAACTTCCTTCAATATGAAATAATGTATTTTTCTAAAGATACACAATTATGAAATGGAAGAAAATCAAGTTATTGTCATTCATTATAATCATGATTTCAGTTGCAGGAAACTAAAAATAGCCTAATGTATTTAAAGGTACATCAATTTTGAATATTCCCATTACTACATTTTTCTTTCATTTTTTTTTCTTTTAATGGATTAAGTTTACTGGTATTGAACTTATAGAAGCTAAAGAATTGTTCTATAAGCATAAAAGGTAAATTTTTTGGTCTCAATTGCATTACTTTAAGAGATACAAAGTTCTTATCACTTAAATTATCACTTTTATTTTTCCATTTTCCTCCCTTTTTTATTATTATGAGGTGGGATGCAACAACATTTACAAAATACCGCCATGCTAACAGGTATGAAAATACTGCTCTGCTCACCCAAGGGAAAGCAGAATTCCAAGCTGGAATGGCCTGAAACATTAATTCATTAACTAAAGTACAAAAATTTGAATTCAGCACATGTAAAGAATTTGACACCTATCCATTTAAAATGTTTGAGAAGACAGGTGAACAGAAGTCAAATGTGTTAATGTCCAGACCCAACTATTTTTGCTCTAAAATAATATAGGTCCTTTACCTTTATAACAATAATGATTCTTATTCGATGCAATAGGTATTCCACCTGTGCTAAAGAGTTCTACTTCAACTATTAAATTGAGCTGCTGCATAGGTAAAATACATCAAAATTATATATATATATATATATAGAAGTAGCAGTTTTTCCACTGTGCTGCATTTTCGAGAAAAGTGTATTGCTCCAACATGAATATCTTTGAGAATACTTACTATTTCTGACTTGTTTGCCACATCATCTTAGAAATATTCACTTGATTCTCAAAATAATATGCTTTACTAGTTCTTGATCTACCCGAAGGCCTTTACTATCATGGACTGTATGGCTTCTAAAGGGTGATACTTATAGACCATGTGAATAAACAAATATATCACAACTATTGCATTGTAGGCATGGGGAATCTTCGCTTTGAGCCAAAAGCCACTTTGACACTGATTAAAAATATGCCGAAGACCCTGTGACTTCCATATGGTTAATTGTCAAAACATGTCTCTACTTCCAGCAAACAATAGCATAATTCTCTTCTTATCGCAGCCTACACATTTGAAAACATCTTTCTCCGCACTTACAGTTTACTTTTTAGTCTTGTCTCTTCTTCCTTCAAAGGGTCTCAAATTCACCAATTCTTTTATTTTCTTGTGAGTTCCTTTATTCAAATCCTGCATACTTTTTGCTTGGAAGGTTGTAGTTATTTATTATGAGCTTCTCTTTCTGTCTTTATTTTTCTTCTCTGCCACTGATGCATTTCCTGATATTTGTTTAAATTTCCTTAAATGTCATTTTTCTTATGTGTTACTTCGACTGAGGAATCCACAATGTGTCTAGCCTATGAATTTCTCCACTTTTATTTTTTTGTTTAAGTTTGTCAGCTACAGAAAATTGTGGAGAGCAAAATTTGAATCCCTCAAATTTCCAAGACACCCCTACTGTCATGAGTTTCCACTTCCCTAGGATACTAGTCAGATGCCTCTCACCACACACCGTGCCATGGCTCCACTGGGGCCTGCCTTCCTTGCCAATATTATGTTACAAACTACATTTCTGCTGCACTAAACTGTTTTCACTTATCTCACCATCACTTTCTTCCACTTGCTTATTCTGATTTAATTCTAGATGTTTTGCCCTTTTTCTCCTTCTGCATTCCACTTAGTTCATTAAATACTATTAATTAATTAAGTCCCGGCATTAGACCTCATCACTACCATTGTAAAGGAGTTATGAAACGTATTTACTGTGAGTACGTCTAATCTAACACATTTTATAGTACTTACTATTTAAAATTTCCTGTTCTTTTCTCGGGAATATTTGTGAATACCTCAACAGAAAAGACTTTTTGTGTTTTTTATTGCACCCAATCTTTTGCCACAGAAATAAGACAACAGCCCAACCAGAGACTGTCAACTTTTTGAGAATAGAGACCATATCTATATTTAAAAAATTTGACCATTGTATTCCAGCAATTTTTATAGTATTCAGCTCATGGGAAACACTTAATGAATGTGAGTCAAATTATTTTGACTAGATAATTGAAAGTGCATGTACTTTCTACACAGGTAAAATCATATAGTATCATGTCGAATTCAGCTTATTTCAATTGGCTTTACATTATGAGTTGAGCTTCCCTTGCCATGAAAGCTCTGGAGAAGCATCAGACATATCTATGTGATATTGGACTGTATAGATACATTTTACTTATTTATTATGTTATTGAATGTCTCACTTGCCTCCATATTTTACTTTAATAAATTATTTGACGCATATGTTCTTATTTGTATCATTGATTATACCTTTAAACTAGACTCGTGATTTTGAAATTATCAAGTCAATGGCATACACTTTTTAACAGTTAACGTAATTATTTAACACTTAATTATAATAACAAATGTTTTCCTAAAAGTGTAAAATAGTTTATACCTTAACAAATAGTATATGCAAATATTTCACTATATCTTTTGAAATATCGACAATTTTAACATTAAAATACTTGTGATTAAAAAATAGTTTAGACATTTTCAAACGTATACAAAAGAAGAGAAAATGGCACAATCAAAATCCACGTACATAGGTTCAACAAGGATCAACTCGCTTATAGATGATCTTATTTATCTATATCTCCACTCATTTTTCCTGCCTTCAGGATTACTTTGAAGCAAATTCCAGATATCATATTATTTTGCTAATAAATATTTAACTATTTCTAATAGATAAATGTTCTTCTTGTAAATAAAACCACAGTAGTATCATGTGTTGCTGCAGATTCGAGGTTCCTGGGTAAGGGGTACAAGGCTTGGGCAGTTGGAAGAAAATGTGGGGAGCCATAGGCAACTGCAACATAGCTCTTTGCTCCAGGAAGGGCAGAGCTTACCTCACAGGGTGGCAGTGTTATACAGCAAGGGCACAGTCAGCCTCGCATGGTGGTGACACCTTTTATACACGGGTTAAACAATAGTGGCACACTGCCAGAAGCCCACGCACGCATCCCTGGCACCCGGTTACATAAGAGGAATAGTGCTGAGTCACTTCTGTTTGAAAGTAAGCTAAGGGTGTTGGGAGGGAGCCTGACTACAGCCGTTTTTCTTTCTTCACACATAGCATCATGTCAAAACAAAATTAACTGTAAGTTCTTAATATCATTAGATATTTAGTGTTAACTTTGTGTCTTTACATATAAACCTAATATTCCCCATTTATGGTTTTTCTAATGTAATCTTTCGTTGAAAAAAAAACAGGTTATGTATTCTATAGGATTTCCAAAAGTCAGTATATTTAAGGGTACATATTCATGTTGCCATTTGATGTATTCTTTTTGTAAATAGGTAGCCAGATTAATTAACTAACTACATTATTCGCTCATTGGTAAGCCTACTTCACAGGTGCTACTAATAATTTTTTCAGAAGATACATAATTCATGTTTGTCTTTTTATATTAACAGTTATAGATAATTATTAGTAAAATATATTGATTGAATAAAGGTTGCAAATTGTTATATTCTAATTTTAATATTTCTTCTGCATTGATTAGCTAGAATACTTCCTTCAGAGAAAATTCTTTTTAACTATTCAGTTACTATTAGGTCCAGTTCAAACAGGGAAAGTTCAATGAGTGCTTGATTCTTACGCTTTATTTTACACTTTTCAAAATTGTGTACTCTCAAAAGATGTCCAATAAAAGTTTCTGTAAATAAATTTTTAGAAGCTTATAGATTTAAACATATTTAATAAGTTCTAATCCAATGAATTATAATACCAGTAGAAGCTTAAATTACCCTGTCATTGGCAGTTAAAGTTCAGTCAGATTTGGAGCTGCATCCTTTTGATGGGATCCTAGTAGTTCTCGATTGCTTCCTTATGTTCTTATTTAACAAGAGGCTCCAGATTAATCTTGTACCTTTGCCAGCCTGACTTGTAGTTTTTCTATTCATTTCTTTAGCTTTTAAGATATATAATCATATTCATATTACGTGCAAATTAATTTTTTATATTTTTCTTTTTTAAATTGTAATTTACATAATTGCATTTCTAGCAATTTAAATAGCAAATAATTCAAACAAAATATGTGTAAAGCCAGAGGGGAGAAAGATAATCAGGGGATCATTTCATAAACTATATAAATGTCTAACCAATATACTGCATACTCGAAACTAAAAATAAAATAAAATTTAAAAATATATAGTATGGGAGGCAGTGACCATCCTTATGTAGTTCTAGACAAAAGTAATTTTTGCTTTTCCATTTGGTGAAATGCTGGTTTTGGTTTGAAAAATCTTGCTTTTTGATATCAGACTTATTTTATTTTAGGAAAAATCCTAATGTATTGAACCTTTTAAAACATTTCTCCTCAATATACCTGCCTAAAATGAGACTGATTTCCTCTAATCACAAAATACTTATTTCCATTCCCAGGTTTTGTTTATGAAGCTCTTTTGGTGTTCAGTGTGGGCTTAACTGCCAGGCTCATCTATGTTTTCAAATTCTATCATGGATTATATAAACATTAACTTTTTAAAATTTAAAGTAAAATTTTAAAAAGATGAAAAAATAATTAAAAATCAATGAGGCCATTTAATGACATTAGAGGGTTATTGGCTTTGTTCCAGGATTAAAATAAAATATTGAAAGTGCAAAAAAAAACTTTCTATTTTTATTTTGAATCTCATACCCAATATATGTCTCTGAAAAAAATTAGTTTAATAAACTGAAGTACAAAGTCTTCTTTCTGAATCACACCAGTTAAATTCTTGAATGCTAGCATTTGATTATTATTTTTCTTCCTCACTCTATCTGAGGCTACTGGACAGAGCTTGAATTGTCTTTTCATTCCTCTGTTTCTGGAACCCATCACAGGGCCTAGAACAGAAGAAGTTCTCAGTAGATATTTGTAGAATGAGTGATTAAAATCTTGTATAACCCTGCAAAATCATAACCCTCTGATTGTTTTTCAACTCTTTGTAATTATAAGGATTAGCACAACCTATCCCTAAATTTAAGAGTAACTTGATCCATAGTTAATTCTTGTTTGCTAATTTCATATTTACAATTATATTTTATGCTCATTAAAGAGTAAAATTTTGTTAGTTAAGGTAATGCTACTGCTTGTATTCTATAATGTCCAAGATAATACAATTGAAATATATATTCATGCACATAAAAGTTCAGACATACTTATTGTCAGTCACCTACAAGAAGTGACTTGAGATGCAGGTTTTGTACATCTGATTGCTTTGTAATTCCCTCATGCTCGGAAGGCCTTTGCTGGATCCCCTGCATGATGGGAGCTGATGATAAAAGAGAGGATGGAGCAAGTATATCTTTTCTTAGAAGTGACCTTCATCATTTCTGCTCATGTGTCACCTGCATAGTTGTCTGGGAAATAAAGTTTATGGCTATGCAGCCATTCCTCAGAAACTAGTCTATGCAACAGGAAAGAAGCAGGGATATTTGGTGTCAGATGGCCATTTCTGCCACTGTAAACATTTATGACACTTCTATCAACCTAATACCATATTGTTAGTGCTCAAAAGCAAGCTTTGTTTTAACTCATTAAGTTATTTAGAATTAATGCATCATCGAAAGCATCAGTCACTAAATGCAAAGTGTTGTGGACCTGGGGATCGGAGTGAAAGTAGTAAATGAATTCAGATTCATTTGATATTTGCAAAATTCTTCTGAGTGTATAAGAAGATTCAAGGATTTATAAGTTTATTATATAGACTAACTATGTACTATGTATACAATATAACATATTGGTGCTTATGTTAGTTATCTATTCCATTATATATTCATGTAAAATTTAAATAGTGATTCTACATATATTTCTCCATTTGTTTTACAAAAACATACATAAGATAGTCATTTCATTATAGCATTAATTTTCAATAGCAAAAATAACAATGATCTATATGCCCATAAATACATGATCATTTATATAAATTATAATCTAGATAATAAAGGATATATAAAGACATTAAATATTTTATCAACATAAGTTTTTGATATGCAAAATATTTTAAATAACTTTTTAACATACATGGCTTCAATATATGATGCACAGTATAATTTCAATTTATGAAAATATGTTTATTGTATTAGTTTTCTATTAATGTATAACATATCACCATAAATTTATTAAATTAAAATAATACCTGCTTATTATATCATAGTTCTGTGGATCAGAATTCTACTACAAGGTGACTGGATTTTCTGGTCAGGTTTTGGCAAATGCGCATTATTTTCTGAGGATTCTGAAGTCATTCTCACTGTGAACAGAATTCAATCAATTGTTTATGTTTGTAGGACTGAGGTCTCCATTTTTTTTGTACATGTCTCTCTTCATCTTTAAGCCATAATAACCAGTTGAATCTTTCTAATGCTTCTAATTTCTCTGAATTCCCCATTTTTTGCCATCTTCTGCTTATTTTAAAGGCTTGTATGAATTACATTAGGTTCACCTAGATAATTCAGGATAATCTCCATATCTAAAATCAACCGATTAGTAGTTTGAATTACATTTGTAAAGTTTCTTTTGCTATAGGGTAACATATTCTGTCCCAGGGATTGGAGTAGAGAGTATTCTTGGAAGCCCTAATTCTCCCTACCACATGCTTATTATCATATGTAGTCAAAACAATATAGAAACTGAAGTTTATGATTGTATTAGAATGGTAGTATTATTGGTGACTTTGTTTTTAACTTAAGTGAAGATGTGGCTTGTGTTTCTGTGTTGTTATTTTTTAGATAAAAGCAGTTAAGAAGAAAGTGTATGGGTTATTTGTTTAGCGACTAAAGATTACTCGACTTTGATAATTGTTCATGGGTACAACTTTGATGACTTTGTAGTTTGTAGCTAAGCACATACTTTCTGACTATTTTTCTACTTCCATCCCCAAGCTCCCAGTATTGAATGAGGCCAGTCTTTTTGAAACTCATATGAATAATTGTCAAGAATTGATGTAAAATGGGATATGACAGAACAGGTTTAACTATATAAAGTCTAAAGCCTTGGTCTATATGTGTGTTTTTCAAAAATATGTAATGAGATGAGTGGCTCTGTAAGAAATCATGTGTCTAGGACTTGTAATGAGATGTTTGCCAGATAAGCCATAATGAGATGCTTGTCTGGGACTCTAATAAGATTCCTTGTTGGGAATGTGTAATTAGATGTTTGACTTGCAGTGTGCAATGAGCAGTGTGACTAGGAGCATAATTAGTTTGGGTGTTGGGAAAGAGCAATGTCATCTATGGCTGAACTGCCAAGAGATGCTCAGGTAACCTTGTGGGAAGTACATGCAGAATATGATGATGTGCACACTGAGAGGGAAATAAGTCACATGGGGAATATTCCATTGGTATGGAAAATGATGTCCTCTTAATAGTGTATCGTCATTTATTAGAAAGAACGAAATGCAAGATGAGGCTATGAGAATAGATTTAGCTATGTGCCATAGAGGGTTAAGTATTGACACTGGTGCCAAACTACTGAGAATAGAACTCCTGTTTTATGACATCAGAACAACTTCTGGCAAATTACTTACACTCTCTACATGTTTGTTTCTTTATCTGTAAATTTGGGGCTACAATACAACTTACCATGTAAGACTATTGTGAGGATTAAATTAGTATTCTACGGAAAGTGTTTAAAGCAATGCCTGGCATGTACATAAATGCTCTGTGGTTGTTATCATGTGTCAGAACCTATAAGTACATTATTGGATTTAATCTTTATTACAACTCTGTATGGGACAAAAGCATGGAGGCATCCACTCACTTGCTCCAGAACACACAAGCAGTAAATAGCAGAAGGAATCTACTGTGCAGCAGCAGCCAATTTCTCATTTGAAGAATATGATGCCCATTTCTGAAGCAGAAGATTGGAAAACTGTAAACTAGATTCTTTGGGAAGGTACAAGGAGGAAAAATGAGTAATAAAACTAATCTGATAGATCTGGAAGAGGAGTGGCTGCACGCTCAGCCTCAGTTTCCTCATCTGCATCATAGGGAGTAACAGCCTCATCTCTTAGGTGGCTTTAAAAGTTAAAAGTGAAAATGTTAAAGAGTTTAAAACAGTGTCTGCTACATGATAAATTTTGGTCAGTTAGGATGGCATTTGTCTGCAGGTAACAAAAAATGTGACCAAAAGAGACTTAACCAAGTAGAAGGCTGATTTGTAATCACTAAATTAGAAATTGGGGTCCAGGCAAGTAAGGACCAACATAGACATTCCAGTGGTGTCATTAAGGATTCAAGTGGCTGCTGTGTTCCTGATCTGCTGTACTTATCCTATGGAATTCTCTCCATTGGTCACAACACAGAGCCCCCTTCTCTAAACATATTTGGATTTTAGAAAGGAGAGAAAAGGGTGAGATATGAAAGGCAAAGGGCCTTTATACATATTAGTTAGTCTGTCCCATTATAAAACTTCCTTCAGGTTCCGGCAAGTGCCTTCTATTTCTCATTGTCTACATGGGAGTACAGTAAAGTGAGTTTCTTTGCTTTCCAGTATATACATGCTGAAGTCTTAATGACTTTCTTGTGAATTGGTAGATCATTTTTATTTATTGAAGATATTACCCTTTTGCCATCATTTGCTCTGTCGACACTGAGGTAAACCTTAATGATGGAATAATTAGCTTCTCAGTAGAAAACCTTGGCAAATTAACAAAATCTTTGGGGAAAAATAAATTAGTCTCAATGCAGGGAAACTGTTATTCTACATGAAAATCACATTCCTGTGATCTTACACACTTTGTGCTTTGTATAAGGTTATGAGTAGAACAAAAAAATGTTGTCGTTTCTATTTTTTAAGCCTGAGGCATATTTGACATTTCTTCCTTTACTTCTACTTAAAGTAAAAGGAGCTGCATTTCTATGATAGAAATCCAATAGTGGTTACATAACAAACCAGGCAAATAAAGTAATTTATTTCTGTGAATGTAAAGGGTTAAACTCTCTGAATATTTTAGAAGAAACATTTTACAAATTCAAGAGCTCCACAGTGGTCATTAGCTGTATCTCTATGAAGCCACTGGCAGTCTCTCACTTTTATTCCTTTCTCTAAGCTTGAAAAGAAAATTTATTGCAAAGTACAAATTATCTATCTGAAAAGAATCTTCACCTGAGACTGGGCACTGCTATGAATATCTCCTTTAATGATGAAAATGTAATGGTAGGTAATGTATTATTCAGGTTAGTCTAAAGTTATGCTGCAGTAAAATAAAACTTCCAAATTTTAGTAGTTTAATGAAATCATAGGATTATTCCTACTTATGCTGCATTCAAAAAATGTTGGCAGATGCTGCTCACCAAAAGCCTTCAGGGATACAGATAGATAGAGGCACCACCATCCTTATTATGTCTTTTTTTTTTTTTTCTGTAGAAGGGTCAGGATTCACTACAGCATTCACAGAGATGGCTAGAGAGTCAAGCACAGACTATTAAAAGCTTTAGTCTGGAAGTGACATGTATTATTTTTTCTCATATTTCTTTATCAAAACCTCGTCACAAGGTCATGCACCTAGAATTAAGGAGGAAATGGATATCAGTGAACATTGGTTATATCTATCCCAGTTATTATTCTGCTTCTTTTTCCAAAATCCTAAAAGGAAAAAAAAATTATATTTGCTCTATCCACTTCCTTACTCCCACTCTGGCTTCAGTTCTTTGCCTCCCCTGAGAAAACTCTAATACAAAGTTTACCAAGACCTGACATATGACTCCTTTGTCCTTAAACCCCACAAACATTCCTAAAATAAGTAACTTTTCTAAACACTTACTCCTTTTAAAATTCTATTCATTGGATATCATTTCTTTAAATGGTTTTACACACTCCTTAGCATGACCTGGCTTCAGACTAATTCTCATCTCATTCATTGTTATCCTAAGGATTTTTAATTCTATTTTGTTATATTTTTCTTTGCTTCGTCCCTCCATCCTCCAAATTCCTTCATGCCTATTTCTCCCTTCCTTCTTTTCTTCCTTCTTTTCTTTCTTCATTCCTTCCTTCTTCATTCCTTTTATGGGCATTCTTTATACAAACTATGGCCATGACTTTGATAGATTTTGTTATTGTTTTTGTTGGAGAGAGTAATTTTCATGTTTATTTAGGATTGTTAGTAATGATAAAAGAATGACACACATATAATAAGGCACTTTTTATATTTCAGGTTCTTTCCTAATGTTTAACTAAATTATTTTTTATAATATTTTTAATTATTTTAACCATTTTTAAGTGTTCAGTTTAATGACATTACATATATTCACATTATTGTGTAACCATCCCTGGCATCCATCTCCAGAAACAAAGAAACCCAAATAAACAAACAACAAACAACTTCCTATTCCCCACTATCATCAACCTCTGGGAACTACCATTCTACTTTCTGTCTGTGTTAATTTGGCTTCTGTGGGTTCATCACATAAGTGGAATCATACAGTATTTGTCTTTTTCTAACTTATTACACAGCATAATGTCTTCAATGTTTTTCTATGTCTTTTTATCTTGTCTTTATTGAAATATAGACAATTAGTTGCTTGTGTTTACATTATACAATTTAGTGACTTTTTTCAATTATAGTTGGCATACAATAATATTCCACTTTCAGTTGTATAGCATATTCATCAGATCCACATAACTCACAAAGTGATCACCTTACTAAATCTAATACTCCTACTCCTCCTTACATATTTAGTACATTATTAGCCATCTTCCCCATGCTACATCTTCCCACTCTACATCTCCATGTTTGTTTTGAAACTATCCATTCGTACCTCTTAATCCCTTTGCCTTTTTTTTTGTTCCCCCAACCCTCCTCCCATCTAGTATCCCTCTAAATATTCTCTGTATCTGAGTTTATTTCTGCTTTTATTGTTGTTGATTTTATTCATAGATTTCACATGTACATGAAATCATGTGATATTTGTCTTTCTCTATCCAACCCATTTCATTCAGCATAATACCCAATAGGTCCATCAAGGCAATATCTTTTTCCCAACCCTTCTTTTCAGTGTGTGTGTGTGCGTGTGTGTGTGTGTGCGCGCGCGCGCGTTTAATCTGAAGTGAGTCACTTGTAGGCAGCATATGTAGGGGGCTTGTTTTCTTATCCATTCAGTCACTCTATCTTTTGGTTGGAGCACTTAATTCTTTTCCATTTGAGGTACTTGTTGATAGGAAGGTAGTCATTACTATTCTTTATTCCTGTTTTTGATACATGTTTTTTCTTCTTAAAGAAGTCCCTCCAACATTTCCTGTAATAATGGCTTGGTGCTAATAAATTTCTTTAGCTTATTTTTGTTTGGGAAGCTCTTTATCTGTCCTTCAACTCTAAATGATAGCTTTACTGGATAAAGTGTTCTTGGTTGTAGATCCTGGGTCTTCATCACATCAAATATTATGTGTTGAGCCTTTCTGTCCTGCATAGTTTCTTTTGAGAAATCAGCTGCCAGTTTATAGGTGCTCCCCTGTAGGTAATTGGCTGCTTTTCTCTTGCCACTTTTAAGATTCTCTCTTTGTATTTAACCTTTGGCATTTTAATTATGATGTTTCTTGGTGTGGGCCTTTTTAGATTCTTGGTTTTTGGGATTCTCTGAGCTTCCTGGGGTTTTATGTCTATTTTCTTCACCATATTAGAGAAGATTTCCATCATTATTTCTTCAAATAGATCTTCAACTTCTTGTTTTCCTACAGGTACCCCAATGACACGGATATTTTTTATCTTTAATAGTGTCCCATAGGCTCCTTAAACTATTATTATAATCTTGGCTTCTTTTTTCTTACCATTCTGCTGAGTGTCTTTGGCTTTCCCATCCTCTGTACAGGTTATTTGATCCTCTTCTTTATTTACTTTGTTTATCTCATTTAATATACTTCTTATCTCAGATAATGTATTCTTCATTTCTGACTGGTTCCCTTTTATAATTTCCATTTCTACTTTTATGTTTTTTTATCTCTTTGTTGAAGTTCTCACTGAATTCATCTACGCTTTCCATTGTTCACTGAACATATTTATAACCAGTATTTTGAACTCTTCATCTGTTAGTTTGCATGACTCCATTATTCCTGGATCTCTGTTATCTTCTCTTATATGGTTTCTGCTTCTTTGTCTTCCCATTTTGGCTTTCTTTGTGTCTGTTTCTATGTATTGAGCAAAACTCCTAGTCTCCTGGTCTTATTAGTGTGGATTTGTGAAGTAGGTGTCCAGTGGCACAGTCTTGAGAGGGGCTCAGCTACAGGCCAAATTTAGCTCAAGCATCTGCCCCTCTGGGGCCACCTATTCAGATTCAGCAGCAATCCACAGATGCTGTGCTTATAGTTACCTCAAAAGGCCACACCAGAAACAGAGGCTAGCTGCCACCAGTGTGAGTCTTGGTGCTGCTCAGCAAGATGCACGTGAATCACAGAGGACAAACCTGGATGTGGCTTGGGTGGGGCCATGAGTTGAGGAAGGGTGGGTTTCAGGGAATCCTCTGGGTGGAGTGACCTCTGTTATCCAGTTTGATGGTGTCTCAGCTATGGTGGAGCTGAGTCTGCACTGGGAGTGGGTAGAGCTCAGTAGAGGAACACTGAATACCACGGCACTTCTGTTCAGAGCGAGTCTCACCTTGGCCTTCATTCCAACAATTCAGTGTATTCCTGTGTGCAGCTGAACCAGTGCTGGTGCTCAGAGCTAGCCAGTCTGTCATCGTAGAATTCCACTTGTGGTCATGGCCCCTTTAAGAGGTTTCTGCCACTGCAGCTACCACAGCCTCCATCTCACTCAGCCGCTGGAGACCAGGCAGCCCCGCATCCTCGCCCCATCCTATCTTCTGCCATTGCAGGGTGATTTCTTGGATTTCTCCCTAGTTGTATGGCTTGCTCATCAAGATCCCAGGCGATTTTTCTTTGCTGCTGCTCCTTGTTTTTGTCATAACTTTGATTGGTCACCAGAGGGCTGAACAGAGCCTCTATCATCTATGCTATTTTTTTCTGTCTCTGTGTCTTCAAATTATATCCGTGTTGTAGCTTGTGCCAGCATTTTTTTTCTTTTTAAGACTAACATTCCTTGTATGTATTTATCACATTTAGTTTATTTATTCATCCACTGATAGATACTTTGGTTGCTTCAACCTTTTGAATACTGCGAATAATGCTGCTATGAAGAGGGGTATACAGATACCTGTTCGAGTCTGCTTTCAATTCTTTTGAATATATAAAAACTAAAAGTGAAATTTCTGATAATTCTATTGATATTTATTAATATAGCAATTTTATTTACTTTTTTGAAAAACCACCATACTGTTTTCCATAGTGGCTGCATTTTACATTACAACCAGCAAGAAATTGGACAAGGATTCCAATTTCTCCACATACTCACCAACATTTTCTCTTTTGATAGTAGCCTAACTTTTTGCAATTTTGATTTTCATTTCCTAATGATTAGTGATGGAAATTTTTACATGTGTTTGTTGCCACTAGTGTATCTTTTCTGGAGAATGTCTATTCAAGTTCTTTGCCATTTTTAAAATGAGTTGTTTTTGTTGTTATTGAGTTGTAGTTTTTATATATTCTGGACATTAACCACTTATCAGAGATATAATTTGTAAATATTTTAATCATGGGATGACTTTTCACTGTTGATATATAAAAGTTCTAAATTTTAATTTAGTCCAATATATCTATTATTTTTCTTTTGTTCTCTATGCTTTTGGTGTTATATTCAGAAAATCTTTGCCAAATAATAAAGTGTGTGTGTGTGTGTGTGTGTGTGAGAGAGAGAGAGAGAGAGAGAGAGAGAGAGAGAGAGAGAGAGAGAAAGAGAGAGAGAGAGAGGGAGAGGAGAGAGTGTTTCATTGTTTGAACTCTTACATCTAGGTCTTTATCAATTTTGAACTAATTGTTGTATCTGTTGAAAGGTAAGGTTTCACCTATATTCAATTACATGTGAATATTCAGTTTTTTTTTAATACTATTTGTTGAAATGACTATCTTGAATAGTCTTGGTACTGATTCATTTGAGCACATACAAAAGAGTTTATTTCTGGGCTATCTATTTTATTTCATTGTTTATATGTCTGCCTTTATGCTACTCAGTACCATATTGTTTTGATTACTGTTGCTTTGCAGTAACAATGGATATCAAGACATCTAATACACGCTACTTTGTTCTTCTTTTTGAAGATAATTTTGGCTATTCAGGGTTCATTGAGACTCCATATCAATTTAAGTATTAATTTTTCTATTTCTGCAAAAAATCATTAAGTTTTTAATATGCACTGAATTTGTAGATCATTTTTGGTTGTAGTGATATCTTTAGCCATATCAAGTCTTTCAATTCATGAAGGCAGATGTCTTTTTCTTTATCTGTGTCTTTCTTAATTTCTTTCAATAATGTAGTTTTCAGTATACAAGTGTTTTACTTTATTAGTTAAATTTATTCCTAAGTAATTTTTTTTCTATTTGATGATATGAAAAATTAAGTTGTATTTTTAATTTTCTTTCAGATTGTTCATTGTTGGTATATGAAAACATAACTGACTTTTGTGCGTTGATACTGTATCCTATAACTGACTAAATTAGTTTATTGGTTCTAACACATTTTGTGTTTGTGTGTGTGTATGGAATCATCGGTGTTTTCTGCATATAGAATCCTGTCGTCTATGAACAGCAATGATTTCAATTTTTCTTTGGATACCTTTTTGTCTTTACCTAGTTGTTTTGGCTAGGACTACATTGGATAGAAGTGATCAAAAAGTATCCTTGTCTTATTTCTGAACTTAGCATATAAATTTTGTTTTTTACCATTAGGTATGATGTTAGCTGAGTTTTTCATATATAGGCTTTAATATGTTGAAGTACTTTTTTCTATTCTTAGTTTTTTAGTGTTTTGATCATGAAAGAGTTTTAATTTTTAAACTTTTTTTCTGAATCAATGGAGATGATTGTGTGTGTTTTTCCTTCATTTCGTCTGCATTAATACTTTACAGTGATTGATTTTCATATGTTGAACTATTCTTGGATTACAGAAATAAATCTCATTTGGTCATGGTGTATAATCATTTAATGTGTTCTTGAACTACTAAATCTGGTTTAAAAGTATTTTGTTGAGGATTTTTGCATTGATATAATTAAGAAATAATGATCTACATTTTATTTTAATGTAGTGTCTTTGTCCACCTTTGGTATCTTGGTAATGCTGGCTTCTGAATGAGTTCTCTCATCCTCAACATTTTGGAAATGATTGAAAAGAACAGGTGGTAAGTCTTTAACTGTTTGGTAGAATTCACCAGTGAAGCAATCTGTTCCTGGGCTTTTCTTTTGGGGGAAGTTTTTGTTTAGTGATTCAATTTCCTTAACATTTAGAGTTCCATTCAGATTTTCTCTTTCTTTATGATTCAGTCTTTGTAGCTCGTGTTTTTGTAGTAATTTGCCCATTTTATCTAGATTATCAATTTGTTAGTATATAATTTTTCACAATACTCTCCTATGATCATTTTTATTTCTCTAAAATCAGTAGTAATGCTTCCTCTTTTATTTCTTCTTTTAGTTCCTTGAGTCTTTTCTCATTTTTCTTAATCTAGCTAAATACTTCTTAATTTTGCTGATCTTTTTGAAGAACCAACTTTTGGTTTTACTGATTTTCTCTGCAATTTTTCTATTCCTTATTTTATTTATCTCTACTCTAATCTTTATATTTTTTCTTTCTTTTGCTAGATTTGTGTTTAGTCCTCTTTTTTTTCTAATTCCTTAGTGCATAAAATCAGGTTGTTGATTTGATAGTTTTTTTTTTTTTAATTACGGCTATAATTCTATTTTTATGTACATTGTGTTTTTACTTCTATTTATCTCAAGATTTCTAATTTTCCTTGTAAGTTTTTGGTCCCATTCATAATTTGAGTATACTGCTTAATTTCAACAAATTTATATGTTTAAAAATTTCCCTCTATCATCCGTTTCTATTTTTATTCCATTGTGATCAGAAAATATATTCTACATAATTTCAATCTTTTAAAGTTTATTAAGAGTTCTTTTATGATCTATCATATGGTTTATTTTGAAAATGTTCCAATGTACATTTGAGAGAAATGTGCTGTTGTTGAGTCAGTGTTCTTTATATATTTGTTTAGTACAGTTGCCTGCAGTTTTGAGCAAGCCCTTTATTTCCTTATAGAGTATTTTCTTACTATTACTATAGAGCTTTCTATTATTCTTCCCTTCAGCTTTGTCAATGTTTCTTTCATATACTTAGGACCCCTGGTGTTTGGTGTATACATATTTGTAATTGTCATATCTTAGTTTATTGACCTGATACTGATAACTCAGTATATAAAGTTCTTTGTTTGATATAAAAATTTTTAAATTAAAGTCTATTTTGTCTGATATTAGTATAGACATCTCTGCTTTTTTTTGGTTACTATTCACATGGAGTATCTTTTACTTCTTTTACTTTTCTATTTATTTGTATCCCTATATCTAAAGTGAATCTCTTTTAGACAGCTTATATTTGGATCTGACATTTTATATACTCTGCCAATATATTTTTTTTGATTAGGAAGTTTAATCCATGTAAATTTAAAATTATTGCTGAGAAAGAAAGCCTTACTTTAGACATTTGCTATATTTTTCTGTATGTCTTATGCCTTTTTTTTTTTGTCCCCCATTATCTTCATTAATGCCTACCTTCATGTTTAGTTAAGATTTTGTGGTGGCATTTTGTATTCTTTTCCTTCCCATAATATTCATTTTGGTTCTCTTGCTGATGTTTTATAAGTTCTTTAGTCTCTGCTCACTTTATTATCTTTTTCTCTCTTCAGACTTAGTATTTTCTCATTAGTTGTATTCACACTTATTGTTTCTTTCTTCTGACTTTTTGAATCAGCTGTTGAAGTTCTCTAGTAAATTTTTCAATTTGTTTTTTTTATTTTTCATCTCCAGAATTCCCCTTTTTTACTTTTTAATAATTTTATCTCTTTGATGATTTTCTAATTTTGTTTGTATATTATTTCTCTGATTTCCTTTAATTTTTGTTCATGTTTTTCCTTGTTGAGTATATTTAAGACTTGTTTTTAAACTCTTCTTCTAGTAAGCCCAATGAATGTATTTTTTTCAAAGACAGTTTCTAAAGATTTATTTTGTTCCTCTGATGAATCATGTTTTCTTGTTTCTTTGCATGCTTTGCAATCTTTAGTTGAAAATTGATCTTTTGAAAACACAGCTGCCACTACCAGTATTTACACACTGGTTTCTTGCACAAGGAAAGCCTTCTATTAGAACATGTTTTGAGCCTTGGAATCAACCCCATGTGAAGACTTAAAGATCTTCTCAGTACTTTTTTGAGCATGTGTCTTTCCTAGGCCTGTATGTGTGTGTTTTGTATTCACATTATACACAGTTGTTTTTGAATGTCTTATTTTCACTGATAGTCTCTCTTCTTTTTTTTTTTTTTTCCCCTCTCTGGGTCTTAGGTTTGCTATTTTGTTCCTTAGTCAGTACTCACTTCCTCCAGGCATATGTAAGTCTATAGTCTACTTGTTGATTCCATGAGCCTTGCCTGCTCCTTCTTATAGCTCTTATTAGCCAGAGATTCGAACTGTACCATTTTGGTTTTTTGAGCTCCAACTTAGCTGACTGAGAGACAAGTTCCTCAAAAAGTCCCAGACAGATTAGAATGTTACAAATGAGATTTGCTCTGCTTATCTAGTTCATGGAATAAAACTGGGAAACAGGCCATTGCTTCTCTCAAACCAAGACAATACCACATTAGAGAGGGTGTGGGGCAAAACTGAGTTAAAAAAACATATAAAATTTTCTATCATTTTGAATGTTTTTTTTCTTCATTGGTATTTCACTTGGTTGATATCAATCCTTGATTTCCAGAACTCCTATGAAGTTATTTCGGCCAGTATCTATTTGTTTATTTAACGTTTTTATTGGGAAATGAGAGTGTTGAGTGTCCTAGTCTGCCATCTTGCTGACATTACTCCCAAAGGTATTATATGTAATGTTCATTTTATTTCCTGCATAAGGAAACTATATACAGAGACTGAGTAATTTTACCAACATCACACAGGGAGTAAACACAAAAGAGAGGTTTTGAAACCTATTTCATAATTTTAAAAATTTATGTGCTTGGTTTTATTCTGAGATAAAGAACCTTGATGTCCCCATTCTAAGATAAAGATTATAAGATAGAAGTATTATATTATATTCTAAGATAGAAAAATCTATTTTAAGATGGAGAAGAAGCATTAATGTCTCCATTTTATTTTCTTATCTTTTATTCTGACCTTAAATTTAGAGCTCACAAAGGAAGTGATATGCTGATATTTAATTTCAATTCTATGCCACAACTAAGCAGGAGAAATCAAAGCAGAGTCAGAAAAAAAAATGCATCATTGATATAAATCACACACAAAAAGAAAACTAAGTTTACCCTTTAGGTATACAGATTACCTGTAAATAATATCTTTTTACTTTAGTTATTTTTTCACTAAGGGTTTTGAAATCCACTGAGTATGAAGGGTCACCAGAAGAATGATTTACTGAATTGGAAAATAATAGTTATAGAAGAGTGTTTGATTTGATTATCTATCTTATGCTCTCTGGGAATCTTTCCCTTCTTAGCATTGAGACCACGTCTAGCAAGCAGTTGGCAGGAGGCAAAGGTCTACAGCAAGGGACTACAAACAAGACAATTATTGAAATTCAGAAAAGCAAAAAGGCTTTTCCCACATGGAGAATTGAATATTAAACAGCAGTTCTATTTTATATTTTAAATGAAATGCATCTATTTCATTGTAGCTTGTGTCTAAATGCCTGTGGTGGGAGGTCTACTCTCAGAGCAATCTAAAACTATTTTTTAAAAATATTCACTTAAAAAGCAAAAGTTTACCTGAAGTGGGATAGGGCCTATAACAATGGTTTAGTGAGCTAATATTATAATCAATTGATAAACACTATCAATAATTTATGAATCATTCTCACACATTTATGAATGCCACAAAATTCAATTAAACAAATTTTTCATGAATATCTAAAATGTATCCAACACTTGTAGTTTGTTGGAACAACATGATGAATAAGATGTCTTTAGTCTAAGCTGCTTAATAAGCAAGATAGACAGGGAAACATAAATGAAGTATGACTTGATTCATTAATTCAAGACACATTTGCTGAGTGTTTGATGAGTTCCTAACACTAGGATAGATGTTAAGGTTAAAAACAAAAGTTGAATAATATATTGTCTCTGCCCTTAAGGATCTCCAAAGAGGTGTAGAAGACTAAGACACAGAAGTAAATTAATAATCACAGTGCACTCTGGTGTGTGCTAAGGTAAGAGTGCATAACAAATGATGTAGCAGCAGAGAGGTGAGGCTCTATTCACTGGAGGACTGAATTGCCTCCTAGAAAACTCAAACCTTATTTACTGTTGTAATTCAGCTATGGCCTGGGTATGAATAGACAGATAAAGTCTGCATGCTAGTTTTAAGAAAATAGCACAAATTAAAGAAAAAGGGCTATTATTAAAAGATGATTGGAAACAAAGCTTTAGTCTTTGAAATGATACATGTGTATAGCCTTGTAAAAGCCTGTATTGTGAGTTCTGTTTTAAGGAGGCTGCTACTTACTCTGCCCATCTCTCTGTATATACATACGAGAAGAGAGATGGCTGTAAAAACTTACAAAATACTTGTACTAAAGTGAAAAATACCAGTGAACAACCACTGACAATTATTCTAGTGAAATGAAATTTGAAAGAGAGGGTCATTCTCTAGCCTTGTCCTTAAAACCCCATGCTTACTTGGTGGCATAGCATACCATGATGTGACTTATACCCTATGTGTGCCCAGAGAGTCTAGTGTGCTGATAGTGCCCCATCAGTAGCCACCAGGTATGGCCTATATTGTCTAGTAGGGCCAGAAAGACAATGAAGGGCAGTAGAAACACCCCACAGGATGTAGCAAATTCAGGGTAACAGTAGCAGCAGCACCCAATGGGATAAGTAGAGCCAGAGGCAGAACTCCAATGCCAGTGGAGCTCTGTGGAACAGCAGTAATGGGAACACCATGCTAAGAGCACTGAACAAGGATGCCTGTAAGGAGAAATCTACTTGTGCACATGGAAGAAACTCAGAGATATTACAGAGAGGGTAACTTTGGAAGAAACTATGGCCTAACCTGGTCAAGCAAGGACTAAAGCCAGGCAGTTTGAGTTGTTGGTGCTAATGTGACCCCCACTTGTATTCATCTTGGAAGGTAGAGGAAATTTAGGCAGCGTGTATGAAAACAAAGTGCCTAACATAGGTATAAGGTCTGGCAATGCCTTTCTCCCCCTTGTTTTAAACTGCTTTATTGAGCTATAATTCATATACTGTATAATTAACCTACTAAAATCAGACAATTCAAAGAATTTTAGAATGTACAGTGTTATGCAACTGCCAAAATCTAATTTTAGATTATTTTCATAATACTATTTCACACCTTTTTTCCCTATCTCCTGGCAACCACTACTCTACTTTCTGTCTATATAGGTATGTCTATTCTTGACATTTCATATAAATGGAATCATGCAATACATATTTTTTTTTGTCACTGGCTTTTTTTACTTAAGATAATGTTTTCAAGGTCCATTTATATTATAGCATGCAACAGTGCTTCATTCTCTTTAGTTGCTCAATATTAAATATTATATTATATGGACTTACATTACTTTGTTTAACCATTCATTAGTTAATAAAGATGAGTTATTTCTACTTTTTGACTATTATGAATAATGCTGCTATTAGAATTTATGTGGAAGTTTTTGTGTGTATGGATGTTTTCATTTATCTTTGATATGTACCTAATGATGAAAATACTGTGTCAATATTTAACATTTTGAGGAATTGCCAAGCAATTTTCCAAAGTGACTTCACCATTTTACATTACCAAGAGCTATGTATGAGAATTTCACATTCTGATGAATGCTTGCTAGTATCTTTACTATAGTCACTAATGGAAGTGAAGTGTTATATCATTGTGGTTTTAATTTGAATTCTCTAAAAACAAATATTGTTGAGCACTCTTTCATGTACTTATTAAACATTTGTATATCTTCTTTGTAGAAATGTCTACTCAGATTATTAGCCTATTTTAATTAGATTAGCATTTTATTATTGAATTATGTTATTTTCATATTCTGGATATAATTCTCTTATCAGATAGATGATTTGCAAATATTTCCTACAATTCTGTAGTTTGTCTTTTCACATTCTTGGAAGTATTATTTGTAGTACTAAAGTTTTTTTTTTTATGTAGTTTAAGTCATTTTTGTTCATTTGTTGTTTTATTTTTGGTATCTTATAGAAAATAAAAATAAAGTCCAATGCAAAGTTATAATGACGTACTTCTATGTTTTATTCTGAGAGATTTATATTTTTAGTTTTTACATTTTGTCTACAAATATGTTTAGAGTTAATTTGTGTGCATAGGATGAGGAAGGGGACCAACTAATTCTCTGGAATATAGATATGCAGATGTTCCAGCATCCCATGTTGAAGAGATTATTTATACTCCCACTGAATGAATGGTTTTGGTGTGCTTGTCAAAAATCAATTGACTGAAGATGAGTGGCTTTATTTTTGGTATTTAATTATTATTCTATTGATTTACATATTTATTCTTATGCTAGTACCATGCTGCTTTGATTACTGTTATTTTGTTGATAGTTTTTAAAAAAGAAAATGTGATATATATATGTGTGTGTGTGTGTGTGTACATATGTATGTGTATGCATGTATATATGTATATATATTTATATATGTGTGTGTGTGAGTCATATATATATATATGACTCACCTTTAATAAAGAAGGAAATTCTTCATTTTTAACATGGAAGAACCCAGAGGGCATTTATACTAAATAAAACAAGCCAGAGAAAGAAAGACAAATATGGAATGACCAAACTCTTAGAATCAGAGAGTAGAGTGG